>JBAMCI010000107.1:10720000-11277500 GCA_037075265.1 Drosophila nigricruria | reverse complement strand
GATAGACCAGATCCAAGAAGTAATCCTCAACGGTGGGCAAATCCAGTTTAACATCAACATTCTCGCGTTCAAATATTAAAATGGGCCCCTGCAGATGATCCTGCGGCATATAGAGCACATTCTCGATGGGCTCATTGATGTTGGCTATCTTCTTATCGGCATACTCATCGAAGACGGTCAGCTCGGTGTCCAGGTCAAAGCCGAGCTTGCGATTGATCTCCGGCACCAGTTCGCTGAGCCGACGTGTTAGCGGCTGCTGTGTGCAGCCAATGTAATTGAGGCGCTTGTTGCGCGCATCATAATACTTGAGGAATAGAAGCACATCCGTCTTCGGATTGAAGGGCAGCAATGGGACGCTGCTGTCCGGCGGTGCCAGCTCAAGGAAGATGACCCACGGCTTCTGCGAAGTGGGTATCTGTTCGATGGTGCGTGCGGCCTCCGCCTCGAAATCAAAGTGCAGGAACTTTTGTGTTTGGGCCGTGCACATGTTCCACATGCGCATGCGATCGCGCGGTACGCCGAATGCCTTAACCAGCATCTCGACCATTTCATTGACGGTTTGGTTTTGCTTTAGCTTAAAGGGTCGCTGGTGGGTCTTCTCCAGATCGAACAGACGACGCTTCTGCTGAGACTCAAAGTACTCCTCGAGTATAACGTGAATGGGCACATAGAGATTGGCCTCACTGCGCTCCTTGCGCCGTGCCATTTCAATGCGTTTCTCCAAATCGAGACGCTCCACGAGATCGGTCGAGATCTCATTCTCGGGTATATCGCCTAGTACGCGATCCAGCTCCGACTGACGTATATAGACGAGCATGTAAGCATTGCTGCATTTGGCATGAAACGAGATCTCGTCATCCATGCCGCCATAGTTCTGATCTATGGCCTCCTGCTTGCGGCAACTGGAGACGACATCGTCATCAAACTTGAACCAACGTCCGTCGGCCTTCGGATTGATGAAGACAACATAATGCCCGCCGTGATTGTCGCCGGAATGGACGAGCACAGCGTGCAGTACATAATCGGCTGGTGTCTTCTCACGGTCCGCCAGATAACGATCCAAATTGATTTGCTCATAGAACTCGAAACGATCGTTGTACTTGATCGAACTATCGGTAATTGGATCGTATTGGAAACGCATCAAATGCAAATGCAGCACCGGCGGGAATGATGTGAATATGACGCCCTTGCTTGCCTCCTGCACAACAACAAATGAAAGATAAATATTTATTAAAATACGATACTTGTATGGGAACTAGCTAGATTTATGCTATGTTAATAGTTCTGTCTCAGCGTTAATTGGTTTTAATGAACTTGCAATTTTCAATTTGATAACAACAATTTGAAGCTTCTTCTGCGTGGGTGGCTTTCATGTGGATGTTAAGTTGATAAATATTTTAGAAACGTTACACGCTACACGCTAGTGTAGCGCCTTTCTATACAACTTGTTGTGAAACTTGATATATAGTTAAGGAAACATATTTCTATTTGAAATAGAAAACATATGCACATGTTATTAGAATGAGTTAGAGATTATAATAGAGTTTTTAATTGCATTTGTCATTCATGATAAACTAACAGCATTATCAAAAGTGTTAATAACAAATTACTCATTCAATAATTGCTTTTATTTCGCAATGAATTTCAGCAATCGATGCAAATTTATATTTGAATTTGTGTTGAAATTGTTAACACTATTGTGGCAACATGGCGTTTACCAACACTACGACGCACATGGCATTTTAAAAGCTGTGCCATGTGGATGCTAAGAATTTGACACTTGGTATTTACCAACACTACAATCCACACTGCGTGCCATGTGATCTTTACAAATCTATAGCATGTGGAAGCTAAGACTGTGACCAACACTACGAATCACATGGCATTTACAAGCATTACGATCCACATGGCATTTATATATCTGTATCACATTGTGGATGCTAAGTTGTCATCTTTTTTCTATATCTATCAAATAAGCGAATATCATCGTAACAGCTAATTAGCTTAGCTCACCTGCAAACCATGGACACCGGCATCGTATTTGTTGTCACCCTCGAGCGTCTCGGAGGCAACATAGTCCTGAAATGAGTCGAAGATGTTCTTCTTGTCTTTGATATTTAGCTGAATATCGTAGAAGGTCTCGTAGCGTGTGCTATTGTAGTCGACATTTGTGCATTTGATGTACGACGACATTTTGCCCTCGAATAGGCCGGGTATGGTGCCCTCCAGGCAGGTACCCTTCATCTTTGACTCGAGCTTGTCGAGTAGGACGCGCAGAAACTCCTGTACATCGTGCTGCATGAACGAATCGAGTGTCTCCCAGCCAAACGATTTGGTTAGCTTCTTGGTGCCGACCGGACGATCGCCGAACTGCAATTCGTGGAAGACACGCTGCAGCGATAGGCCCACCGATTTGGTGCTATCATCGGCTTCGGTCGGTATACGGTAGACGGCCAGGCGTAGCGAATTTGTGAAATATAGCGTCTGGAGCAGCGAGTTCATATAGCAGGTGGCGCCCTGATTCTTCAGGCCCACATAGCCGGTATGCTTCTTAGAGTCCCATAGGACGCCGTGCGGTGCATCGGCAATGACATGCACCTCGAGTGTAATGCTGCCATTGTGGACATAGTATTTGTCTGGATCCTGCAGCTCCTGCCAGGTAATGAAGTTCGAATAGCCATAATCGTTCTCCTTCGAGTAGAATAAATGCTTGATGCGAGCACGTGTAAACGGCGGCGCATCCGGCTTGTGGCACTTTAGCCGCAGCTCGGCAATCGCATTGCACGACCAGGTCGGCGAATCGTTCTCTCCATTACACTGCAGAAAGAAGCCGAGGGCACGATCGTTCGGTATGACCATGATCTTCCATGGCAGCATGCGCACATAGACGGGCTGCGATAGATGCTGTTGCTTGATCTGTCCGACATTCTCCACGGTATAGGAGAATGTCGTCTCCGAACGGAATTGATCCTCCTTAGTTTCGTCGTCCATTGGCATTTCCTGTTCGTTGCCAAATGATGTGGAACTGCTCTCAGCTAACAATTGCTGTGGCGGCACGTTGCCGTTCTCACTGGGTAACTGTGGCTGTTGTGGTTGTTGTTGCTGCTGTTGTTGTTGTTGCTGCTGTTGTTGTTGCTGCTGTTGTTGTTGTTGTTGCTGTGGATGTATTAGATTTTTAAACTTTGGCAATTGTGGCGGCGAGTTTGTCTGCTGTTGTTGCTGCTGCTGCTGTTGCTGTTGTAGGTCGCTTGTGATAATCTCGACCTCTTGGGTATCCTGGGTATCCATAGCTTCGATAGACTGGTCTGTTTCAATGTCCATCTTATTCGGCACTTGAATTTTGCTATTTTATTCGGCTACCGCAAACGCCGCCGCTGCTAGTGCTGCTGCTGTTGCCGCCGTTATCGCTGTTGTTCTTTTCTTTTTTTTCTCTATTTTTTTATTTTTTTTTTGGTCCTGCTTCAAGTGCTTTTCAATTATAGTGAAGAGATTAATTGAATTTTTCTTATTGACAGATTGGGTTTTTTTTTTCGTTCTTTCAATATTTCCTTTTCCTTTTTTTTTTGTTTTCTAGCTTTTTTTGCTTAGTTATCGTGTTGACATTCGATTTCGATTTCGATTGCGTTGCGCTGCTTAATGTTGGTTGCAGCAGCCGCCTGAATTATCTGAAAATTTAATGGAAAATGGGTAACAGGAGAAGGAGAAAGAAACATCGATAAATAAACATACTGACACACACGCACACACACGCATGCACATCACTAACACATGCACGCACACATATATATAAATATTCCAATTTTAACACATATACATACATGTGTATGTACGTATGTGTGTGTGTAAGCTTGCAAATTTTTTTTTACTTTAGCCATTTTGCCAATGCATTTATGCTTATGCACATACTTATGCGTATTTGTTATCTTCCTCTCTCTCTCTCCCTTTTACAGCTATCTTCTTCTTTTATGCAATTAAATACATACATATGCGAATATGTTGAATTTACTCACGCCAAAATGAAGTGCGCCGCATCGCTTTTGTCCCAACACTAACACACACACACACGCACAAACACACACATACACACGCACACATATTCGCACGCACGCACGCATCAAGCCCACCGCAGCACACATTTACCCCCCCATGCTTGTGTACGGGCCGAGCGGTCGAGCGGGCGCACACAGGCAGACAGGCAACAAAATCAACTTAGCTTCCACACACACACACACAAATGCAATGTATATTTTTTTTGTTTTATTCTTTTTGCTTACTTGCCTTTAAAGATGTCAGATTTTGGCTTCGGCTGCAGGCTGGTTGATGGCGCTGGCAGCTGTAGGCTCGCACTCGAACGCAAGCGCCAACCGTTAGTTAAGAAAAAAAAAAAGAAAAAAAACTTTGCAAATTTTCTTCGTATTTTTCTTTCCAACCTACACACTTCAATTTATGGCGTTCTCTTCATCGGCAGTGTCACTGTGTTGCACGACGCTCTTTTTTTCGGTTTTTGATAGCAAAAAAAAGTCGAAAACATAAATTTTGTCAAAACTGTTTTAATTTGTATGAACAACACTTATGACGTTTTTTGCTCGGCACTGCATTTGCGTTTCCGATTCATTAAAGGAATGGTGCAGATTTTTTTTTTAACTTTTAGCTAGCTATAGGCAAGCAAATGTTAATGCTCTACTCGAACGGGCACTGCAAACTCAAAAGGAAAATATTTTGACGCTGCTACGACAAAAACGAGCTGCCAGCTGCAAGCTTATCGATTCCAATTGGCGATAGTTCTATGTTGAACACCGATATTTTTGCATATCCTCCTTACATTTTAAAAACGATAACTTGAGTTTCTGGCATATCGATATGAGATTTAAAATTTGAAGACTTTTTAACGGACTTTCAGGTTAATTGAGCTTTAGTTCAATTTGTTTTAAGTTGTTTTTATGGGCATAGTCCAATTGACTTAATTTAAAATGAAATTCCAATTAGTAAATAAGAGCTAATAGAGCGTATCTAAGCTTTTGCTTTCAAATTAAATGCAATAGTTAATATAATAAAATAAATATTTTGTATAATTTATAAAAATGAACTTAAGAAACGGTCATCTTTCACTTGAGGTACATTTGCTAATAGATTCCATAATTTACACGATTATATACAGTATACATATCAAAATAAAGTGATTAATATTTGGCTAAACTCTAATCCTGCTGTTGTTGTTGTTGTCGTCCATGGAGCCGATCACAGCGCAAACAAATGCCACCAGAGCTTAGCTTCCAGCAATTGGCATGAGCACAGGCGCCACACTGGCCGCAACGATGCACCTTGCGCTGCCAGGGATAGATAAGCTGGCGGCTCTTGCACAGCTCGCAGACAAAGGCGCGACCCGTGCACAGCTGCGAGAGAAGAATGCGAGTTAAACAGCTGAATAAGTTTAGATAAGCGACAAAGGCAAGATTACCACACAGCTGTAGACATGTTGTTCGTTGAGCTCTATCAGATCCTCGATGGAGCGGCACATGCTGCTATTTTGCACATCGACAAAGTCGCACATGGACCACATATCCGGATCGTTGGTGATGTGCGCCGGCACAGCATCGAACAGCGCCTGCTCCCTGCACACACAGAATATACAGATTAGAAAGAGATAGAAACTTGGCTCGACTGGTCGCACTCACTTGGTGGCAAAGCGACAGGCGGCTATAAAGTCATGAACATATTTCAGCTGGAGACGACGACGTCGCGCCTTGGCCAACAGCTTCTGCTTCACATACAGCTGGCCATTCAGATCGGGCACATGGAACAGCGGGAATGTGTACATCTGTTCGATCAGGCGATAGGCGAACGAGCTGACCGCATAGCAACGAAAGTCCCACGACTGCAGTATCTTGGCCGGTATGGCCGACAGCTGATTCCGATGGCAGCCGGTGCACAGGTATTTGCCCAAATAGTTGCAATAGCGGAAATATTGCTGATATTGCCGTGTCACCTGCATGCCGCAGCCGGCGCAGCGATAATGCTGGCGGCTGAGCAGCTGCGTTCGGCTCGCCGCTGGATGTTCCGTAAAGATGATTTGTTGACGAGGCGGTGCCCAGGTTTTGGTGCCGCGCGTCAGGCTGGACTCGCCCAACAGTTCCAGTTGCTGGTGTGGCTGCTGCTGCTGCTCGGTTAGCTTGGGCAACGGTAGCAGCTGCTGCGGTGCATCCTGCTCCGAGACGAGCCACTTCAAGTCCGCCAGCTTGGGCAGCTGCTTGTCATTGAAGCGCGAGATCAGCTGCAGACCAACTGCCTCAGCGCTATTATTGTTGTTGTTATTGTTGATGACGATGTTGTTGTCGGCATGGCCATTGCTGCCGTGCTGCTCCACATAGTTTAGCAGCAAGGCATCCCCTTCCGTAGCCATGCCCGTGCCACTGCTGCTGCTGGCACACTCTAACGGCTCCAAGGGCTGACCCCGTCGCGTCCACTTCACATGCTCAATGGCCGCAATGCACGCCTCCGAGATGCGAAAGTGGGCATTCTCCTTCTCCAGCTCCGTGTTGTTGTGCGCATTGCGTGACATCTGCAGGAAGGCGGCCAGACTTTGATTATCCATTTTGTTGATGCTGCTGCTGTACTGGCTCTCGCTGCTCAGGCTGCAGGATGTGCTGCTGCAGCTGGCACTGAGCTGCTGCCCCGCCTGCCCGCCAACAATGTCCAATGGCTCCGTTGTTGTTGTTGTTGTTGCTGCTGCTGCTGGTTGGCAATTGTTGTAGTCGAGCATGCTGACGCCCTCGAAGAGCGACTGCTGCTGTCGCTTGTCCAGCTTGCGCCCGTTGACGGCCAGAAAGCCATTCGGCATGCTGGCCGCCTCGTCGCTCCGGCCACGACTCTTGCTATACCAGCTGGTGTAGACGGGCGGCGACCCAAACAGATTGCCCAGAAAGTTGCCGCGTGGCTTGGGGGCGGGCACAGGGGCGGGTGTTGGCGACTGATTGACGCTGCTCGTCTGATCCGTCCAGATCTTGATGTCATCACAGTTGATTAGCTGTATGCGACGGGGCACAGGCGACGCCACCTGACTGCAGCTGCTGGTCGTGCTGATGCTGCAGCCGCTCGGACTATTGTTGTAGGTCTGACAACGAGGACGCGCCGCGGACAGCGGCAGTCCTCCGCTCATTCCATTCGCCAGTCTATCCAAGCTGCTGTCCCGCTGATACAGGCAGGGCAAACTCTTGAAGCGTCGCATGGAGCCCGGACTCGAGTGCAACTGTTGCCCCTGCTGATGTTGCTGCAGCGGCTGCTGTTGCCGTTGCTGCTGCTGCTGCTGTTGCTCCTCCTCCTGCACCACATGCAATCGCTGCGATAAACTGAAATTGGGCTGGGAACTGGTGCGCCGATGGCGACGTCTGCCCACCACCGGCTCCAGCTGGCTGAGCAAGCTGCTCTGATCCAGCTCCACGGCTGTCAGGCATACAAACATCGCCGTCGCACAGCCACTGTGCCGCAGAAAGGATGCTTCCGGCTGATAGTAGCTGTCCAGCAGCTCCTTGTCCGCCACCAGAGCCTGCACGCAGCGCGACAAGCAACGCGAGCGCAGGCAGCTGGCCACCCAATGGGACAGAAACTCGGAGACATTAAATGCAACATTGCCGGTGGAGCCTGGAGCAGGTGTGGAAGCAGGTGAAGTTCCACCCGGTTGCTGCTGTTGAGGTTGCTGATGTTGATGCTGCTGTGGCTGGTGCTCGGTGAGACGCAGAAACTCAAAGTCTTCAACTAGGCGCTGCAATGGAGAGAGAAGGAAAAATGGTTTTAAAAGTGACTCAGGGAGGTTTGAAAAAACATTATATATATATATATATATATATATCCGTATATCCACTAGTCCGCGCACAACAGTCCAGTACGGAGCGTTTATAGCGGGGCTTGAAGAGCAAAATTTTAGAGGGAACCGAGCTCTGAGCGCTCCCAACATCTTCGAGATCAGAGAGACAGAGAGAAAGACAACAGACGTCAATGCCTAGAGCTCGCAATCGAGTTTTAGCCCATAGTAACAGATCGACTTTTAGATACGATCCACAAATTGATTATGCTCAAGAGTCTTCCGTCCAAATCGTAGCTATGAATAAGATCTGTTCTAAGTGTTCTGCCGAGGAGTGGGCTGATGAAACTAATGGTATGTGCTGAGCTTCTGGAAAAGTTAGTCTCCCTGATACTCAGGACAAGTGTATCATCTTATAGGTAATCTTATACCATCGCCAGGCCAATATCCACGCGAAGCCAATTACGAGCCGCAAGTTAATGATCAAGTACTCTTATATCATAGTATAAGTAGTATAGTATAGTACATATATACATATAGTATATAGTATATAGTATAGTATAGTATAGTATATAGTATAGTATAGTACATAGTATAGTATAGTATATAGTATATATAGTATAGATAAAGTTAAATATCTTACTATGTAACATATAAAAACTCAGTTAATTAGAAAATTTCCTTTTTTGAGCCTCGTTAAATGAAAATCTCGAAAAATCGAAAGAAAGCCCATGTAAACCCTTGATATTACGCATTAATGGGATTCCACTGTATATATATAATAGATATAGATAAATTGAACATTGGGAATCAAGCTTAAACTGGGTATGTAAAATTATATATAACAAACAGAAGGAGGCGTGACAGAACCCATTAAGTATATACATTCTTGATCAGCATGACTAGGGGAGTCGATATGAGCCACAACCGTAACCATATGTCAGTCCGTATCAACAGAGATTTAAAATTTTGACTATATATGTCCATATACCCCAATCTTTATCTAAATTAGATTTCGTTTATGTGCAGCTCCAGATTTCTAATTGACTGTGATGCATCATACACAGATTTACTTAATTTCGGACCATGAATAGCTTCCTCGACACTCACAAAACTGAAAGCCATTAAGGCGCTCTGCAAATTGCAAATCAACAAAATCAACAATTAATTGCTTAAAGTAAACCCCAAGCCCGGATATCGCCTAGCCGGGCACTCGCCCCCCGTCTAAGATTTCTTTGTTTAACTTTATGTTAAATTTAAAACTTTGTGAGCTTAACCAGGTAAAGCCCCTCTCTAAAAACACGAAACTTGAGCTATGAACATGTTTTTCTATGTTTAACACGTAATTGTTTACATTTGCCTCAATCAATAGAAGTTTTTTAACTTCCATCTACGACTCATAGAGTTTCTCTGAGAATATGGTTTCTTATTCATATAGACATCTCATATATCTATAAAAAAAAAAACCTAGTAAATGTGAATTTCATTGAAGCTCATGTTAAGAGCTCAATAAACTTAGAAGTTACTAATTTTGTTGTTTTTTTCTATAGTGTGAACAATATGTTAATAATAACTGAATACTATATCATTCAATAGCAACTTATTGGTATAATTTTAACTATAATTATATATATAAATTGTAATTTTAATTATATATATAAATTAAAATTATAATTATAATTTAATTATACATATAAATTAAATTAAATTAATTATAATTCTAATATATAGATATATATATAAATTATTATATATGTAAATTATAATTATAGCTATTATTATATATATAACTATAATTATAATTTGATTATAAATTATATATATAAATTACAATTGTTTTCCTGCTATTATTAACAATTTCTGAATGACATTTGCTTTTGCTAATTGAGTTAGGGTATTTCTACGCCGACTACCACTGTCCTCTGTTCCTCTTCTCTTCTTCTTCCTCTGCTTGTAAGCCTAGGGCGTTGTGAGCGCTGCGCTTATCAGAAGACGAGTTCAGTCTGTCTGTCTGCCTGAGTCGCACTTACCAGCGTTCCGATAGCCGTTGGCTGCAGCAGGCCGTGCTGCAGGATTTGCACGCATGTCTGCACCAGCAACTGGAAGCGTTCGTCTGTTTTGGCCTGAAACCAATGGTTGGTGGCGCGTCGCAGCTCCGTTTGTAGTGTGAAAAGTTGTTGTTGTTGTTGCTTCAGTTCGCGTTGTTGATTATGAGTGCGCCTGTGCGTGTCACAGCTCCAAACTGGCGGCACAGCCGATGTTTGTATTGGCGTTCCACTGGACATTGCGCTGATTGTTGTTACGGCTGCGTTTGCTCAATGAAGTGCGTTCACTCATATTTCCGCAAATGTATTTTCAGTGCATTCGGATCTTGCACTTTTATGCACTGGCACTGGCACGACAAGCAATCGGTATCGCATATCGAGTAATATCGAAAACCAGCTGCTGCAGCAATCTGGCCAGACATGTACAGGTGGCAGCGCTAGAGATGGGAGTTTTTAAATGTTTATTTAATACTATTTCTGCCATCACTGGGCGGGAAATTTCAAATGCATATTTAAATGCAACATTTTCATTTAATTGATTTTTAATTAATTCATTCATAATGTGACAAAATTAGAATTGTTACAAATATGTTGTGGTTTTATTGAAATATATGCACATTCGGATGTCATTTGACTGCATATACGAAATGATTGTTCATAGAAAATACTAGTATCTATTGGGATTTCTTGTCCTCCCGGCCAGATCTGCTGGTGGCCTCCTCCTTGAAGTGCAAGAAGACGAACGAGAACACAAAGACGCCGATCATCATGGAGAAGGCGCTGGTGTAGTAGGGGAATGCGCTTGGTATGAATCGCTCGTACTGTGTGTGCTCCAAGGGGCGCACCGACACCTGAGTGGTGTTGTACAGGTGCGTGTAACCAACGCGATTGTAGTCGACCTTGAACTGATAGACGCCATAGACATCGGGTATCTCGAAACGGGCCTCGTAGCTGCCGCCCTTCGCCTGCTTGAGGAAGGTGCGGATAAACGGATCGATGCGCACGAACTCCATCTGAATATCGTTGGCCTTGTATGGCCTCCACATGCCATGAACCAGCTCCTCGACGGCAATCGTATAGACCACGGGATCCGTAATGGTATACGCCTGGTCCGGCGGATTGCTCTCGCCCACCTTGTTGTGGCGCACAGAGGCCACGCGCAGCCGACCGCTCTCCGCGAACACCCACTTGCTGATAGACTCGGCGACGGCGCGATTGCCTGCCTGCTTGTGGAAGGCGCCATTCTGGGCATACTGCACGGCCATGGTAAAGGATTCGTCGGCAAAGAACTGCAGCGAGCCGGAGAAGACGACGCGGGCATTGTTGCGAGCCTGCAGAGCGGCAATCAGCAGTGTGCTACGGCCCACGGCGTGCGGATAGTCCGAGACGCTCGACTCCGGATTGTAGCTGTAGGCGCTGCTCTCGGCCGTCAGCAGTTTCAACACCAACGGATTCTCCTTGTCGGCAATGAGGCCGGTGCCGCGATAGATCAGTGGCGCTGCATCCGCTTTGCGATTCCCAACGCCCACCACACTGGGCGCATCGATCAGATTGAGGGCAGAGGTCAGAATCGTTGTGTGGTCGCCCGCATCGCTCTCATCGTAGTGCAGATGATCGATGACCGCCGCCTTCTCCTCATCCAGCTCGAATCCACACTCCGAAGCGAACTCGCGCAGTGCATCGCCCGACTTCTCGCTGCCCGCCACCAAAACGTTGCCGCCGTCATCCACGAACTGGGCGAGTCGCTCGACGCCAATGTCGCCGCCGAACTCCTCCACGCTGGGCGCAAAGATAATCAGATTCTTGTACAAATATTCGCCATAGCGCGATAACAAT
The DNA here is from genome assembly GCA_037075265.1 of Drosophila nigricruria. NCBI lineage: Eukaryota > Metazoa > Arthropoda > Insecta > Diptera > Drosophilidae > Drosophila > Drosophila nigricruria. Next base: position 11,265,821 of record JBAMCI010000107.1, on the reverse strand, counting down.
AGTCCAGAGTCATCTGCCAGCTTATAGGTCAACTTAAAGCCACGATCTGCCAAGAAAATGTAAATTAATTCTTGTACACGTCATAGCTTATGTATATATGTATGTGTGTGCTTGTGTGTATGCTTGTGCCGGTTACCTTGCAGCGATTTAAAGAAAATGGAATGCGTTTCGCGTATGGCCAAATTGTCTAGCAAGACCAGCGTATTGGCATCGGTATCCAGCACAGCATTGCAATGATTTATTGCCAAAATAGCAATTAATAGAAGTTTCCACATTCTGAAAAAGCCGACTCGAGTCTCAATTTTCACTGACGATGGACACTATCAAACGAAAATCATCGATATAACGATATAGTGATGGTACTCATCAGCAGTGCTGCCAGCCTTTTATCAGAAAAAGCTGTTTTTATCGGTGAGGAGCAGTGATGCCAGCCTTTTAACAGAAAAAAAGCTACGAAATTCACAAAGCGGGAAAAATCAAATTTTGATATTAAAGCTTTACATAACAATTTATAAAATATTTTTACTGCTTAGCGTATTTGCATAAGGTCATCTAACAAGTGTTGCCAACTTTTCAGGTAAATTCACATAATGATCTATTTTAATTGCTTGCTGCTCAAATTTTAGCTCTTCATATGAAACCAATGTTTTATTTAATTATTATTATTAAGTACACCTTCCAAAAACATCAATTTTTCACATTTTATTCACACTAAAATAAAGCCAATTCAATAGATTCAAAAAAAGCTAGGAATCCCGCATCCCGCTATTGACGAAGTTTTCAGAAGTGGCAACGCTGCGAATCAGCGCTGTCTACCGATTATAATAATCGATATTTTATCAGCCGGCTATGCAGCAACTTTTTTTTTTATAAATTTAATCTTATCTTGTATACCCATTTATGTTAAGTATATTATTAAAATAATGACTGCCATGTATAGTTGCAAATAAAAAAAGTAATGTAAGCAACAATGAAAGCTTATAACAATAAATATAAATAGCTACAGATAGAAATATCATTATAATTATAAAAAACTTATCATATGTATTGGCATGACTACTTATTATTGTTGTTTTTTGTTGTTGAAAACATTGTTAATAAAGTAATACATTATTATTATTATTATTTTAATGTTTCATGTCACATGTGCGCAAAATTACAAATTCAAAAAAAGTGCCACATATCAACAGAGTGGCAACGCCAGCAGTTGTTCATTTGAATCAAAAGCTCCACAGATGGATGAGCTTATGGTTTTTCGCTTTCGTAGTATATATCTAATTGGAAAGCGCTTGTTCGCAAATTCGAACTAAGTTTCAGTTGCAAAAAGCTGGCGTCGCGCGCGGACGCTTAGGTACGGCGCTCTTTTTGTTTACAGTTAAACCATTGACAGCGCCGCTGCGTGCGCGAGCGAGATTTGTTTTTTCTTTTTTTTTTTGGTGGTTTCTTTTTTTTTGTTGTTGAGTGTTATTAAAAATATATATAGTTAACAATTGTGAGCGTAGGATCAGTTAGCCAGCAGCACATTTATTTACATATAGCCATAAAAAAAAACATGGAATGCACGGCATTTGGCCAACAGCATGAACAACAACAACAACATCATCATCATTTGGCTATAAACAAACGTGTGTGCAAATCCATAAAAAGCAACAAGAACAAGAAGAAGTGCAGAAGAAGCAGAATGAAAACAAGTGCAAATTGGGCAATCGAAGGCATACAGTTCGAGTTAGAAAGAGACAGTAAAATATTAAGTCAGTTTTAAGGCAATTGAAATTCTTGTTTACACGAAATTCTGCAAATGCTTCAAACCGCTTGATGTATTGTTGCTCTCTGATGCTGCGGCAGCGGCGGCGTCTGCTGCGACTGCGGCAGCTGCAGCTGCTGCGGCTGCTTCTGCTACTGTCTCCGCCTCTGCCTCTGCTGTTGCTACTGCCTCTGCCCCTTACTCTGCCTCTGCTGCTGCTACTGCCCGTGGCTCTGTCTCTGCCCGTGCCTCTGCCTCTGCTGCGGCTTCTGTTTCAGCTTCTGCGGTTGTTGGTGGTGGCATTTGCTACTGCTGGTGGTGGCGTCGTCGTCGTCGTTGGCGGCGGCATCTCTCCACATAGATACCAAAATAATCAAATTAAATTGGAAATAGCGTAACAAGCGGCAGTTCGACTATAATTGAAACTCAAATACTCACGACCCTCTCTCTGTCTATCTGTCTGTCTGTCTCTCTTTTCCTTCAAAAAAAGTGCAGCGGCAGCTAAATGAATGGTAATTAATGCACCGTTATATCTACACACATATAACATCACGTGCGAGAGCAGGATAGAAAGCGTGTAGTAAGCGAAGCAGCAGCGAAAACAAAAGTGCAAGTGCCAATTGCTTTTGTTGTTGTTGTTTTTATAACGGTGTTAGTAGAGCGCGATTGAAATTTATCGATCGACAAAAAAAAAAGAAGCAAAAAATCAACAACAACAACATCAGCGGCAGCCGCAGCAGCGCGCAGAGCGTAAGAGAATGCAATGTGGAAGGGAGGCTGCTTTACCGGTCAACGACGCTAGCGCAGACGTTGACGTTGACGACGACGCGACGCGACGCCCAGCACCGGCATACAGCAGGACAAGGCCGTCGTCAAGTTGGCTGTCAGCTTTGCGGTCGGCGTGAAAGTTCATTTGAGGCGTGCAACAACGGCAGAGGCAGCGGCAGCCGCTGCGGCAGAGCAAAAGTGAAATCTTCGCTCTTTGCTATCTTATGTGTGTGTGACTGTGTGTGTTTGTTGTTAAACTGTAACACGAATGAATAAACAACAACAACAACCGTTACATTTACATTTCTTTTTATATTTCTTTTTCTTGTGCAGTGAAGTGCTGCCAGAGTAGCTGAGCAATTAGACCAATAGAATTAGTGAAGACAAAAAATAAGAAAAAAAGAACAAAGTGAAACACGAATATCAAGCAAAAGCAACCGTAACACTTTTTTTGTCAATCACATACACCCAAGCAGAAGACGAAGAAGAACAAGAAGAAGCAGAAGCAGAAGAAGCAGCGTAACCACAACATTGACACGCTGTACCGCGGCGGCGGCAGCCAGCGGGGCGCTGGCAACGAATTGCGGTATGAATTAACTCTTATATTGAAATCTTATACATATGTATGCATGTGTGTGTGAGTGGATTTGAGTGCATGCGTGCATGTAGGTATATGTAAGTACAGTGAAAGCTGCCTAGGTCACATACAGTATGAGTAGATCTTATACTTCTGTGTATAGATCGGTATAAAGTATGAAGAGCGCTTGTACTGAAGTCTTATACAGATGCTTAGTTGACTGCATATAGGTAGGTGTTATACATATGTAAATAGATTAGTATACGGAATGAAGAGCTCTTAGTTTGAAGTCTTATACATATGTATGTATGTATATGTGAGTGCATGCATGTAGGCATAAGTTAGTACAGTGAAAGCTGCCCAGGTCATAAACGAAATGAGCAGATCTTATACTTATGTGAATAGATCAGTATAAGAAGTCTTATACTAATGTGCGGTATGAAGAGTTCTTATACTGTAGTATTATACAGATGTTTAGTTGACTGCAGGTGCACTAAAAGATTTTGCTGGAATTCTTTTTGGGAATTTTGAATGATTTAAAAAAAAAAATCAAATGAAAATTTTTTATCATTCAGTTATGACAATATATATATATTTCTCTTATAATTTTCTTAAAATAAAAAATTCGTTTTCTTTTCATATTATCTTAGATAAATAGATTTATCATATATTTTTATGTTTACATATTTTTTTATCTAATACCTTATAGCGGGCATCTACTTTAGCAAAAAAACACTCACGCACGTTTGCTCTTACATACATACACATGTACGGCTCTGGCAGCATTTACTGTTAGTTTGTAGTTTTGCCAAAATGGCAGACAATGCGAGAGATGAACACCGAAATTGAGTCCATGCCCGAGGCCAGGAGTGGAGCAGCAGCCGCAGCAACTGGCAGCAGTGTTGCCAGCTCGTCAGGGCTTCAGCGCAAGCCAGATTGAACTAGTCAAAAAAAAGGCCAGAAATAGCCTGTTTTGTTTAATTCCAAATAGCTACATTTAATTTCCATCACAATTTCTGTTGACGGGAAAATAGCTAAATTGACAGCACTGCCACAGGACAGCCACATGCTTAGCATATAATTTACATATGCAAATCACGTCTCTAGGCAAAGGATGCATTAAAATGCATTAGATTCACAATGAGCAAGAACAGTTATGCATAGGAGCTGAAATAAAATAGAGCTTAAAATAATTTCCACGAATTGAAACATGGAAATATGTATGCAAATGACATCAAATCAACAACAAAAATTCCAAGAATTTCAGATTTGATCGGGAAATTATATATGTATAAGCTCTAAGAAGAGTAGAAATTTGTCAACTGCAATTGTGACCTTCAGATGCTGTTTAAAACTCAAATTTTGTGGAATTTTTTTTTCTGTCTTTTTGGAATTTGTAGATGAAATACTTTTGCCATAAGCATGTGTATGTGTATGTGCGTGTGATGTATGTATATGAATGTATATACTTCTAGCATATCATCGACAGGGATTGTTGTGGAAATTCAATCCAGTTGACCCAGAAAATAATTGTGTAAATTGTTAAAAGAATTAACGCTGATCTAAATAGCGAGAAGAGAAGGTGGTAATTAAACCGAAGAAAGAATACACACACACACACACATACACAAAGTAAGGCGTATAGCATACGCCAAAAAGTGCTAAAAATAGCTAAATGGCTGACGCGGCGGCAGCTGCCAATTGTGAATGAGCGAGAGCGACCGAGCGGGCGGACGGGCGTTTGGCTATGCTATGCTTTGCAATGCTCTGAGCTTTCGCATAAACGAGGGTCGCTTCAGTCGTATGGAAAGAAACGGAGTATGCCAAGTGCCAGACCACGCGATTTGGGGGTTAGTTATTTTTGGGGACGACAATGATGACGATGTTGCTATACAAATACAAACACACACACATACAGTTACGCACGTCGACAACCGTCTGACAACCCCAACGTTTGCTAAAACTTCGAAGGATTTTCTTTTTTTTTACCGGCGGGGATGCTGATGTTCGGTTTTTTGTACTCCTCTCTCTCGCTCTACTCGAGCGTCGTCATGCTTTTGCCTCTACTCTACATCTATTGGCAAACTCGCTACACACACACACAGATACACACAGACACGTATATTTTACACATGTATTGCTATGCAAATGTCAAAGCTGCCAACGACAAAGTCGTCGTCGTCACTTCTCTCGCCTCTCGCCCCTGCGGCGACCATGCGGCGAGTGTAGCGGATTTTGTTTGTACAGGCTTTGCTGTTACTGTTGCTGTTGTTGTTGTTGTTGTTTTCACTTAAAATATCCTTTGAATTTTGAAAGTGGGTATGTCGTATGCTACAACACAGTAGATTGAATTATGCTATGCAAATTTCTCAGCAGTCGAGTTAGCATTTATCATCATCATTGTTATTATCATCATCATCATCATCAATATGCATAAATATATATATATATTTTTAATAAAATTATAATGGATAAAACTTGCGTACAGGGTAGCTGCTGGTTGAGCCTGCTCAAATGCAAGCTTGTCTATTGCTACTTCCTCTTTTTTTTTTTTGGGTCTGGCATTCTACGCGCTTTCTAGGCGAATAGCATGGGGATGCGCTAGCGCTGCAAAAAGGTGCGTTCGTAAGTGGAGTACTTGCTGAGCGGACAGACGGATGGATGGATGGACGCTCGGTGGTGCCGTCAACTTTGTAAACTCACCACCAATGGTCCCGTTGGTCTCTCTCTCTCTCATTCACTTACTAATACCGTTACTTGCTGTGGTTTTTTGCGCCAGTGTTGTGTTATGTTATTTCGTGCCTTTGTTATTATGATTATTGTTGTTGTTGCTGTTGTCTTCTTGCAAATTGTTTGGCCAAACAATTGCGAATTGTGCAACACTTGAAATTTGGAGCATGCAGCCTCTGCGGGCACAAGAAATACAAATTGCGCCACTCAACACGTCAACGCTGGCGTCTCTATTGCTATCTTGCTACAAGTATGTAAACATGCAGACATACAAACAGAGAGACACATATATACAAACAGATATACATACATATATACATACATACTTTGCTATATATTTTTATGTATCTTCGTCAAACAGAAAAGAAACCAGTAGCAAGACGCTATATCAGCAGTAGTCGACTTGCAGCTACCCTGTAGGCAGCACAGTATTATTTCAATTTATTGCTATATTACTTGAATTATATTATACTGAAATTTTATTATTTCAGTTTTTTTGAGATAACTTAAAACTGTTTCTTTCGGTGCCTCGATTACAGTGTATAAGAAACAAACAACTATGAGATATGCCGGAGCAATATTATCTAAAAGTTCGCATACCGAAAGCGCACCCCAACTAACATAAAAGATACTAATGAAAGTTCAACAATTATTTATGTACACACGCCTTTTGTTTGCGAACTGTACATGTGCGTCTGTGTGAGTGTGTGTGTAGCCGCTTATTAATCTGCATTAAAGGGTAATGCCACGTACATAAGCCGCAAACAATCAAAGGCATAAGTCTTCAGCTACGGCTCTAAGAGCTTTGCATTTCTTTTGTTTTTGTTTGCAAACGCATAATGAGAATAAGAAATGTTGGAATTTTTTCTGCTTCGCCCGCCTCATCCCTTCCATTCGTCATGTATATTTATTACACTACAAATTTTTAACTCTTTCAGCGAAAAGCAATGAAAATCAACAAAATTGAAAATTTAAAATTAAAATTTTGTTGTTTCGGTTTATTTATTGTATTTTTAATTGCAATAATAAAAATTTCTAAATGGATAAATATAATTTATATTCCTATTTTTTGAAGCATAAATAATTAGGTTTATTAAAATATAATTTACTTGTATTTTTATATGGATATAAAAGATTTAATATATTTAATGACAATATATAAAATATATATTTATCAAATATTTTTGATGTGCATAAAAATATATATTAAAAATTATTTTATTTGTATTTTTGCATACAAAAAATATTTAATATTGTTACTAACTATATATAAAATATATATTTATGAAAAAAAATAATGAAATAATAATATTTGCTGTTAATTAAATTCTTGTTTTTGTTTTCATTAGAATGTGCTTTGAGTAGATAGTAAATAACAATTTATTTTATAATATTTTTTGTTTGCTTTTCATTTGGGACTTAACATCCTGTAGTGCAGTGTATGAGAGTTGCTGCTGTGTGCCCGTTATGCTTCGCTGGGCTTTGTTTTGCCATTCTTCTTCCCATTTGTTTTTGGCACTCTCAGGCACTCTGGCACTCACGCACACAAACATACACACACACACACAGAGAGAAACAAGGACACGGAAGCGTCTTAGTGTTGTTATTGTTTTGTGGGATTTCACTTCAGAATTATATCCACGCACACACACAGACTCACGCACACACATTAGTCGCATTCCTAGCATGATTCCTATTTTGGTTTTCCTACTTGGTCTGCTTCTGCCACATTCCATTAAATAGAACGAATACCAAAATGCGATAAAAGCAGTCAAGAAATTAAAATTGTTAGCCAAAGCTGTTACACACACATACACACACGCCCACGCCCACGCCCACGCACACACATACGCCCACGTACACGCACACGCACACATGTGCACATTAATGCCTAGCCTGGGGCCGGGAATAGCCAAGGCGTCAGGATAAACTTTCACACATTTATAAATACACACATTAACAGACACAGACACGCACATGGGATAGACACATGTACATACATACATGCATGCATATATAGATACATGCATGTATGTATATATGTATATACACATATATACATCGTGTTCCAACTTGAAATCAGTGAAAAATGTCAAATGAGCAACATTCGTTGACCCAAAAACAAATCAAATTGCATCCATAAACTAAAGAGAGAGAGAGAGAGAGAGAGATAGAGAGGAAGTGTGAGAGATAGGAAGAGTGAGAGAGCGAGTTGTTTGTAGAGTATTTAGCAGCCCTGTTCGCAGTGCAAATTTATCAAACAGTTAAGTGCGAGGTGCGTTTAATTAGTTGGAAAAGACGCGTAATATAATAATATTACATTTTTATTGTTGTTTGTTTATTTTAATAAGATATTAACTGTTTAACGAACTACATTATAATATTAATATAATAATAAATAATATTAATATAATAATATTATAATTAAAATAATAATATTAAGTAATATCATAGTTTTTCTTTTCGCAATAATTCTCTAAAGTGTGTAAGAAATCAAAATTAGTTTTATATCATATGAAATACTACAATTTTATTGAAATTTCTTCCCAATTTCGTTTTCAAACTGTTGAATGGACTCGGGTTTTCGTTGCGTGTGGGTTAACCCTCGTTTATAGTTTTTCGTTTTTTTGCCCCTTTCCTTTTCTGCTTCTTCTTGTTCGTTCAACTTAACTTTTGTTGAAACGTATTTAGCCTTGGCATATGCAATACTTTATTTTATAGTATCATTGCCTTCATCATGAAAAAACACACAAAAAAAAAAAGAAAGAAAAAGAACTACAGCAACATCGACTTGTCACCAAGGCATGACCATAAAGTTTTCCTTTCTGTTGCTGCTGTTGTTGTTGTTGTTGGCGTAACTTTTGCGCTCGGTCTCGGTGGCAAAAGCTTCATTGTCTCTATCTGTGGCATCTATGTTGCCTGTATCTGGCTTTCACTGCGTGGCCTTTTAGCTGGTTTCCGCTCGACGCGCTGCTCTGATGTGGTGATGCCATTGTTTTTATGACGCCACTTTCAACCACACACAGACGCACTTTTATAAATTAAGTGTATGTGTGTGTGCGTGTGTGTGTGTGGACATTACATTAAGACGAAGCTCAGCTCAGCTCAGCTCAGCTTTGTAACGTCCGCTTTTGTTTAACTTGATTAAGTCAACAAAATGTCGATTTGTTGCCTTAGCAGCTGTCAATCCATATTGAAACAATCTAATCGGAATGCTTTCACAAGCTCTAACAGCATTTGCCATCTAGGTCATGGTCAAAAGTTAAAGTTCAAACAGCGCAAAATATCAAATGTGCCGATCTAACCCAAGCCAATTATGATATGGCATAGAATATTGAGGCGTTAAGAACTAACAAAGAGCACTTTGTATTAGCCAGAAGTTAAATTTATTATAGCATAAGGGAAGGGCAGATGAGTCTGGATCTGGATAACTTAGATAACTCATCTCGTTGCTTAGGCAGAATTTGAGTCTAAATTTCATGAAGATACGAGAGAGATAATGAGTGAAAAAGAAAGAGGTATAGAGAGAAAGATAGAAACTTTGATAGAGAGAAAGATAGATAGATAGAAAGAGATAGGGAGAGAGATAAAAAGAGTGATAGAACAAGAGAGAAAGATAGATAGATAGAAATAGATAGGGAGAGAGATAAAAAGAGAGATAGAGACAGATAGAAAGAGAGGGTAAGACAGATAAAAAGTGAGAGAGAAAGAGAGAGAAACAGGGAAAGAGATAAAGAAAGACAGGGAGAGAGAGTGAGATAAAGATAGAGAGATAGAATAAGAGGGGGCGAGAGATATAGACGAGAAAGAAACAGAGAGAGAGAGAGAGAGTGGGACATATGGATAGACGGGGGGAAAGGTAGACAAATGGACAAGCAGATTGGTAAACGGACAAACAAACAGGCGGAGGGAAAGGGAGATAGACGGACGAACACACAGACAGACCAACAGACAGAGAGAGATATGGATGGACGCTGACAGATAAATAGATTGACGGAAAAACCAACAAACAGGAAGGGAGAGAGAGAGAGAGACGAGAGAGATGAACGGAAGGACAGACAGATAAGCAGACAAACTGACTGACAAAGAGGGAGACAAGCGGACGAACAGTCGGAAATTGCCAAATCCACTTAGCTGACTATATCGATCGTCTTGATCAGAAAAATATATGTGTACAAGACTTCAATCTGTACATTTTTTCAGCCATTTTCAATAGACTTAGGCTATGCAGATTCGTCGCCAAATCCTTTGACTTAAATATTCCTTAAATTGAAAAATTCTGTGTAAATTTCTTGATTGAGTTACGCCACGCTGCCTAGCTGCAAATATGTATGAAATGTAAATCAAAATTTCAGATTTGTAGCTCAATTTACACGTTGAGTCTATGTATATAAATGGAAATACACCTGTGTTTAAGGCGCGGTTCGTTAACTTGGTTTTCCACAACAATGAAGCCAAGTTTTCCGTTCAAGCTTAAGAAATAAATTGGAATTCCGGATGCAAGCCCGTTCGTTAGTGAAGCGCTTTCACAGCCAGGCTGAAAAAGTGTTTGTCGAATCGTTTATAGCCCAGCGCCCGCCTTATGAAATATGCGATACTCTAATTTGCGACCAACAAAGAAACTAATATGAATGCAAATAATACCATTGCAGACAAAGGGCGCCACACACACACACTCACACACACACACACACACACACACATACACATTAGCCAGCTCGTTGAGCTGCACTTTGTTTACCTTCCTTAAAGGATATCCTCCATAGAGTATATATAACTACATAGATGGCATAGCACCAACGCCCAGACTCGAGCGGCGCACACATTTGCCTGCTTTGGCATTTCGTTAGCATTTCACTTTATTCATACGCCTTCACATTGATTTGAATCGAGTATATATGACTTTTGTGAGCTTTTCTTGACTGAAAATTTGGTTTATGTACTTTTGTGTTGTGATTTGATTCTGATATGCCCTTTGTGGGGTTCATAAATCGGGTATTACTATATGTTTTGTTCTATTTCGATAAGAGACTTTCTATTTGAGATCTATCCTCCTATCTAGAGCAGCTTTACATAAAGATATATAAGTTATATAGCTCATTTGGGGGCCTGGTAAATCGTCAAAAAACTATCTTCTAGAGTCTTACAGCTAAAATACCAAAAACTAACAGTTGACAGCAGAATTACTGTTGGCCTACAGTATGGTATGACTAAAAAGGATATATTCATGACTCTTGGCGGCGTCGCAGCATTTTCCACAGTTCCAGCATTACATATTAACAGCTTCTGTTAACATTAATCTTAACAGATTGCTGTAAATGTCGTCTATAAATGAAATCTCTCCATTATATGGTCATAATCTCCCCCTAGGAGCGTGGCAAACTGGATCAATAAAAGCTAGCAATATTTGAAGATGGAAAGACAGTTGGTAACATTCATCAAAGAAGGACAGCAAAACTTCGATGGGATTCAAAATGAAAGAAGAAATGTAATTCCTGATCTAGGTCAACTATACATAGAGTAGTTTACAGTTGCTTCCATGTTTTCTTTTCAGTTTGCCTGCCTTACGACAACGAGCGAGTATTGTGCAGTCATTTTCGCTTGACTGAAACGTTTCAACACTTATTTTTTTCCTTCTTTTAATTGGTTTGGAGCACGTTATGCAAATGCTGTAACTGTGTACCAGAAGGCCCATCAGACTCTCGTTGAACGACCCCAAAAACACATTAGACATTGTGCGAGCACCCTTCAAGTTCTGCCCCAGAATGTGTGAGCTGTGCAATTAACCCGAAAGGCCAGCGATGCGAAGTACTAGAGTAGTAGTAATAGTGGAAGAAGAAGAAGGCGAAGAAAGGAGAAAGGAGAAGGAGGAAAAGAAGGAAAAACTCTCAAAATATAAAAAATTCTATTCACATCGTTTGCATTCAGCTTCCATGTGGCGAAACGTCATGCATAATTATGATGTCTTCATATGAATTCAGCTTAAAAACTAATTACGTTTGTTTTAGCCCTTTGTTCGCTGTGCGGAAAGTCATATAAAATTTAACAGTTAACTTTGGCCGCATATATGGCGTACTCTGTTCCATGTGATATCTGCTCGAATGATTCAACTTTCACATATGAAATTCCTTTTATGATAGCTATAAAGAAATAAGTATACGTCGATTGTGAAACGATGCATATATATATATACATATAACATGTATAGCAGGAAGGTATTTTTAGCTCAGAGTGTCAACAAATGAAAGCTACTGTGGCAACGCTTTATGAGCTGTCAGCTTGAGTTGTTCAATTTGATATAATCAAAGTTGACGAGTAGATAGAACAAACGGCCTTGCCATATCTGTCAAGACTTTACAATGTAGTTTAAACTGCATGTTAAGCATTTAGTAGTTGCTTAAGAAGCTTGGTTAGCCTTCAGAGAAAGGCGAGCAAAGCTTGATGATCTACGACATAACTGTTAACAGTTAACAGTTCATATCAAACAGCGTTGCCATATCTACAAATGTTGCCAGAGTTTAAGAAAAGTTCAAAAGCAAAATCTGTTGATCGATATATGTTATCGATCATTCAATATATTTATTATATATAAATAATCTAAAGATAATCTAAATACCTAGTCTAAAGTTTATCAAAAAACATTTCCAAATAAGTATTTAGCTATAACGCCAAAAGAAACATGAATCGATTGTAGTTTGTATGCTATTTGATTGATTACTAGGTATATCGTACGATATCAGATCCAAGTTGCTCGAGCTCTTCCGGCGTAGCGCAACATTTCCATGATTCCTGTACGCCGAATGTGTAGATGGTCTCATGGAAGTACAGTTCACTGGGCATTATGAAGGCAGTAGGAAAATCCAGATTGTTCATTGTATCCGGAAACTTTTCCAATTGCACACTAAAGCCGGAATATTGATAGTATCGAGCACACTTTTTGCCCATAATGGGCTCTTCGTCACGCGTATCGTCTGGAAACTCGTTGGCTGTCTCAAATCGCATGCCCGGCTGATTGCTGTGTATTTCCATATAGCGACCCGATTCGGGATGCAAGAAACGTCCAACGAAATGCAAAACATTCGCATCGAAATCCTTGTCGATGGCATAGCACACATCGAAGCCGGACACCGCCTTGTTCTCGAACTGACGCAAGCGATCGCCAATGAAGGCCGGCACACGCATATCGTAGACGGTATTGCTGACTTGCTTAAAGTGACCCGTCGGCAAACCGTCGTCGTTCGTTTCAATTGTATCATCGGCGGAAATTACCAGACGATGCTCCAGTATGCCCTTACGACCCGCCTTCTGTCCGGCTAAATTGAAATAGCAATGATTGCTGATATTGACGGGCGTCGTTTGATCGGTGCGCGCCTCGATGCGCATATAGAATCGATTGTCGTCGTCCATAGTGAAATGGAGCAGGACCATTAGATTGCCGGGATAGCCCTCGTGCTCGTTTGCCGACTGATGGCTGAGCGTAATGCCATCCGGCAGCATCGCATGCAAATCCCAAATGATGCGATCGAACCCAATGAAACCGCCATCGACATGATGTTCATTGTTCAGATTTCGTGTTATATGCACCTTTCGTCTATCCATGATGAATTCACCATTGGCCACGAGATCGGAGACACGTCCGAGCATGCAGCCGAAGCGTCGACTTCGGTTCGCCTCATAGCCAGCGATGTCATCGAAGCCCAATACCACATCATCCACATTATGATAGGCATCCATGCAGCTGATGCTCTGTATAGTTGCGCCCAACTGAATGATTCTCACGGACAAATGATTCGAATTGCTAATTGTATATCGTCGCACCACCTGGGCCCGTTCAGTGAACGGATTGATGGCAATGCCAAAGATATCCTCCACTACTTTCACCATAATTTCGACAATTTCCCAAAACTTGAAATTTAAACGAACTCAAGTTATTTCCGCATGTGATTTTGATATTTTAATTTTGACTTTGAAACTGAAAGACTACTAAAAGTTTATGAATTTATCTTAAGTCGGAAATTTGTATAACTAGATCGAGCATAGATCTAAGTGGAGCAGTGTTATTGGACTTAAGTCTTAGTTAATGCTAAATGAGAGATATTTTAGATACTAAGGAGTAGCGAAAAACGCTTCTGCATTGACCAAGTTATATGAGCTGAAAGCTTTGAGCGAGAAATTTGTCCAATTTGTTATAAAATGTTATCCATGAGCAGCTTTACAAGCTCAAATTCTGCTGAAATTTAAGATTAAAATGCATAAAAGGTCATATTAAACAAGTAAAAGTACTCTTGTTGGCAATGCTCGACTAGAAAATACCCACACCTTCTCTTCCCATCAAAACAAACATAGGAAAACTGTGAGTTCCCGCAAAGCTTTTATGCATTTTTTATGCTTAAGTTTATATATATATATAGGAAATGTTATCTATTTTAATATTTGAACTAATCTGCCACAATTACGCTATAATATTATTTGACTAATTTGCGCGTATATTATGATAGGACTTTCTAGTTTATGATTGCGAGATTGATTGGGTTCATTGGCTTCTCAGCAATACAGATAACAGTTAAATTGTATGCAGAAACTTATCTTATCAACAGATTGGATAGCTAATATAATGGAAAAGTGATCTATATAATATATATATTAATATATTCATATATATATCATATATATTGTTATAGTTTAAGTATGATTTATGATGTTGAGGCCATGAGGTTGGTCTATTTAATCATCGAGCGGGACGCATTTAATTATTTTGCCAATAACCGTGACTGGAATTATTAATATGCATTCGCTATGGTCATGACTGAATTATTCATTCACCCAATGGCCAAACGGTGCATGGTGGTATATGGTCGATACATAAATATTGTATATATTCAAATCCATGTAATTGCCATTAATTGCGACGCTTAAATCCAAATTGCGAACTCTATTAAATCCAAGAGTCTCCCCTCAGGCCGTGACAAACTGCAATATCATAATTTGAAATCCGATGTCAATGCCGTTGGCAAATATCGCGTGGAAAACAAAAGCAAGGAAGTAGAAGACGAAGGCGTTCTATCTATTAATAAGGCCAATGTCGAAGACTGCAGCAATGGCAACAGCTGCTCCATTTCCGATTCTAGTTGCGGTTGGTTAGCCTTTGTTAATACGAATAGACGCAACGCGTTACAAAAGGTAAAAACTTTATGGATGGATGTATGTAAACTTGCATATTAGGCCTTTCAATGTGTACCAGCTTATACTTAGTTATTTGAAAACTTAACGTTGTAATACAACTTATCGATAGAAACTATGGATAATGTTTATCGATTAAACTTATCGTTTGAGATAAACAAAGTTGATTTAATCCAAGCTTAGCTATACCAAAATTCTGTATATTCGCAGTCCAATTGATATTGCAATTAAAGTTTAGCTAACTTCTTGATAAAGTTCATGTCAAATAATATTTGAGACTTTCGTTTAGTCCGAGTTTAGTTGATATATTTGTATGACTATATATATTTACATATCAAATAACCTAATAAAAATTTTCTGCTTCTAGTTATACCCTGAACCCATTGAAAACGGGAAATCAGGGTATAATGGTTTTGTTTTATTATCTGTTTGTTAAAGTTCATGTTAAAAAATATTTTTTTATTAATCATTATTTTACTATCTTCCAGTTAAGCTCCATGTTAAGTAATGTTCTTGAACTTAGCGCAAAGCTAATACTTATACTTATACTTGTACTTATACTTATACTTATACTTATACTTATACTTATACTTATACTTATACTTATACTTATACTTATACTTATACTTATATTTATACTTATACTTATACTTATACTTATACTTATACTTATACTTATACTTATACTTATACTTATACTTTTACTTTTACTTTTACTTATACTTATACTTATACTTATACTTATACTTATACTTATACTTATACTTATACTTATACTTATACTTATACTTATACTTATACTTATACTTATACTTATACTTATACTTATACTTATACTTATACTTATACTTATACTTATACTTATACTTATACTTGTATTTATAATTATACTTATATTTATACTTATACTTATACTTATATTTATACTTATACTTATACTTATACTTATACTTATACTTATACTTATACTTATACTTATACTTATACTTATACTTATACTTATACTTATACTTATACTTATACTTATACTTATACTCATACATATACTCATAATTATACTCATATACTTATATTCATCTTTTGAATACTTATTTTTTAGACTCATCTAAGTTGATGTAGAAATTGTAGATTTTATATTGATTACAACTTAGTAAAGTAAGCACAACAAAATATCATTTAAGCACACATTTCAAATATATTCATACTTATATATATATATACATTTATATATATTTATAATTATGCATAGAGAATCGTAAATTTTTTATAGACAAACTAATGCAAATAGGTTTTTTGTTGTTGTCTCGAGTCTATTTTACACATGTTCTACTGTTTGGACATAAATAAAAACAATCAGCGTTCAAGGTCCGCTTCTATTCCGATCTATTAATATTTCAGCGTTTTAGCCATACGCGTAGTACTTATCACACATGACTAAATATAATACGCCGTACTATATATACACATCTATATGAACGGCCAAAGTGCGCTTGTAAATCTACAAAATCATTAGCAATACAACTAATTATGCCTAATATGCGTATATAATCTGTATTATATATGAATGTGCAGTGATTTCTGAATCAGAAGCGATTAAGTTGTACGAAATAGTTATTCAAATATGCATGTAAGCCTGCTGGTAACGACATTGTTACATAGATGTCACGTATACGCAGATGGGTCGCAACCTTAAAGACATTGTCATCCCCATACTGGGAATGTTATAATGCAAGAATTTTCGTATGCATATGTTCATTCTGCACTGCCCCCATCCTCCGCTTCATAGGACGATTATGTTTGCAAGTTTGTTTAACATAGTTCGAATACCCTGTAACGATTATGTGTGTGGGGTATGTGGAGTATATATATACATGTATATTATAGCATATATATACATGTATATTATGTATTAAGTATACTTATACGTATAACTGTACTTCTACTTATGCTTCTACTTCTATACTAATACTTATACTAATGCTTATACTTATACTTATACTTATACTTATACTTATACTTATACTTATACTTATACTTATACTTATACTCATGCTTATACCTATACCTGTACTTATATTTATACTTATACTTATACTTATACTTATACTTATACTTATACTTATACTTATACTTATACTTATACTTATACTTATACTTATACTTATACTTATACTTATACTTATACTTATACTTATACTTGTACTTGTACTTGTACTTGTACTTATACTAATACTTATACTTATACTTATACTTATACTTATACTTATACTTATACTTATACTTATACTTATACTCATGCTTATACTTATACTTATACTTATACTTATACTTATACTTATACTTTTACTTATACTTATACTTATACTAATACTTATACTTATACTAATACTTATACTTATACTTATACTAATACTTATACTTATACTTATACTTATACTTATACTTATACTTATACTTATACTCATGCTTATACCTATACTTATATGTACCCATACTTATACTTATAGACAAATGTTTACTTATACTTGTACTTATACTTATACTTATACTTTTACTTATTCTTATACTCATACTTGTAATTGTACTTATACTTGTACTTATTCTTATACTCATATTTTAACATATGCTTATACTTATACTATTCACCTATTGCAAATAAATCTGTATATCATACTGATTCTCATATGTACGCGCTTACTTATACTTATACCTGTACTTATACTTATACTTCTACATTTAAAGAGTGCCTCCTGGCCGAGCTCATTCGTATTGGCTTTACATTTTTCATTCTCTTTTCTTATTTGTTGTTGTATTGTGCGATTTAGTAGCAACGGCAACGGCAGCAACAACCTCAAGCTGTCCAAGCTGTTGTTGCGACTCGAGTTCTAGGTGCGAGTTGGCGATGTGTGAGGGTCGAGGCTCGAGCTGCCAGCTTCGAGGTTCGAGTTTCGAAGTGTTGCCGTCAACGACTGCATAGCTGCATAGTTGCATATACAAAGCCATTCCAAGTAGAGCTAAGAATGGGATTGGGACTCGGCTTGGGAATGGCAATGGGTATGAGGGTGGGCATGGGACTGACAGTGTGACGGATATGGGAGAGAAAGCGAAGCTGTTACACGCGCCGAGTGGGCAATTGTAGTGCAAGGAATTTATATAATATATATTAAGCCTTAGTTACTAGGGTTACGTAAAACTCAAACTAAAGACCTTAAGTAGCAAAACTAACAAATTGAAGAATAAGCGAAATTTTCTCTGTAATATGCAAGCAATACTAATTAGCTGTTATATAAGTTTTTATAAAGTTTAAAGTCTAAAAATAATTCTTCACTTGAATGGATTTACTTAATTTAAATGGCAAAGCTAAAGTTCACCTGAACTTTCAAAGTTTCGTGTGAGTGTGTGTGTGTCTGTGTATATATATGTGTATATGCTTGGGCTGTTTGTTATGTATACATAAAAGAAGCATAGAATGCTTGAAATAGCAGCTCTGTGGAGGGGTGAAGGTATCTTTAAGTCGAGCACTGCCGACTAGCGCAATCTTATTTCTTTAATATAGTTTATTTGCTATATATGCTATATTTATTCTTTCTTCTTCTTTCTTTATGCATTGCAGATGCCTGGACTTGTGGTCTTCAGGCGTCGCTGGTCTGTGGGCTCCGATGATCTGGTAGTACCCGGTGCATTTCTCTTGGCGCTTCACTTTATATGGTAAATGTGAACTGTTACAATATCTGTATATATATATATATATATTTAGTTATACATATCGATGCTAATTGTTATAAATGTGTTGATGTTCATTTCAGTTTTGTACTTGTGGCCGTCTCGTTAGTTTTATTTGAATATGACACAAGTGTTTTAAGTGTTAAGCTATTGTTCTATCATCTAATAGGCTACTTGTTAATACTATTTTGTGAGTATAACCAGAAGACTCAATAGATTGTAATAACTTAGCTTTTCCATATATATAAATATATCTATCTATTCAACAGTTTCAATATGCGTAGAAATAGGCATTTGTGTGATCTCGATGCGCGGCAGCATTTTGGACTCCGAGGCGCGTACATCGATCAATATATGGATATATCTCAAGAGTTGTAAGTTATAGCTCTATAGCCATCTATATATATATAAACATGTATACATATATATCTATCTATTCACATACTCACATTTCTTCTAGTGGTGATATTATTTGATATTTCATGGCTAATATTGGGCTCCATATGGCTGTCCCATTATTATATGGAAGCACCCATCGATGAGGCTAAAAAGATCTTTATAGGTGAGTTATCTTGTGTATAGAATCTGTACTAGTTCTAAGTAAGTTATCTTGTATGTAGCAACTGAACTAGTTTTAGATGAGTTATCTTGAATATAGAATCTGAACTAGTTTGATATTAGTTATTTTGTGTATTAAAAGTGAACTAGTTCCATATATGATACATAAATGAACTAGTTCGAGGTGTGTTATCATGTATATATAAATTAAACTAGTTTTTTATTAGTTGTCTTGTATAAAGAAAATGAACTAGTTCCAGATAATATATATAAATGAACCAGTACTTGATGAGTTATTTTGTATATAGAAATTGAACTAGTTCTAGATGAGTAATCTATTTAATATAGATATTGTAGTAGGTGTAGTAGTAATATATAAGAAATGAACTAGTTCCAGCTATAATGTATATAGAAACTGATGTTGTTCTAGGTGACTTATATATTTAGTAAACTAAATTTCGAAACTAAATTAGTTCAACTGAAAAGCAAAAGCTGATTACAAACTTGCTGTTCTTTTTTTTTCCTTCCCTTCCGTGGGCTGGTCAGCGATGCATTCGTTGCCTTGTTCTTTTTCCTTTGAAATGAACTTTTAATTACCAATTTTTAATAGTTTTGAAAACTTTGTTTATAGCTTGTTGTTCAGATTGCTATAAAAAGGCTCTTTGTATGGCGAATGTTAGAATCTTTTGCTTCCATTAACAACTTTTAATTAGCACGTTGCAAAGCTGGGCAAAAAAATAAAACGTAAAATAATAATCAGGCAACAAAAACAATTTTCTAAATTATTGAAGCAATAATTTTTGTAAAGTGCTTTAATTAAAAGTTTCACAATTTTCTCTCGTCTCTCTCTCTCTCTCTGTTTCTGTTTCTGTCTGACAGCCATCATCATATGCAACTGGACGTTGGTGTTTATTACGCTTGTAACCATCTGGTGCACATTCGATGCAGCCGGTCGTTCCTGGGTCAAGATGAAGAAGTACCAGCGCTCCATGCGAGAGACTGAATCGCGTTTCAACTACAAGCGAAGCAACAGCATGAATCGCAATTGGCGGCAACGGTAAGCGATATATCTCTATGTCATATATCATATATCATATATCATATATCATCTATTATCTATCATATGTCATATATCATCTATTATCTATTATCTATCATATAGCATATATCATATAACATATATCATATATCATCTATCATATATCATATATGATAGATGACATATGATATATGGTATATGATATATTATCATATATCATAATATATGATAATATATCATATATCATATATCATATGTCATATATCATCTATCATATATCATATATCATATATTATATATCATATATCATATACCATACATCATACATCATATATCATATATTATATATCATATATCATGTATCATATATAATATATCATATATTATATATCATCTATCATGTATCATGTATCATATATCTCTATATCATATATCCCATATCATTTATCATATATCACATAATCATATATCATATATCTATCTATCATCTATTTGTCTATATAATCTCTCTGAACCTTTCATCCTCCACCATTTGTAGAAAAGTAATGCGCGCCTATCAGGACAGTTGGGATCATCGCTGTCGTCTATTGTTCTGTTGTATGGGCTCGTCGGAGCGCAATCGGAATTCGTTTACTGATATTGCGCGACTATTGAGCGATTTTTTTCGCGAACTGGATGTGGTGCCATCGGATGTGGTCGCCGGTTTGGTCCTGTTGCGTAAATTCCAGCGGCTCGAGCGCGAAGCGATTGTCAGGCAGCGCAAGAATGGGACATATGAGTTCCTCAGCGGTGTGCCCATCACGGAGCACACTCAGTTCCTAGCACTCAACGATGCCAAAAACTATGATTTCTTTCAAACGGTCATACACTATATGTACTTTGCCCAGGGCGCCTACGGCTGGCCCATGTACGTCATCATCAATCGCAGCAAAATGTGGCATCTGGTGCCCGAGCTCAAGTGAGTATGGACATATGGCAGCAATTACTCTATTAGTATATCTATCATGCATGCATAACCAACTAGGGCAGACGCCCTCATTTAATACCATATATCATCGACCCATGCGGCCCACTCTGTGTGGGAGGCTAAGAGAGCTGAATATGAGAACGTTTTATGCGGTATTTGAATGATTCTAGTTGGCCATGAATTGAAAATGGCGCCGTTCTTTGCGATTTTCAGAAAGAGGAACGATAGAGAGAGAGAGAGAGAGAAAGAGAGAGAAAGAGAGAGAAAGAGAGAGAGAGAGCAAGAAGCGAGGGTAAGAAAGAAAGAGAGAGAGAGAGACTGAGATATACATATATCTGTCCTTCCTTTGTCTCTTTTTCTCTGTCACTCTCCTTCTGTCTATCTCTTTCTCTCCCATTCTCTCTTTCTTTATCTCTCTCTCTTGTACTCTCTGCCTATCAATATATTTATCGTCAGTTCGCCAGACTCGCTCACTCTCTCTCTCTCTCCCTTCCATACTTTATAATTTCGCCTTTCTATGTGATTCTCGTGACCTTAAGTATGAGTCATACACTTCGCACTATCTCTTGTGATGAAGGCAGATGTGTTTTGTTTTTATTTGCCGCAAAGTAAACACAAATTGCGTTAGGACAGTTATAGATTTGTAGTTCGCATAGGTCATACTTAGAGAGATAATAGAATAAATCACACAAAATGCTTTTATATGTTTTGTAGATGCTTTGGTTGCTGTTGCGGCAGCGGCGACGACAGTCAGGTGATTCAGGACAACTGCTGCTACTGCAACTATGCAGCGCTGAAGAAGACACTGCAGCTGGGCGACATTGACATTGTCTATGCCACGTACCATGTGGATGTGGGCGAGACGCCGTTCTTTGTAGCCGTCGACTATACGCAGAAGAAGATCGTGATTAGCATACGTGGCACGCTCAGCATGAAGGACATACTGACCGATCTGAATGCGGAGGGCGAGGTGCTGCCCTTGCAGCCGCCGCGCGACGATTGGCTGGGCCACAAGGGCATGGTCCAGGCAGCCATCTACATACGCAACAAGCTGCAGCAGGAGAATCTCATTGAGCGTGCGTTGCAACGCAATGCGGATCGCTTGACTCACACGTTCGATCTGGTGCTGGTCGGACACTCGCTCGGCGCTGGCACTGCGGCCATTTTGGCTATTCTGCTTAAGCCCGATCATCCGACATTGCAATGCTTTAGCTATTCGCCGCCCGGCGGACTGCTTAGCATGCCAGCCGTGGAGTACTCCAAATCGTTTATTACGTCCGTGGTGCTCGGCAAGGATGTGGTGCCGCGCATCGGTCTCAATCAAATGGAGGCACTGCGTGCCGATCTCATCAATGCCATACAGCGCAGCGTCGATCCCAAGGTATGTATTCCCCTTATATAGATATATATATAGATAATGATATATATATTTGTTATTCTCTCATAGTGGAAGACCATTTCGTGCTCGGTCATTTGCTGTGGCTGTGGTCCGGAGCCCACCTCTGTGGTCAACATGTCCGGCCAGGATACGCACATCAATCAGTACCAGGAGGTAGATCAAAGCTCACTTAATCTATGTCATATCTATGCTTAAGACTCGCTCTCTCTGCTGTCTCTCCCTTTAGGAGCGCGGCACAGCACGTTCGACCAGCGCCCATCCGACGGACAGCTCAATAGCTTTAACTCTGCATCAGCCCTTATATCCGCCCGGTCGCATCATTCACATTGTGCGGCATCATCCCAAGCCCGATGAGTGAGTAAACGGCCAAAATGCGTTCCCGAATTCCTAATCTTAAATTTCATTTTCAATTTCAATTTCAATTTGGTTTTTGTTTTATGATTTCACAACTGACGCAAGATACGCTTGATTGATCGCAGTTTATTTAAATGTATATGTATATATGTGTGTGTTTGTGTGTCTATATGTGTGTGCGTGTGTGTCTGTGTGTGTGTGAATTATCAGTTAGCTTTAAGTCAGTATTCGCGTTACGCTTGGAGTCTGATTCATCGCGCATGACGTCAGTTAAGTCCGGTATCTTGGACTCAAATAGGCACAGTGGAGTCGAATGGAAGCTGACTGGAAAGCAGGTCAAATATCATGATAGACATGTATAGCGTAGGCTGCAACAGTTCGAAATAGTTTTTATTCTGGAACTAGTTCATTGTGTGGAACTACCTTGCCACAGTTAGGCTTACAACTTGAACCAGAAAGTTACCTTTATTCAACTAGTTTACTAGTTTTAGATTTACGTTTCGCTTTGGTTCGCCTTAGAACTTGTTCATTTTGTGAAACTGGATTTGTATATATTTAGGCTTCCAATTAGAACTACTTTGGTTCTCAGAGTATAACTTTACGGAACTGTTTTTCCTACATTTAGTCTTACAATTCGAACCAGTTTGGCAATCAGAGAATTTACTTTGAAGAACTACTTTGCCACATTTAGACTAACGATTCGAACTAGTTCTTTTGCTATAATTAATTCATTTTCTTGAACTAGTTGCCAATTTTGGGCTTACAATTTGAACCAGTTTGGCTGTCATAGAATTTAATTTGGGGAACTAGATGGCCACATGTTGATTTGCAATTTGAACTAGTTCGTTTCTTAGAACTAGTTCGCTTTGTGGAACTAATTTGCAACATTTATATTTCCAAATCGAATCCGTTTGGGAGAAGATTCACTTTGTGGAACTAGTTTGATACTTTTTGGTTAGCAGTTCAAACTAGCTCAGTTTTTGGAACTGGTTCGTTTGTCTTGTGTCGCCCACTGAGCGCACTCTAGTGGGGTTTTTTCAAATTGTTATTCGTTTTCGTTTTGTCCACCAGCTCCCCCCGACAACCTACGCAACTATCAACCAATCAATCAATCAATCAATCAATCAAATATTCGTTCAATTGCATTCAATATGATTATTTACAATTATTTTCAGGCAAAAATACGACAGTGGTTGGAGGTAGGCCCATTGCACAGACGATCATGATATGAAATCGAAAACGAAAACGAAAACAAGAAAATGATAAAGCGAAACCAACGAGTTTTCCTCTCGTTGCTCTTTCGCCTGTTCTCTTTCTCTTTCTCTCCCTCTCTCATATGTTTTTTTGTTGTTGTTTGTTTTATTCGAACTTAGCTTTAGATAGAGATTTGTTTTCTGAAGTTCTTATTGTTTTTTTTTTGCCAATTGCATGAGACGACGCATGTTATATACGTTGCGATCCATTCGTACCTCTATATCCCAAAAGTTTTCCCAATTCGTTTTCGTTGAAGAAAAGCAGCGAGTGAGACTTACTCGTTTGATTTCTTGGTTTATACATATATAAACGATTTATGTTTTTCTAGCATGGAATATCAATTATATAACCCAGATCCAATCCCAATTCTCTCTCTCTCTTTCGCTGCCTGGCTCTCTCTCTCTCTCTCTCTCTCTCTAGTTTGAACTCTATTTATATAATTAGCTCTAGTCGAATGTTGAATTGTAGTTAGCAATATTATTTACAATTTCTACAAATTCTCTCTCTATATATATATATAAATCAGATCTGTTTACTTTTATTTAATATCTATGTTATGTAGTTAACACAAAAAAAAAAAAAACTTAAGTCCGACATTTGTACTGATCTGATCTGAGCGACTTGCTATGCCCTTACTTTGTTTTTTTATTGCAGGAATGTGCTCAAGAGTCGCGAGCCCGTCTATCAGGCGATCTGGGCCGATTCAACCGATTTCGATGAGGTGCTCATATCACCTGTCATGCTGCAGGATCATATGCCCGACAAGGTGCTCGCCGCGCTCAAGAAGGTAATTGCGGAGGTCGATGACGAACGTACATCGGTCAATAGTTGTTCCACAGCCAGTTGAACACTTGATGATGATAATGATGATAATGATGATGTTGGTGATGATGATGATGTTGGTGATGATGATGATGATGCTCGTTCTCGTCGTTTGCTTTAGCAATCATATATATATAGTTAATAGTTTTTAGCATATTTAGCGCACAATGATTTAGTTTAGCCAACGCGGCATAAACATATATATATAATATATATATATAATATATTATATATATATATATGCAACTATTAGCATTTAAGTGTAATGTTAAGGTGTCGCGCGTTAGCTTCCAACTGCAACACACAGATAACACACACAATCTGACCCAACGCGCCAGCCGTCTCACCCCCAGTCCGCCCCCCTCACGCCCACGCCCACGTCCACGCCTTCGCCAGCAAGCAGCGCCCATTGCCACACACGCTTGCAACAACAACAACAACAACTACAACAACTACAAAAGCAACAACAACAACAACAAAAGCCAAACAATACCTTAAAACCTTAGTTAAGCGCTTAATTTATGTTTATGTTTCAATTGTTTATATTTATATACTTTTATATTTATTGAATTTTGCTTAATTTAACGACACATATGAATATGTATTTATATACGATTTACATATATTCTCACTGATCTAGCCATTAGTTAGTTAGTTACTTACCTAGTTAGTCTCACAACATAATTTATTTGATTGAATCTATAATTTATATTTATTGCCTAAGCTTACGTTTTTAATGTTTACCTGTCGTATCTTAAGTTACACCTTGTATTTTGCATTTTACTTTAGTGTTTTTTTGACGCAATTTTATTTTGTATTTCATTTTTTTTTTTTTGTTTCAATGTATTTACATTTATATATTTAACTAAATATGTGCATACACAATGTTTCAACACACAAATGTTTTTCTTTTCTTTCAAATGGTTGGAGTAACTGTAACGGCTCCATTTTAAAGTAACGATTAAGGAGTAGAGAGTAACGAGTACTTGTAACGGAAAGTAACGAAAAGTCGTTAGAAATGGCTTGTTTGGGATATTATTGAGATATTATAGATATGATACCTTAGAGATATATATGATATTATAGAGTATATGGCTAGGGTGACCAGATCGGCCTCAGGCCATTCCGGGACGGTCTACGACTTTGTTGCAAAAAACTGCTTATCTGCGCTGCTTTCCTCAAAAAAATTCTTCACTTGTCTTGACAAAAGCGGGACATGTCCCGGAATTCCAGGACGTATGGTCACCCTATATATGGCATAATAGAGATATATGACATAATATAGATATCTATAATAATAAAGATATATCGAATAAATGAGAGATATAAAGAGTTGTTATGGACAAAATTGAATGATTTAGAGATATTTGCAAAAAAAGAGAAATGAAGTTATAGAATGTATGGAATGACAACTTGCAAAGTAAATGCAGTCAAATAGTATAAGGAGTTTTGAGTTTTTCAAAAAGTATTAAGTTTTGATAAAGTGCGTTCCCGTTTTATAAAGAAGAATATTTTGACAAATCTTAAAACATAATGAGAAAAATGATTTCAATCAATATAAGTTCTATCTGTCCCTCCTCCTCTCTCTCTCTCTTTCTCTCTTTACGTATCTTTCTCTCTCGGTCTATCTCTTTCTCTCTCTCTTTACGTATCTTTCTCTCTCGCTCTATCTATTTCTCTCTCGCTCTATCTCTTTCTCTCTCTCTTTACGTATCTCTCCCGCTCTATCTTTTTCTCTCTCTCTCTACGTATCTCTCTCTCTCTCCCCATATATTTATCTCTCTCTCTCTCTCCATATATTTATCTCTCTCTCTCTCTACATATCTCTCTCTCTACGTATCTCTCTCTCTCTCTCTACATATCTCTCTCTCTACGTATCTCTCTCTCTCTCTCTCTACAATATATCTGTCTCTTTCTCTTTCTTTCCCTCCTCTCTCTCTCTCTCTCTATCTCGCTCTCTCTCTTTCTCTCTCTCTCGCTCTATCTCTTTCTCTCTCTCTTTACGTATCTCTCCCGCTCTATCTTTTTCTCTCTCTACGTATCTCTCTCTCTCTCTCCATATATTTATCCCTCTCTCTCTCTCCATATATTTATCTCTCTCTCTCTCTCTACATATCTCTCTCTCTACGTATCTCTCTCTCTCTCTCTACATATCTCTCTCTCTACGTATCTCTCTCTCTCTCTCTACAATATATCTGTCTCTTTCTCTTTCTTTCCCTCCTCTCTCTCTCTCTCTCTTTCTTTCTCTCTATCTCGCTCTATCTCTCTCTCTCCATCTCTCTCTCTCTCTCTCACTCTCTCTCACTCTCTCTCTCTCTCTCTCTCTCTCTCTCTCTCTCTCTCTCTCTCTCTCTCTCTCTCTCTCTCTCTCTGTATCTATCTCGCTCTCTTCAGCTCTTTCTCTTTCTCTCTCTCTCTTTCGTTCCCCCCAAAGCAAAGAGACCATCTCAATAACTGAAACTAGAGAGAGGCTAGGCGAAACTAATAGCATAAGTAATGGAGCAAGAGGAGGGAAGAGGGCATATAGAGAATATAGAAAATATATAAAACATAGGAACAGTAAATGCTATAGACTAAAACGTAATGAGACAAAGAAAGCTAAATGAAAAAATTAAAATATAAATAGTTAAGCCTAAGTTTTTAATTTTCAATAATAAAAGCTAGTTAGAGCTATGCTAATACTGAAGTATCAAAAAAAATATGCAAAAATATAAAGCAATGCTAGATATATTAGAGATTAAGTGAAGTTACCTTCCCCCTTGCTTTAGATTAGAAAATCTCAGAGATGAGCTTTTATATATATTTGATTTGATTTAGATTCGTTTGTTATTAGTTTTGCTTTGCAATTTGTATGATTTGATTTGCAACAACTCAAGACAACACAACGGAATCTGGGGCATCTCAAATGCTTGACATACATCCAAAAACCAATTGATTAGAGTTATGGAACCAAACACCAAAATGCTGCATGGGAATGATGTTTGTTTGTTGTGTAAAGCTTTGTGTGCCAGCAAGTGCGATAGTTAATTAGTTAATTACAATCACTTTGTTTTATGTTTTTACCGCTAGTTATATATATATATAAAGTCAAGTCAAGTCAAGTCAAGTCAAGTAACGCCCGTGACTGAGTATAGGCAGGCTGTCAGGCGGACCTAAGTGAGGCTAGTTTTTGCTCCCTCGCTCTCTCGCTTGCTCGATTTGCATATGGAATTGTTGACATCTCGAGAAATCTCAAATTATCAATAACAAATTGCCAAATCTTTAACAAATGAATTTAATTATATTTATTTTTGTTTGTTTGTTTGTTTGTTGTTAACACGATATGTACTAACGGTCATTCCGATAAACGATAAACGATAAACGATATGCGATGTGGGCGTTCAGGTCGTGTCTTGTAGAGATCGTAACGTAAAGGCATGTACTGCTCGTAAATGTAAAGATAACACGACAATAACAACAACAACAACAACAACTTCGACAACACAAAATACCGATACCAGGTACAGCTGCCAACTACTTAAAAAAAAAAAAAGACTTAAAAAAACTTTCCATTTTTGCTCTCGTTAAAAAAACAAAACAAAAAAGAAATCAATCAATACAAGTCTCTATCTCTCTCTCTCTCTCTCTCTCTCTCTTTCTCTCTCTCTCTCTGTCTCTTTTTAAATATATTTACATAACTATACATGCATATATATATATTTATATATGCATATATATATATAACTTGTTATATATATATGCATATATATCTATATATAATATGTCTTGATCCTACCTAACCAAACAAGTTTTATACAATTATTTTTGTTTCATTGCCTCTCCAAAAACTGTCTAAATGTAACTGTATTCTCAATAATTTGTATGTACTCTACCATCGTCATGGTCTCACGTGTCACGTCTCACCTGTCACGTGTCACGTGTCACGCGTGTCATATGCACATAGTCCACAGTGTCACTGTCAGCAACAGCCAACGTCCATTCCAATCAGATCACAGCTCCTGGTACTCTTTCACACTTATCCAATTGGAATTTGTTTCAACTCTTTTCGCATACATACATACATGCATATGTACATACCCAATGTAGATATGTTGAGTCTCTAATGAACCCAGCTCTCACATAGTCTGTCTCTCTCTCTCTCTCTCTTTCGCTCTCTCTCTCTCTCTTGCTCTGGCTCCACTCACGCACGCGCTTTCGCTCATTCACAACAACAACAAATCTAAAAATAACATTTCCTTTATATATGTATATATACATATTGTACATACATACATACATGTGTAGCTGTTAATAGTCGTCGTGTGTATGTAACTGTGCCACTGTATATGTAGAACTCTCTACTGTAGCTGCCTATACACACACACATACTTACTTACATATGCGAGCAACCGTTACTGAACGCAACTGAACGAGCTCTTAACACTTTGCTTTCTTTCGTTAACCAACACTGGCACAGGTTGTAACGACTAGCGGCCCACGCAAGCCCCAGCGCCAGACCTCAAATGCATTCTCAACCACATCAATGGACCAGGAGACCGAACAGCAGCCCGACCATGAACCGGACCCAGACGCGGACCGGGACCCAGAGCCCGATCGCACGGAACGTCAGTTTGCAGGCGCCGCCAGCATAGTGCAGCAGGAGCTGGTCGCCACGCAGCATTGCCAACGTCCCGCGGACAGTTCCTATTCGAATCTGAGCAACTGCATCATGCTGACGCCCACGGCCCAGCACAAGCTCTGCCTGGAGACGTCGTTCACCAATCTGCAGCATCAGCTGGAACAGCGCACGGCCCAGCCGTTGGCCGGCAGCAAAGCCTCCTCCATAGCGGGCAGCATCTTCGGGCGCAGCCAGCTCAGCTCCACCACAACTCCATATGACATATCAAGCGTCCTGGACGACAGCATCACCACGGTAACGATGCGCAAGAGTCCCTGCTCCATGCTCAGCGAGACGACAACGGTGCTGCTCAATGCCGAGGCGTGCGAGGCGCCACGCCTACGCGCTGTCGCCTTCGACATGGCACTGACGCCCCCGCCGCCGGCGCCGCTCGTCGAACTGCAGCCGCTGGCCAGGCAGCACTCGGAGCGTAAGCCGCGATCCCTGCCACTGACGCAAGCCCTGCGTCGCGCCTCGCTGTCCGGCCAGGCCGTGGACTTGCTGCACGACGACTGGTACGGGCTGGCCCCGCTGGCCAGCCCGGAGACCTTGTCCGAGATCTCGAGCGTTTCGTCGCGCAGCAGCGTGCCGATCAGCTTGGCCAACAGCATCGAGCGCTATCTGCAGCACATGGGCGTGGGTGCGGCCGGAGTGCCCAAGGTGCCGCTGGAGGACATTTTCGAGTCGCAGCTGCATACGCCCAAGGTGATGCGGCGTGCGCCCAAGTTCACGGAGAATCTGTCCGGCTGTGCCGAGGACACGCGCAACCTGGACCAGTACAAGCGTCTGGGCCGTGTCTTTGTCACATTTCCGCGCATCTTCCCGGAGCCCGGCGCCCACCAGCAGCTGCAGTACAAGCACAGTCTCGGCCTGGACTCGAACTCCAGCGACGACAGCTTCGAGTCGGCGCACAGCCTGCAGCGCCTGCAGCTGCCGGCGACAGTCCCATGCGCCGCCAGCTCCAAGTCGGCCGATCAGCTGGACGAGGAGGCCCGAGTGTCGCCCCTCAAAAAGCTCACGTTCAGCGACAGCAACATCCTGGCGGATGAGCACTGCCTGCGTCTGTGCCCCCACTGTCCATGTCGGCGGGATGGACGCGACTGCTGCACGCGCTCCGCGCACGATCATCAGCAGTGCGCCAAGGCGGAGGCGACAACGGCCACGGCTACGACAACGGCCAAAGTTGGCTCCACGGACACCAACAGCAGCTTCTACAGCGCCAACTCGCAGTCGTCGCTGGAACAGTTCGCCACGCCCAGCCACAACAGGCAACAGGAGCCGGCGAAGCTGAATGGCGGTCATGCCATGGCGCTCAATGAGATTCTAATACGTCCAGGTGTGCTGGAGTCACACTTTCCGGTCTTGGCCGCTCAGCCGGAGACGCCGGCCATTGTGGCGCCGGCATCGCCCTCGCCGCTGAGCAACGGCGGCAGCAAGAAGCCCGACGTGGTTGGCGGGCGCGTGCGCAAGCGTCTGTCCTCCGAGGAGTTCGTATTCGCGCGCAGCGAGGATCTTCCCCCCATTCTAGTACAAATCGGTGGTGATAGGAGCAACAGCGGCTCGCCCTCCACCCGTAAGCAGCGGCGCGGCTGCTGCGTCTATCCCGTTGGCAACAACATACGCGTTGCCGGCGCCGACGTCGACGCAGCTGCTGCGACCGCCGCCTTTCCCACGTCCATTAGCAAATACTCGCGCACGCGCGTCGCTGCGGCGGCGGCGGCAAAGAAAGGGATAGAGAATAGCGAAAGTAATGTTTAATAATGAGTATATATATATATATAGATATATAAGTGTAGTTGAATGCAGTACCTAAGCAACCGCAACCGAAACTTAAAGATTATTCTATTTGTGCACCAAAAAATGACAAAAAAAAACAAAAAAGGAATAGAAAGCAAAAACTAAATGAAATTACATACCAAGAATATATATAGCGTGTAAACACAGCGTTTAACATTGAATAAATGCAATATACATATATTTTTTGTGCTCGACGCAAAAAGAAAGTTTTAATAAAATGTTTGAAATAAAAAAAACGTTACAAAAACAAAAAAAACGCATTCGAAAATTAATCGACGTTGTGCTGCACAGTGTAATCGACACTTGATTATTTATTTACTCAATAACGATGGTATACATAAATGTATCGATAAGCAACACTTCAACACAAGCGATGAGCACTATCGGCTTTAAATAAGTATCGGAATAGCGATGAAATATTTTTCATCGATTGAAAAGAGCGGTTATTTACTCATTGCAAAGTGTAGATAAGAATGCCTAAAAAAAATCAGTAATTGGTGTTTTTCACTTAAATCTTTGCGATAATTCAATATTCTGTGACTAAGCTGAGCTTTATTAAGTTGTTGACAATCAATATTATTTAATTATATTTATATTATTTAATATATTATAATTTAAAATTGCCGCCATGATTATGCAAAGCTCGCGCAGACGATGATTGCTCGATTACTGTGAGCTATCGACAATTTTTCGATATGTGCAAAAAATCAGCTGTGCACAAACAATGCAAAAAATTTCTGATCTAGTATTTTCGGAATGAAGAAATTGCAGTCGTAAAACGTATTTGAATCCAATGTTTTGTGTCTTCAATATCAATATTGAAATGAAAATATAAATCAACTAGTCAACGATAAATAAAAACTGTTTCAGCGCAAACATGTCACTCTTTCCAGCATATGACGACGGAAAACCAAAAGAAAATCCAACTGCGGAAAAGTCAGAAACATCAGGTAATGTTTTTTTCTCTACATATAATGAAATTATAACTGAGAAGTCATTTGTGTGTTCAGCCAATGCCAATGTTAAGTGGCAGAGCAACCAGAGCTATGAGTTGCCAGCCCAAGCCGTGATTCACCTGGAAAGTGAATCCGACTCTGACTCAGACTCCAAGTCCAATTCCAAATCCGAGAATGAGTCCGATTCCCCAGCCGGGACCGATTCGGCCCGCAACTCCCCCAAGCGTTCCCTCGAGTTCGATGACGATGTCGAATACTATGTGGACAAGCTGGCCAACAAGCGGCAGCTGCAGTGGGAGACGCTGCCACCTCTGACCCGGCCCAAATACTCGATCAAACTGCGCCGCCTGGCCGATCCCAATCGCAAGCGTTCCACCCAACGCAGGGACAAGAAGCGTCCACGTCTGAGCAAGTGCATGCCACCCGTGTCCGCCTTGAAGCCCAGCGCCACGGAGACTGCAGAGAAAGCGCAGCGCGCTCAGGAACTGCAAACGTTGGTGGCCAACGAGCCGCAACAGCTTCAGAATTGGATCGAATTGCATGAGCTGCTTGGCCGGAATGCGTCCAAGAGCAATCGCCTGGCCGTGGCCGAGCAGCAGCTGCACAAGCTTGAAACGGCTCTGGAGCATCATGCGGGCAACGAGCAACTGCTGAAGCTGTACGTGGATACGGCCAGCGCAACATATCCGGATAGCGAGGTGGCTACCAAGATCGAGCAGCTGCTGGAGCGCTCACCATACGAGTACACCTTGTGGACGGCCCTGATCATGACCACTCAGGGCACCATGGCGCGCTGCAATGTACCCGACGTGCTGCACATCTATCAGCAGTGCATGCGGCGCATGCATCTGGACTCGAAGGACAAGCAGCAGCACACGGACGAGCTCATGCTGAAGCTCTTCCACAACTGTGTGCTCTTCATGCGGCAGTCGGGCAACTGCGGCCAGATGTTTGCGCTGCTGAAGCTGGCGCTCGAATTGAATTTCCACAGCTTGAGTTTCGATTGCTTTGAGGCGTGCGCGGCCAAGGAGACGCCGCTCGTCGACTATGAGGAGCTAGTGCTGCGCTCCGGCATGCCCATGCCCGAGATTTGGACACGCATCGAACGGCTGCGTCAGGCCTACAATTTCTTGCCGTATCCGCAGCTGCGGCGCGATCAAAGGGAGCAGGATCTGGAGGCGCGACTCGACTCGCAGCGCTGCATCTACACGGATGACGTCTGTCACTATATATATCCATTGAAGTCCGTGGAGAACACGATGCAGCTGCTCTTGCTCACCGTGCAGCTGACCAAGCTGCCCTTCGTGCGCACCGATTGCCTAGCGGAGCGTCTGTGCGCGCGCATCGATCAGATCGGGGACTCGGAGGCCATCGAAATGCTGCTCGTCGGAGTGGGCGAACGGTTCAGCTATGCGCTGCCCGTGCAGAGCACTGGCGGGAACTACAACCAGACCATTCTGCAGATGGCCAAGGAGATGTCCTTCAGTCCCACCTACATGCCGCATGCCATCGGCCATGAGCTCTACGAGGATTGCCTCGCCCAGCTGCTGCTCAAGTGCAGCGATGCCCTACAGGACAGATCTCAGCGCGTCGTCTTTCTCTTGCTCTGGTTCCGCTTCGAGCGACTGCGTCTCATGTTGTCCAAACTGGGCGGCAATCTAACAGCGGAGCAGTGGCGTCTGGCCAGACAGCGCATGCGCCAGCTGCTCAGCCAGCCGGCTAACCGGGACATCACCTGTCTCTACACCGAGATGGCCATTAGCGAGCACGAGGCTGCGGCCGATCCGGAACAACTGGAGCGTAGCGCTGGCATCTTTGATCGCATCTTGGCCGCCTCATCGGACTACCAGGACGCTGGACTGCTGCAGGCGCTTGTGGTGCGTGCCGAGCTGCTGGTGGCCGAACAGCAGCCGCAACGGGCGCTTCACTTGCTCCGCTGCTTGATCTTGGGCAAGGAGACGACCTGCAGCCCCGAGTCGATTACCATGGAACAGAATGAATTGATCCAGACCAGCATTCGGTGTTTGGATGCTGCCCTGGCTGCAGAGACCGAGCGGGCTGCACAAGCCGAGGCTGCCATGCCTCTCGAGGATTACTTCCTACCAAACCGTTTGCTTCTGCTGCTGCGCGCACATTGCTTGATGCTCAGCCTGATGAATGACTCGAATGCAGCCCTTGACGTATTGGATCGGCTGCTAAACCAGCCGCTGTTCGCCCTGGAGCCGACCGAGCTGGAGCGCTCGCGTTGCCGTCATCTGCGCGAACAGCTGCGCGAGCTGCAGCTGCTGCTGCTCCAATTGCCCGGCAGGCCGCGTGGACCGCAGCTGATTGGCATGCTGGAGCAGTCGCTGATAGAGTTTCCGCGCAATCTGACGCTGCTGCAACGCTGGTCCACGCTGGCCACCCTGCCCTGGTACAAGCTACGCTCGCGCCTCGTCCACAGCAAGGGCGGCATCCTGGCGCTGCTCCACTTGCTCATCGCGGCGCATTGCCGTTTCGTCCAGCATTCGAGCAAGCCGGGCGACCTGGACCTGGAACTGGATCTCCAGCAGCAAGAACAGCAGCAGCTGCAGCATCACAATCGCACGTTGAGCATGTTCGAGACTTTTCTGCCCAGTAATCCGCATCGGTCGCCGGAGGAGGCCGAACAGTATGCGATTCTGCGTCGCAACTCCTTGTATTGGCGTCTCTATTTGCGCTGTCTGTCCACGGAGCGGACCACCAGCTTTGAGCGTAGCAAGCGCTGCCTGTTAATGGCCCTCGATGAATGTCCTTGGGACAAGGCGCTCTATATGGATGGGGTGACGTATGTGCCGCAGGAGGTGGGAAATTTACAGGACGTGATGACTGAGAAGCAGTTGCGCATTTACGCTCTGCCCGAAGAGCTCAACGTGCTACGAGAGGCATAATTATTGAATATAAATTAAATAGATGTAATGTAATAAATTATTAATTTAATGTTGTACTTTCGTAATTCAAATCGAAAATCGTTTTTTTTCTTCAATTCAGTGTGACCAAGAGAAATTTCAAAGAAATGTCGCTAATAAAACTAAAACAAAAAAGTATTTCGATGATCAATAAGTTTTGTCATTTTTAGTATATTTAATAAGACTGCCAGCGAAATCCAGAAAAATACCAAACAAAGCCCACAAAAGCTTTAGCAATTACATATTTGGATCGTGGAAGCTTTTGTAGCGCTGTAAAGTTGGACGAATTAAAGTAAAAAGCTTGAAGCAGAAATAAGAATAAGAAATATTAAACTCATCAATAATACAATAAATCGTAAGTAGAGAAAGAAAGGGATTTTCTATTTATTTTAGTTAAAGAAAAGTAAAATTGTAAAATATATAGCATACCTTTGAGGATATTCTATTTGATGAGTGTAAGCTTAGAAAAATATATTTTTAATGTTATTATTTAACAATATTGTTGATTAGCAATCAGTATTTAAATTCAAATCCTTCGAGGATTTTTGTATGAATTCGGTCTTTTTATATTTATATTTTTACCATTTTGAGTATTCTAACGAACTTTCCAGCACTAATTGTAAACTTACAAATTAGAAATATTTAGCTGTCCAGCGGCTAGTATTGAGCTTATCAATTTCAAATTCAGGCGCCAACAACTGCAGCAACAGTCACACTCTTACCCACCCTTCTCAAGTGCGGCGTATAAGAGTGCGCGCGCGGCAGCGAGAGCTGAATTTGAAAAAGAAAAAAATATTGCGTATACGCCATGCAGGCAAAGCTCTGAAAGCTTGCGCTCAACACAAACTAAACAACCAAAACAAAAACAAAAACAAAAGCAAAAGCAGCGCCGAAAGCTTCGTGCGAGTGAGCTGTTGGCCAAATTGCCTCAGCTGTATGATATATCCTGGCCCAAAAGTCGGGGCTTGGAGTAATGCGCCGCCAATGCCAATGCCAATTGGTTCGCCTCTGTCGCCTGTCGAGTGGAATCGACAGTCGTCGCTAGTCGCTCGACAGCAGTCCAAGTCCAAAGACGTTGCCGTCGCAGATGCTCGCCGCGCAGTTAGTTCAATTGTATTTCTCTGTTCTGTTTGGCAGGCAGCAGCAGCAGCAGCGCGAAGTAACGGCGACGCATTAAAATTAACAACACGCAGGTAGAGACACATCTCGATGCAGTTAATGCGCTCGATACATGCATTTGTGTATGTGTGTGTGCGTGTGTGTGTGCGTGTGCGTGCGTCCCGTCTAGCCTGTTGTATAAGTGTGTGCGGGCAGCGGCTTCGAGGTTCGTCGTTGCCGTCGCCATCGCCGTTAGCGCGTACGCTGCTCTGCCGTCGCAAAAGCTCACCTCCGCCGCCGCGGCGCAGTTGTTGTTATAAATTAATAAAATAAATAAATAAAACAAAAACAATAACTGAAAAAGACAAATAAAACACAAAAAGAACATGAATAAATAAGCTACAAAATGAAAGTCTTGTCGTGTGCGTGTTTTTTTTTTGTTTTTTTTTTTTTTGTTTTGTGTTGTTATCCTTTTAGGCAAGGCTTAACACAACGTTAATTTCACTCACACTCACTCTCACTCTCTCGCTCGCTCGCTGTCTCTCTTGCACTCGCGCTATCACTCTCACGCTGTTTGGCGCCCACTTTGCGCTCTCTGCCAAGTGCTTCAGCATTGCTCGACGTTCGTTCGTTCGTTCGTACGTTCGTTCGCTCGCTCGCTCTCCACTCTCGCTCGCTCTTTGCCTCTCTGTAGCTGCTGAAGCTCGCTGCTTGGGCTGCTTTGGCTGATTAGTTTAGTTTGTGATTTCAATATAATTAATTTCTGTTTCTGTAGCGGTTTGTTCGGACGTCGAACGTACGCTCGCTCGCTCGCTCGCTCGCTCGTCGCTCGTTTGCCCGCTCGCTGCTGGCTTCGCTTCAGCTTCAGCTTCAATTGTTGTGTTTCAGTTTCTGTTTTCTGCGCTCCGTTCGTCGTCGTCGCCGCCGTTGCCGCCATCGTCGTCGTAGTCGCCGTTACTTTATTATTTTTCCTTTTTTTTTTGTTTTTGTGTTGATTCGAAATCGAATTCGAAATCATAATTGCCATCAAAAACGGAATTAAACTTAATCAAGTGCAACGTTTCTACGAGCAAAGATCAACAAATTTTTATGTTTGTTTTTGTTTTTGTTTCTTGTGCGCACCTGTGTGTATGTGGGTGGGGGTGCGTGATAATCAGCTGCAAAATGCGCCATCTAGCGGCAGACACACTCAGAGGCGGCTGCAACAAATGTTCGTTCTGCTTCCATCTTAAAGCATAGCAAAAGAAACAACAACATAGACGCACACACATGTATGTATATATGTGTGTGTGTGCATGTGTGGCTTGTACGTGCCCATGTGCGCTTGTGCGTGTGTGTGTGTGTGTGTGTGTGTGGTTGTTAATTTTTGTATGGCACAGACAAGCCAAAAATTAACATATTAATGAATTTCCAGTTTCTTTTTTTTTCTATGGTTTATTTGCTTTCGTCTCGTATTTTCGAATTGCTTTTAATTTTGCTAACAATTTTTTTTATATATATATATTTTTCTATATATAAATATTTATTTTATTTTTCATTTTGGTTTTTCTTGCAAATATTTTTTTATTTATTTATTTATTTATTTATTTATTTGTGCCGCCAAATCAATCAAAATATCAAAGCGCAAGAACAACAACAAAGCAACCAGAGATTAAAAACAATAAACAGCAATAGGCAATAGGCTATGGGCAACAACAAAAACAACAACAACAACAGCAACAAACAACAATAAATAACAACAACGAACAAAACGCACTCATTAAAAGTCTAATAAAGTTTTTCGGTTTTTATTATGTTTTTTTTTTTTTGTTATTTTCAAGGTTTTATTTTTCGTTTTTGTAGCACTGTGCGTGTGTGTGCGTGTATGTGTGCTGCTCGTATATTTCTTATTTTATTTCATTTTCGTTCGATTTGCCGTTGGTGTTGTTGCTAGTTTTGCTTTCTGCTTATGCTTCTTCTTCTTCTTAAACATCTTTGATTCGAAGCAGCGGCGACGGCAGCTTTCAAGCCAGCGGCGACTGCGACGCACGCTTCAAAAGTTATTAATTTTCATAATAATTAACTTTGGGAATTTGTTGCAAAAATATTCAACACACATGCCCACACACACATGCACACACACCAACACACATATATATTTTTATAAAATTATTTTTTGTCTCCTCGAGCACGACAAAATTATTGCTGACGTCGCATCTGCCGCTGCCGTCGCTGCAGCTGCGACGTCGTCGTCACCGTCACCGTCGCCTTGCGTCTCGCATACAAAACAGAGACAGAGAGAGAGAGAGAGACGTAGCTTGTACACGCATACAGCAAGTGCTAACCAATACAAGCGCAGTGCCAACACCAACAGCAGCAGCTGCTAAAAGCACAATACAAAATTTCTTACCTACCCAAAACACTTACAGACAGAGCTAAGGCAGAAGCAGCGTAGCGCAGCGCAGGGCATAGCCTGTAAATGTAAGCGCAGATAAGCAAGTGAGTTGCGCTTAACTGCAAGCTCAGTCAAAATGCGCGCTCTCTCGCGCTCTCTCTCTCAGCTGTCCGTTTGCATCACTGTTATTATCACTATCAGCATCACTCAAATGAACTGAGCTTTCGGCAATCTGATCTACAAGTCAACAAGCAGCGAGAGAGCGTGACAGAGAGAGAGAGAGAGATAGAGAGCAAGCAACAACAAGTGTTCCCTTAAAATTTGCTGCACAGATTACGCATACGCAGCGTGCGCCGCACAGGCGTAGCGATATGTAAACAATTAATAACGAAAACAATATTATGCAGTAGCTGCAGCAGCAGCAACAACAACAATAATTGTAATAGAACGTGCTAAATTGAGTAATAACAGCTACTTACATACATACATACATACGTATGTACGTGTTTCTCTATGTGTGTCTCGCTCGCTCTCTTGATCTCTATGTGGCGAAGTGCGAGTGCAAAGCTATTTTTGGTTTGACGGCGAAGGCGATGGTGACGGCGACGGCGAATTGCCCGCAGCAGCAGCAGCTACCACCTGATGTTGCCGTCGGCGTCGCTGTCGTCGTTAGGCCAGGTCGAGGCAGCAGAGAGCTCATACAAGTTTAACAGCGTGAGCGACAGAGACAGAGCAACGCAGCGTTGCGGCCAATAATAAAAGAACAGCAAAAACGGCGCGCAATTTGCTAAACGAAGGACGTTGCTTGCACCTTGTCCTTTGCCATGAGTGTGTGTGGGTGTATGTGTGTGTGTGGTATTTGTTGAGGCGCAGCAAAAGCTAGCCAAATTCACAGCTGCGTGATTTAACAGTTATACTTGGGTATTCAATCATGCGCTCTCAGAAAAATTGTCACATCTTTAGTGCTATTTATAAACTAGTCGTCACACACACACACACACACACACACATGCATACACATAGTTATGCGTGTGTGTGTGCGTTGTTGTTGTTCTTGTCGTATACGTAATTCGCTCAGTTTTGAATGCGCTCTGTCATTAACTGCCTTACCGTTAGAGCGAAAACAGAAGTAAACAAACGAAGTGTTTGGGCTAGCTGCCGCGAGAGACGAAGGCAGAGAGAGGGCGGGCAAAGAGCATGAGGCGCAGAATAAACGAGAACAAGCGTAGCCAGCAGCATATTATATAATTTATTTATTTATTGTTTTGCGCTCGCGGCAACTAGCGCTAATGTTGTTGCTGCCGTTGCCGCTGCTGCTGCTGCTGTTCTTTTTGCTAATCTGCGTCGTCGTCTAGCAATTGCTGTGTGCCTTTTGCTTTTGTTTTTGTGCTCGCGCAATGCAAATAAAGCGAGCAGGCAGGCAGAGTGAGAGAGAGAGAGAGAGAGAGAGAGGTGGGCAGAGCGACGGGCAGAGTGGGAGCGCGCGCGTAACAACAAAATGTTTAAGTTTGCCGTTGTTATTGTTGTTGTTATTGTTATTGCTCGCTTATTGCTCGTAACTGCGACTGCGACCCAGGTGATTGACCCAGGCCAGTGTCACTGTCACTGCTGTGACTGCTTGTTCCTTTGCTGCCGTTGCTCATTAATTTTCTTTTGCGTGTTTGTTTTGCAATGTGTACTAGAAATTTAGTTGTTTATCAAGCCCATCTATATTTCATGTCCCTGTTGTGCGTGAGCCTTGCTTGCTGTGGGTGTGCGTGTGAGCTTTTTGGGTATGAGCAACAAGACACTCCACACGCATTGTAACTGTTTCATGTTTTATGCTCTTATACTTTGCCTATTTGGCACACACACTCGCACACACAGATGGCAATGCATGTGCTTTCTACATACAATTTCGAAGTCAAACTCGAAGTCGAAAGCTTTGAGACAGAACGCGCCCGCTCTCTTCCATCCTCATTTGCAGTCTATCTTATACGCTCACACAAGCGACCGACCCAACCACCCACCCTCTCTCTCTCTCTCACTCTCTCTTTCAAGCTTTCGTGTTAAACGCGAAGACGCAGCTTCGACCGGTTTCCATTTGACTAAAGCTCTTTACTTTTTGTTTATGTGTTGTTGTTACTTGAAACGGCAACAACAACAGCAACAGGTGACAACACAGGCAAAAACAAAATGATTAGCTATATGTTTAAATATACATATATATATTTTTTTAATTAGCAAGAACAAACAAAATCAAATGCGACCCAAAAATTTAAATAAAACCGTAAAAAAAATAGTTAAAAACGAAAAAAAAAACATGAAAAGTGTAATTTAAAATAAATTAAAAATCTATTTGAATGCTTTTAGACAGAGCAGCACCAAGACCAACAACAACAACAACAACAACAACAACAACTTAAGCCGAGCGCAAAGTGCGCGATTTTTTGTGTTTTTTTTTTTTAGCTCGTGCAAATAAATAGTTTGAAAAATTGTTTAACAAGTTTTTTTCCGTTTTTTTTTTGATGTGTTTGCCTAGAGTTCACAATGAGCTAATGTAACAGGAGCAACAACTACAACAACAGCAACAACAACAACTATGTACACTTGCAGCAAACAATGTGACAAAGCAACAACAACAACAACAATTACCTCCGCATCGCAACGGCTGTACAAATATTAACAAAACAAAACAACAACAACAAACATACATAAAAGCAAAAAATTTATTAAATTTTTTTTTGTTTTTTAAATACAACAAATGCAAAAACTCCCAACTTAACGAAAATAGCAGCAGCTGCAACAACAACAACAACAAAAACCAACCAAATAAATACCAAAAAATAATTTAAAAAATACAAAATAAATAAAAAATACATATATACAAAAGTAAAAAAATACTGCATGCATTTCTATGTGAAAAATAAGTATACAACAAAATAAAAAAAATAAAAATTAAAAAAAAACTGAAAAGTTTACATATTTTTTATATGTACACATTCATATTAAACATATATATATACATATGTACATACATACATAACAACAAGAACCAAGAACAAGCCACCAAAAGGAATCAAGTACAAACAGACCAAACAAAACAAAACAAACAACAACAGAAAAACTCAACTCAAGCACATTGAAAGCGTTACAAACTAAAAAGCAAGCGTTAAATACAACAACAACAACAACAACAGCAACCGTAACGGTAACGGCAGCAGCAAGTGCAAAAGGTACAAAAAGGAAATAAACAAATTTGCGGCGTGCGCAAAGCAAGCAAAAGACGAAAAGGAAAAGAACACGCAAAGTGTGAGTGCGTTGCGGCCAAAGCTTAAGAGCAGCAGCCACAGCCACAGTCGCAGCAAAAGGAAAGAAGAAACATTAGAAGAAGCAAGCAGAGAAAGAGAGAGAAGAAAAAAAAAACAGTAACAATAGCAAACAACAGTCCACGCGCACTTCATGCAGAAAAATAAGAAACAGCACAAAACATGTAAGTGAAATTGATTTTTGTACGCTACGCAGTAGGCGAAAAGTAGGCTATATATAAACTAGCTAACGTTTTGGCAATGACAAATGGCAGAGTGCATTAATTGAATGTTAAATATAGGAAAAGATTTATATTAACATTAGTAATAATAATAACAGTAATAGAAATAATAGCAATAATAAATGATTATAATAATATTTGGTATCTATATAGTAATAATAATAATGACAATAATAATAGCACTAATAAATGATTATGATAATATATGTTATCTAACATATATTATTTGATATAAGGATATATAAGGATTATAAGTAAAAGTAATAATAGTAATCATAAATGTAGCTTCACTTCTTATATATAAATTAACAGTTTCCACATTCACAAATGATCATAACACAGATAGTAGAGTATTCTGCAGTCGTTTATATGCGATTGAAATTTGGCTTTTGGGTATGTATGTGTGTGTGTGTGCATGTGTCAAGCATTGTTGGGGTTGCCCTTGTTGCTGGCTGTCATTGTTGCTGCGACTCCTAACCTACATAAATATGAAATATTTTCTGCCGTCTGCCTTTCACTCTCACACTCTCACTGCTGCTGGCTCGCTCGCTCACTCGGCTGCCCTCTCGCGCCGCCCGCTGCCCCGCCTTGTGCGTGAGTGTAAAGCTGCTGTCAGTCTGGCAACGTCTGCTGCGGCTTAAGCCTCTAACAACAAACAACAACAACAACAACAATAGCAGTACCTGGTGGGCGTCTGTTTTTTGGGATCGTTATGGTTACGCTTACTTATCTCCCAGAGAGCGAAAGATAAAGAAGTGTGGGTTGCCAAAAAAAAAAGAAAAGAAAGAAAAGAAAAGAAATAAAAGTCAGCAGCGTCTGAAGCTTATCAAAACGTCTGTGTTCACGCGTATAAAGATTATAATTGTCGCACACACACATATGCACATGTGTGTGTGTGTATCATATATGGATAATTACAATGTAAATGAACTAAAAGCTCTCGCAGAGCTCACATACATAAGTATCCGAAGCAGACTTCTTGCCGATTGATGGATGGACAGAATTGGCGAATTTTACATGTGCAGAAAAGCTGGGCGGCGGGACAGAGATAGCAATAGAGACAATGGCAACAGTTCAAGGCGATTGACACGCATTCGCATTCAGTCAGGCATACACGCTCCTTCACTCTCCCTCTTGCTCAGTCTCTCTCTCTCCCGCTATTCTTTTGCATCTGACAATTGAATTAGCAAAGAGCTCTGGGCTTCTTCTCGTCTTTTCTTTTCCTTTGAGGAATAGTTATAAATAAACTAAAGCATACTTTTATGTCAATTTGCTGTAATATCATTAAGTTCATATATGCATATATGTATATAGTAGCTCTATATCTAGATAATATCTAATTACAATTCCATTTGCATTTGCCGCTGGCTAATGAGTGCCGCTCGATAATTACTTACTGACAATAGACTCATAGTAAGCGCAGTCCAAGCTTACTTTCAAGGGTATTCTGCTAGCGCAGCACTAATTTTATTATGAGGTTATAAACTGCTTGGGAATTATAAGACTTGAGATTTAAGAGCTGAAAATAAATGTTGTGCTGCCCTTATTTGGGACAAAATTAAGGAGGAATATGTTGAGGGATATAAAGAATGTGAAAAATGTAAAAAAAAAAACTGAAATGGAATTTAAAGAGAGAGAGAGAGAGAAAGAGTGTTCTATAACCCTCTCTTTCTCTCTCTAGATCTAGATAATATCTGTCTATATCCCTCTCATTCTCGCTCTCCAAACAATTGATGAATTTAAAAAAAAAACTTTTTTATTTCTGTTTTGCTTTTGTATTTTTATTGTCAATAATAGTGAAAGAAAACAAAAATAAAAACAAAAGCAAAAACAAACCTTGTTTTAAAATATAAATATATTTTTCCACTAGGGTTGATTGACCCAGCCCCGCCTCGCAAATCAGCCCTGCATTCTACACCCTTTAAAAATATATATATACATGATACACGATCCGTTTAGTAATCCGTCAATAAAATTCTTTTTTTGGCTGGCAATTGTCAAAAGAAGAACTAACAACAACAGCAACTAGGAAAAACAATCGAAGAGCAAAGTAAATATATAAATATAGTTCAAAGATATCACATGGATATATATATAATATATATATTTATGTGTATATATATATATATTTAGTGTGTGTTTTGTGGTATGCTCATTATTTATAGGCAGCACTTGCTAATATACTATAAATTTTACATATTTATATATATTATATATATATATATATATATATATGTATATTCCTATATTATATATATACATATATATACATAGGTATATGGAAATATATTTGAGAAATATGTCTATGACACATAAAGCCTTCTGTTTATCGCTTTTAGCATTTTACGAGCCTAAGCATTATATCTGCAAATGAGCTAATCAAGAAATTGAACGACTGGCAGATATCCTGTAAAAATTAGAAATTGTTGTTTAAATTTTTAAAAATTTAAAAACTTATTGTTTAAATTTAAAAGAGATATATATAAATAATAAAAATAAAAAAAATTAAATATATATATTTAGATTTAA
The DNA here is from genome assembly GCA_037075265.1 of Drosophila nigricruria. NCBI lineage: Eukaryota > Metazoa > Arthropoda > Insecta > Diptera > Drosophilidae > Drosophila > Drosophila nigricruria. The sequence goes on along the minus strand of JBAMCI010000107.1, from coordinate 11,220,839 downwards.
GTTTAAAATATATATTTAAATAATAAAAATAAAAAAAAAATTAGATACAAAAAATAATTAAAATTAAAAAATATAGCAAAAAATATCCATAAATTAATAATAATATAAAACACACAACTCTTAGACCTTAACACCTGCCAGTGCATCTCTTGGTCAGCTATGCCCCACGTTATTGATATGTTTGCTCTTAAATCTATTTCGAATCCAAAACCTTGCACGAAAATAGATTTACAAAGAAAACCGACGAACGAAAATAAAAAACAAAATGTATAAAAAAAAATATATTTAAAAAACAAAAAAAAAAACGTGAAAAATATTTGTCTATGGAAAATAATAGAAAATATGAATTTATTTACTACATGACACGCAACAAGAGCAATCAAATAAATTATGAAACAACAAAATTAAATTGTTTTCGATAAGGCAAACCTAAAAAAAGTTGATGCGTGTTAAGATACCCTGTAGCAACACGCTGCCACAATGGGTATGCACATTCAGAAATATATAGAAGTAAATATTAAAAATATATTAAGCGAATTGTCAAAATTGGAACACATTCAATTGAATGAATGTTGCCAAATACCTGTTGCATATAAAAGTGTGGCAACTCTAAGCTTATGTTGAGCTTATGGAAGTCTGGCAACTCTCAGCTGTCATTTTTGATTGATTTTGTTCTTAGAACATTTAAAAAAAATATATTCGAAATACTTTTATGCTTTATCAAGTGATTTGTTTAATGAGTGCTGCCAGATTTTTAAATTTTGAAAGTCTGGCAGCTCTCTTGAATAGTTTTTATTAATTTTTAGATTTAAAACATGTTTATGTATATTAAAAAATGAATTTGTTTATTCGTATTAAGTAAAGTCTTGCTTGAGTGCTGCCAGATTGTTAGATCATAAAGGTCTGGCAGCACTGCATAAGACAACTTTTAAGTTTTAGTTGTTGACTATGATAAATATATATATATCTGTATAAAAATATAAAATTCATAACAAGTATATGAATTTGTATATAATTTTTATAGAGCTGATTAAACTCTTTAGGCAGTCATGTTTCAGGGTATCATTAATTAAATCGTTGTCGAACATGAGCAATAAATTAAAAACTTAACAACTTGTTATATCAAATTATTATTGGCCAATTCATAGCGCGCTGCCCTTGATCTCTCTTTCACGCCTCGCTCTCGCTCTCTTTCTCCCTCTTTTCCCTTTAACTACAACCCCAAACTAATCTATATGTTCATCTATGCTTCTGTCTCACCTGTAGCGCCCCGGTCATCAAAATGAGCGCTCTCGACGCGTACCTAAAGCGTCCAGCGAAAGCGGCGATGAGGTCGAGCTCGCAGCATCCCAGCGGCGATCAGGCGGCGCAGGCGGACGTTGAAGATCTCAAAACAGACATTCCGTACTTTGACGATCCGCAGCAGCAGCAACAGCAGCAGCACCAACAGCAGCAGCAGCAGGCAGAGGCCGATCCTCAGCAGCAACAGCAGCGAGGATTTGCGTCCGTCTGGTCGCCAGCTGAGGAGGCAGCAACACCCGATACGCAGCACCAGGAGGACTTGGAGCTGGATGATAGCTATACGGATTCGGATTATGCGGCCAGCGGCAGCGCGGCGAATAGCTATTATCAATCGCCGACGCCATCGAATAGCGACATAATGCTGCGGCCGCCCTCCAACTCCAGTTTCCAATATAGTTATCCGTCGCCGGGCACTGGACCGGGTCCAGGTGGCGGCAGCAACAGCAACAGCAGCAGCAGCAGCGTAGCTGGTGGCAGCGGGCGTCAGCTTGCCGCCTATGGACATTCCCAGGCGCTGGCTTTGCCGCCGCCGTCGCCATCGCCGAGCTCATCCTCGGCCAATATGTATCCCAATATGTGGTATCCGAATGCATCGTATGGAAATCCGGGCGCTGGCCATGGCTACGGACGGTATGCGGGCTGTGGTGTGCCGCCGGGTGCGGCTGCGTATGCGGCAGCTGTTGCACATGGCATGTTGCCACATGGCCATCATCATCCGCATGCGCCGCTGCATCATCCGCATCCACATCCGCATCAGCATCCGCATCCACATGCACTACAGCATCCGCACACGCATCCGCATCCGCACCACCAGCATGCGCATCACCCGCACACGCACGAGACGATGATGGAAATGTTTCATCTCTCCAATAGGTAAGTGAAACGAAGTTACTTACTTACTTAGCAATCGATATTTATCGATTTTCGATTGAATTGAATATGACAAATATATGATAGGCCAGAATGTTCGAGTGTTATCTGGCAACACTTTGCTTCTATAATATGCGTAATATCACATGAATAGCAAAATCGATATTTATCGATACTTTGAAAATCAGATAATCTCCATATGTACTGTATGTCCTAAGCCAGAGAAGGGATCCTCAAATAAGTCTTTGAATATACATAGCAAACCCAGCTAAAAAACCATAGTTAAACCTAGTTGAAGGCCTTTCTCAAGTAATATCATATATATATTTATCGATGCTAGCCAGAGAATATAGTTATCGGTCTCATATTTGATTTCTTCTGTTCTGCTAAGGCTATATATGAAAATACTTTTGATAAGTCTGCAATTTGGTTTAAGTTTGTTATGTTTATTTGCAGACTTATTTGAAATTATAATTTAGAAGCCAATTCAATTTAAATCTCATTAGCAGATATATATATATATGCAGATATATGTATATATATAGAGCTCTAACTACTTTTGATAGCTGATAAAAATCTATTTTTCTTGTGCTCTGCACTCACACTCACTTCCATTTCCTTGGCCAATTTGCTTAACCCACAAACAGCGGAAACAACTGGCACCGCCAACGCCGCCGCCGTCTCCCGTTGCACGAACCACAACCACCACACCACCCCACCACCCCCACCCCCCACGCTCACAGCAAGCAAATCATTCGCCAACGCACGCTGTTCAGCTTTTTATGGCCCGTGCAGCCAATTTGGCCACATTTGTTGAGCTGCTGACCCGCTGTGCGTCTGTTGGCTCTGATTGGACTCGATTGCTACCGTTTGGCCATGGTCAACTCCCCAACCCCTTGTGCTCCTTTGATAATTCATCCTGTGGCGCTTATTTTGTATATTTTTATCGAAATTGTTTGTTTTTCTTGACAATTTGCACATTTATTTTCGTCACACACTGCAAGCGGCAGAGACAACAATTTGCTCAGTGGGTCATTGGCGAAAAAACAGAAGAAGAAGCAGAAGCAGAAGCAGAAGCAGAAGCAGACGCAGACGCCAACGCTAGCAAATGAATTGAAATAGAAAAACAAACAAGTTCGTGGCCAAGTCGCCCACTCATTGCTAACAAGCTCTGCTAATAAACTCTCACTGCACTCATGCATTGCATTTGTTGTTGTTTGTTATTGTAGTCTTGTTATCATTCTATCTGGTGAAATTTATGGCACGCGTGCATATCGGGTCGCACTCACAAGCGCCGCTGACCACAGGCCATCAACTCAGTGGGCCAACAACAACAAAAACAAGTCAGCAGCCAGGCGATTTTTATTGGCAGCAACGTAAACACACAGGGAGAGAGGAGAGAGAGTGGGGGAGAGGGTGGGGGAGAGCGTGAAACGATACGCTATACCAAATACAATAAATTGATTTCCTTATTTACATACTATATATGAAAAATATAAAAGAAAAAACAAATTAGAATATTGCAATCGAACTCAACCAACTGCCTAATACTCGCTGAATCGTTCAAAAAGCGTTCAGAATCATTTCTGATAAGTCTTAAGATATAGACTTCCTCTTAAGACTTATCAGAAATGATTCTGAACTCTTTTTGAATATATCATATATCATATATCATATATCATATATCATATATCATATATCATATATCATATATCATATATCATATATCATATATCATATATCATATATCATATATCATATATCATATATCATATATCATATATCATATATCATATATCATATATCATATATCATATATCATATATCATATATCATATATCATATATCATATATCATATATCCATATATCATATATCATATATCATATAAAATATAGAGGAGCTCACTCTTTAGATTTTGTTTCTAGTTTCTAGCTGGAAAACTCTAGATGCTAGTCTTTCATAATTTGCCACACCCCTAAGAGGCGTAGATACATCTACTTGTCTACATAAGTATAGATTCCAAATTTCTAGCAGCTTAAATAATACCATTTCTGTTATAGCCCCCATTTGTCACGCCCCTAGTGGGCGTATCAGAAAAGTCTTAGCACTACATAAGATGAGGTTAGCAAGAAATATATGTTCGCAATTTCAAGTCTCTAGGCACAATAGTTTGCATTCATTGCACTCAAGCAATATGCTCCTTTCACTTCATGAACGAGTATAAATATGCTATATAGAACTATATATATACACATATGTATATACTAAATACATATATACATATATATATATATATATATAATCTTTTTCTATAATAGCTACCTTAAGTGCTCTCACTAACTGCTAGTTAATAATAAGCTAATAATTGTTAGCTGAACGTACATTGACAACAATATTACGTATACGTCTACGTATACGTAATCGTTTCATAAATAATTAAATATTGTCAGTTTTATTTAGATGAAAGATTAGCTGTGCTAAATGACTGACTAACTGACTGGCTGATTGATTGATTGACTGATTGATTGTTGGATTTGCTTTTTGCAATTCACTTTATAAACTGGGCTTAAAGCCGGATTTGTTCAATTCAAAGCGTAAACGTGAAAAGCAACTGGATTGTAGAATTTTGAGTTAGTTTACGTCAAATTAACTTAAACGCCATTAAAATTGACAGCTAATTCTATATGTTTACTCGCCTCTTCTTTTACTTTTAGTTCAGGTGCAGTTCTGGCGTGAAAAGTGGGTGGATTGCAGAATGTTTTAGTTGGTTTTATCTTTAGTTATCTTTAGCTTATCATAGTGAATCAACCTTTTAATATAATTAACACTTTTGTGGGCGTAAAATGCTTTATTTTGTTTTACTTTATAATGAATTTTACTTGGAGACGTGAAGAGTGGGCGGATTGTTGCCGTCAAAACTATTTTAAGCTGTGCTTCCTTAACTAAATTTATTTACAATGAAAATCTTTAAGCTGAAAATCTTTAAATTGAAAATCTTAAAGATAGAGATCTTTATGCTGATGATATTTAAGCTAAAGATCTTTACACAGAAGATCTTTAAAGTGAAGATCTTTAAATTGAAAATCAATTAAATGAAAATTTTTTAAATCAAAATCTATAAACTGAAGATCTTTAAACTTAAGATCTTCAAGCTGAAGATCCTTAAATAGAAGTTTTTCTTCTTATAGCTCATCATTTTGAATACTTTGCTTTCCTTTCTCTTGCTCTTTCTCTTAGTTTTTATTTCCACCTTTTGCCATTCTGATACACTTAATGGTTTTCCTCGTGCTCCCTTCCTTTTTTTTTCGCTATTTCCACACTTATAGAACTTCCATTTGATGCGGCTCTCCGTGGAAAACCTAAAAATTTGCATTGAAAAACGAAAGAAACGAAATAAAATATTGGACTGGATCTAAAAAAAAAGATTGAATTCGATTTCCGGCAGTTGCCAATTCTCCGGAACATATAATATATGGTTTGGAAATGCCCACACATATATATATATTTACATATATATTCATATACTATATATATATATGTATATATGTATCCATGTAGATACATGCAATGAGTAGTCATCAATAGTTTTCATTGGCGATTTCACAAGCTACTGTAAATGGTTTTCCACGCAATAGGAACTGCTCAAACCGATGACTATTCGAAGTAATTGGAATATTTAACAATATTACGTATACGCTACGGGCAAATAGAAAACAAACGCATAAAGAGAGATAAGAATAGCTAGCATACATATGTATGTATATATGATAGATACAACACTTAATCGTTGGCGATTGTAAATTATTAATAGCGATTTATTAGTTTTGTTTTAAAATATAACTGCAATAACTGAACGATAGGTACTTCACTTTGTTACGCATTTAAACAATCTATTTCTGTCAATATTTGTATAGATACCCTGTAGCTAAATGGGGATATACTGTGTCGATCGCGTACGATCTAGCCAACTGAAACGCGATCTTCGAAGGTTCTACTTAATATATAGTAATAGTTTATGGTAGTAGTACTATGCTCTACTAATACTTATACTATACTCTATATATATAATAAAAATATTATCATTAGATCGTCAACAATACATATCAGTAAGCGAGCTACAGGGTATTGAGTAGTCGATACTTATATTTGGCAGCAAGAAATCCGTTCGATTGCATTCAGTTTGTTTCTGCACGGCGTCAAGGTCACGGCTACGATAGTGTGCAAGAGCGAGAAGCAGAGAGGAAACGTGAGCGAGCGAGTGAGTGAGTGAGCGAACATCGAATGCATAGCAAGTACAGTAATCGAGACAGCGTCGACGGCGCCGCCTATCACACTGCACTACCGTTACATTGTTGCGCATTCAAAACAAATAGCCAGACCGACGACGAGAACAATCGAACGAACCCCTGAGTGAGAGATAGAGAGAGAGAAAGAGAGAGAGAAGATGAGAGACGGGACGTTGGATGTAAGGGCGGTGGGTTGAGTAACTGCAAATGCAACATGTTAAATAAACAAATACCCGCTACACACAGGCAGTATATATGTACATGTGTATGTATGTATGTATGTGTGTATATATTTATGTGAGCATTGATAGAGACCGCACCACTCACAATCAGCTACAAAGTTGGCGCGTCGAGTGGCATCAAGACCTTGCACTTCCTCGTCTGACCACTTGGTCTGGCCCATTGAAAACAAAGTGAACGTCTCAAGGGCAACGCCTAGCGCACCACGCCCTTAACACCCCACTCTTTCCCTCCTCTCCGCCTCTCTCTCTTTCTATAACAATAGTTTACCGTTTACATTTTCATATTGGAAGCCCAATCGCTGTCAGCCTCTTCTCTGTACACACCCTATGCTCGCTAGGCTGGCACAGGGCATATTACCTGAAGTGTTAGCTGTTAATTGATATTTGCGTTTAATTTTGCAACAATGTTGCAGTTGGCAGCCATTTGTATGTGTGTATGTATGTATATACATATGTGTGTATGTGCGCGTGCACATTTGCTAACTGTATATCTAGGATACCCTGTGCCATAAGAGCTGAGTGCGAACCCTATTTGTTTTCATAATGCGTTTATCACATATCAATTGTTTAGTCTGCGCATTGTTTATACTATTCATTAGTGCTATCCATTTGGTTATTTGATGCGTTCGGCTATATCGTCTGCAGGCATATTATTTATTTATATTGGATGACGAGCTCATTGTATAGATAAGCCAAGCGTCATTTCTCATGGATTCATAAATAGATTTGTATTTATTTATTTTAAAACTTGGCAAATAATAAACAATTAATATTTTGATATTTATACAAAAAAACGTATACCCAGCAGCAGACGTAGCTGAAAGTACAGGGTAATGGAAGACATTTAGCTGCAGCTGGCATAAGTATGTGTGTGAGAGAGTGCTTGTGCTTCTGCTTGCGTGTGTGTGTGTGAGTGCTTGCACTTCTGCTTGTGTTTGTGTTTGTGTGTGCATTTCATAGTTGGATACATCGTTTTTGCGCCTTTTCAATTTTGCATGTGCTTGGTATTGTTGTTGTTGCTATTGCTGCTGCTTCTTTCATTTCGCACTCGACGCTTTGTGCGCCTATTGCGAACTTGCATTATTATTTTTCTTTCTTTTTCAATTGCGTTTTAAAATAAATTACATCAGTGGACGGGGATGGCAATAGCAACAGCAACAACACCAACAACAACAGCAGAAACAACAGCTATTACGGCAGCCATTGCTAATCGAACGCAAAGTGCTCATATTCCCATATGAGTTACTCATACATTGCCTGGGAGTCAAACGAGCGAGCGAGCGCAGCAATGCTCAAGAGAGGGCGCGCACTTAAGTGCGAGCGTGAGAGTGAGCGTGAACGTGAGCGTGAGAGCAAGCTCAACTGATCGCTTAGCAAGTGAAACTGTGCTTGCGCGCGGCGTGGGCGTTTGTTGAGGCAAAAGGAAGTTCGCGCCATGTTCGGCTTAACGCTTGAATTGCTGACGCTAACAGCGACGGTGACGGTGACGGCGATGGCGACGGCGACAGCGACAGCGACGTCAGCTGCATTCAGCTGATTATTATTGACAGCTATTGAGCTGTTTGTCAATCCCACATTCCGCTGCAGCAGCGTTAAGTCATGTCTGTGTTTATCTGTATGTGTGTGTGTGTGTGACTAGACTGCCGTGTCATGCGCTATATATGTATGTACATATATGTGTATATATGTTTGTTTGTGTATATATACATAAACAAACAATTACATTAGCTATGTCTGGCTGTTGGCAGCGCCCTTTACTCTCCACTCTACAGCCCCCATCCCTCAACCCTTTTTATTGCGTTTCATATCTATTTATTTAAGTGTATTGCAAACGGTATATTATTCACCACCTAATCCCAGCACTTCCTGTCGTCTTCATTGTTGCAGCGGACGTGAGGCACGCAATCGGGCGGAAAAGAATCGAAGGGACAAGCTGAATGGCTCCATACAGGAGCTGTCCACCATGGTGGCGCATGTGGCCGAGTCGCCACGACGTGTCGACAAGACGGCGGTGCTGCGTTTCGCCGCGCACGGACTTCGCCTTAAATACGGTAAGTGTTTCACTATGCATACATGCATAAGAATATATATATATACAGATATGCATACATGCATACATACATACATATACTGTAAGTGAACACTCAATCAAGTCAATAATATATGATTTAATTGCCATTTTCTATACTGCATCTCAGCTTTGTCTGTCGCGCAGTCTGGCAACTCTCTTGTTGCTAACGAACTGGCAATTCAAATTCTTCGTTCTTTTGCGCTTAACGAAACTAGCAGTTTGGATGCCTTTAGTGCTGCCAGACTGTCGAAAAAGCCGTTAAACTCGTATAGAAAATTGATAAATATAAATAAATGATTTTTTTATGTGATTTTTTGCTATTAGTTTTTGGCAAAACGCTGAATGAACAGCGACCCCAGGTGACAGACACACTGATGGGCATGCTGGATAGCTTCTTTCTCACGCTCACCTGCCATGGCCAGATAGTGTTAATATCGTCTAGCATCGAACAGCATTTGGGACATTGCCAGACGGATCTGTACGGCCAAAGCATACTGCAGATAACACATCCCGAGGACCATGAAATGCTCAAGCAACAGCTCATACCCACCGAGCTGGAGAATCTCTTCGATGCGCACTCAGAGCCAACGGACGCCGACGGTGAGCCACGACAGCGCAGCAAATCCGAGGAGGATTACATAGATCGCAAGTTGCGCGATGATCGACGCAGCTTTCGTGTGCGGTAAGTTTGTCATAGTTGATTGATTGATAAACCTAGAAGAAAAACGTACAGCCAGCTTCAAATCTGTCTCTGCTAATTGGCAGCAGTTTTTCTCCAATTGGCAGCACTGGCCTAACAATGATGTTTCAATCGAATCTTAATGATCCATTTGCAATTACCTTTTAATTTAATTTTATTTCTTTCTTGTTTTGCATTTCACGCAGTATGGCGCGCGCTGGCCCCCGCTCAGAACCGACCGCCTACGAGGTGGTTAAAATCGACGGCTGTTTCCGGCGGAGTGACGAGGCGCCACGCGGCGTACGCTCCAATACGTTCAGCTCCAGCCTGCAGTTAATAAGACGCACGCGTGGCCGTGACGATGCCATACCGCTACACACAATTAGCGGCAACGATATAGTAAGTGAACACACTCACTAAATATACAGATATTTATATATATATATATATATATACATACATAAATACAACAATAAGTTCAATTGAATGGTCCATTAAAATGAACTACTGAACTATTGCAGTGTTCTATGAACGTTGCAGTTGCTCTTTATTCATTTATTCAAACGGTTATAAATTAGACGTTTTTGAACGCAACGTTTTTATAAGTAGTTCAGTTTTTGATACAAATGAACGAAAAACTAACCACTGCAAATCGTTCATGAGCTACTAGTTGTCGTTAAGTGCTTAATGAACGAAGCAGTTAAATCGGTTATGAACGTTGCTCAGCTACTTAAACGGTTATGAATGAGACGTTTAGCTCAACTGTTTACGAACGGTTGTGCAACTGTTGATGAGCGCCAAGTTCTATTGAACTATTAAGCTGTTAAAGAACAAAAAGTTCTATTGAACTATTCAGTTATTGTTGAGAAGGGAGAAGGCAGCAATTGCATAACGGACGAATCTTTCGTGAACCGAATGGATCAATTGAACTGATTCAACAAATTCAATAAGAGCGCGCAGCTCCAATATATAGTCTATATAAATATATATTAATGTTTATACTTGTGTTCTGTAGGTGCTGACAGCTTGTGCGCGTATTATAAGGCCACCAAAGATCGTGAATCGTTTGTTTGATGCGAACACGCTGGAGTATCGTACGCGGCATTTGATCGACGGACGTATTATAGATTGCGATCAAAGGATCGGCATTGTGGCTGGGTATATGACGGATGAGGTGCGCAACCTGAATCCCTTTACCTTTATGCACAACGACGATGTTCGTTGGGTAATTGTTGCCCTGCGTCAGAGTGAGTGAACTGCTCTCCTTTGGGTTGACCATTTAGACTTATTGGCAATTTCTTTCAGTGTACGACTGCAACAGCTCGTATGGCGAGTCGACCTATCGCCTGTTTACACGCAACGGCAACATCATCTATCTTCAGTCCAAAGGATATCTGGAGATCGACAAGGAGACGAACAAGGTCCATTCGTTTGTCTGCGTCAACACGCTGCTGGACGATGAGGAGGGCAAGCGGCGTGTCCAGGAGATGAAGAAGAAATTCTCGGTTATCATCAATACACAGATTCCACAGTCCACTATCGATGTGCCCGCATCCGAGCATCCGGCTCAGCTGGAGAAGGCGGTGCTCTGCCTTATACAGAATTTACAAAGCAGCGGAATGGAACATGGCAGCGTGCAGCTGGACGCCGACGATGATGACGAGGATGCCAATGATGATGGGGACGAGGACGATGACGACGATGTCGAAGACGGCCTGGCGAGCCTGACTGCCTTGGGCTATCCAGAGTCACAGCAGCAGTCGCTGCCCCATCATCATCATCAGCAGCAGCATCGTCAGGGACATTCGCATCATAGCTTCCTTGATGCCAGCTCCATGTCGCAGGCACGCCTGGGCGCTGGCCATAGCATGGGCAGCTCCAAGACACCGCCGCTGGCACTGGTGCCGCCCGAGACGGCATCTGTGAAGTCCTCAATATCGAAAAGTGTCAGCGTGGTCAATGTGACAGCGGCCAAGCATTTGCGTGGCCTCCAAGCCGCAACGACGGCCAAGTCGCCCAGCTCCAAGTCCGGCTCGGCGTCCACGCTGCTCGACAGCTGCACCTGCAGCTGCCTGGGTGAGGGCGACTGTGACTACTGTCAGGGTCCGCTCACGCCCGAAACGGTTGTCGGCAGCACGTCGGCTCCACTAAAGCGCAGCAGCAGCAGCAGCGCAGCGAGCACAGCTGGAGCAGCCGATGCCCAGGAGACGGACATTAGGCTGGCCAAGCGACGCTTCATGCCCAGCACAGGTGAGCACGGCTTGGCTGAGAATTGATATATGAAAGCTTAAGATTGAGTTTATAATATTTGTGACTTTTGCTTTCAGCAGAGATTGAGCACGTGCTGAGCAACTCGCTGGAGCAGATCGAGCGGAACTTGCACCAGCAGCTGAATGTGGCTGCCCAGCTGCGTGATCAGAGTAGTCGATACGAGTTGCCGGATGCCAATCAGCGCATTGACGAGATCCTGGTAAGTTGCTGCCACACACACACACACACAATCAAAGCCGTAACGAACCACTAGCTAAAGTCTGTTCTCGCATCTCCCACCAGGAAGAGCATCACAAGCAGAGCAAGCTCTATGTGAACATCAAGAGCGAGTATGAGGAGCAGCTGCAGAGCAAGGCGAATGCCACGAAAACGGAAACCGATAGCCAGGGCAGCACCAGCGGCGGCATACCCTAAACGGGGCCATATATAGATCTATAGATATACCAATATATATATATATATATAAAGATATATGTAATTGAGGGTTTCAGCTGATGTGATAAGCAGCGAAAGCGAGTTGAAGTTTGATTCAATTGCAAATGAAACTTCAAGTCGAGCAACTCTTACAAATGTTACAAACTCTAGCTAGAAGAAAATGCTTTCTTCGGCCCACCGAAGCTTGAATACCCTTGTAGACATATAGAGAAAGATATATAAATGTTTGTTAACTATATAGTTCTTCGATCTGGTTTTGTGTGGATTTGAACTGATTTCTAAATCAGCTTCAAGTCAAAGTGCAGCAAAACCAATTGAAGCAATTCAATGTGGCATTGAGTTAGCTAACCATATTGTTTAGGAATATATATACATATATATATAACTATTTGTCAAACTCTGCAAGGGTAAAACCAAGGCAAATCGATGTACTTTAAAGTGCTAACACAAAACCTATTTACAAAACAAACAATGCGTATAGGGATCTTTAATGTTATATGTATATTTATATATATATAGATATATATATATATATTTGTGTATGTAAACAGTTATAAGTGGAATCGAACTAATGAGTGAGCATGCAACAAAAACCTATTTTAGCAAAGAAAAGGGTCCTGGACTCGCCCAGCGGCTGATTTGTTCTTACTTTTTGTTTGTTTGTTTTTTTTTTTTAAATTCATTTCATTGATAAAATTTTAAGAAGTTTTTTTTTTTATATAAATGTAATTTGTATTTGTAGGCTGCACTATATATGTATATATGTATATATATGTATATGTATATGATATATATTTATATATATATTTATATTCACATAGTCAAATATATAGTGCAAGAAAATGTTTGTTAATTTAAACTAAATTTATAGTCCCACATACACACACAGATTACAATTATTAGCTATAAAATTATATATATATATATATATATATATATATATGTTTATATAAATGTATGTATGTATACATATATATATCTATATATACACATATATATCTATATATATATATTATTTGTCATTGGCAAACTACAAACTAAACGTGATAAAAGACTGTTACCAATTAATGTTAGCATTAGCATACTATAACTATATATATATATATATATATATAAATATATAAAATATTTACTTAAATTGGTCTAATTCAAATGGCATAGTTAAATGAAAATCTACGTTTTACCAACCATATATACTACTTATATATATATATATATATACACACATATATATACATATAAATATATGCATAAATGTTTTAAATGTTTTATACTCTACAATAGAGCGCGAGAGCGAGAGAGAGAGGAAGAGAGAGAGAGAGAGAGAGAGAGAGAGAGATAGCACGATAGAGAAAGAGCATACCATATTTACTTCTCTATGTCAATCTCAAATCTCCAAAAAAAAAAAACAAAAAACAACAAAAAATTATGAAAAAAATTGCAAGTTTTTGTTAGGTGAATAAATGTTTTAGTCCTTACACTGTGAAAAATCTTATGTAGCGCAAACAGCATTGAATAACGGTTAATTTTTTTCTTTGTTCATACATAACCTCAATTGTTGCTGTTTAACTGGGCAACAATGAAACAAGCGCCAAGTACAATTTACAACAATATAAATACAATATGATATATATATATATGAAATATATATATATGAAATATATATTATATATGTTTACAACTACAAAATGTAACTTTATGCTATACACACATATATAGAACTTAAGTAAACACAATTGTTAAATGTTTGTTATGCATTTGTTTTATAACATTTTTTGCTTTTCGTTTTTATTTTCTCTAATTTTAAAATTTTAATTTTAATTTTTTTTTTTGGAAATCAATTTACTATTAGACTAAATAAATAGTGAAATAAACTTGTGTACCTATATATAAATTTATGAATATATATATACAAATATATAAAATTATATATATATATATATATATTTATATGCATAATACAATGCTCGTGTGCATTATAATTTATAGCTAAGTAGATCCATTAAATGTTACGGACACGTGTGAACACTTTTAGGGCAAAGCAAGTTAACTATCTACAAAATGGTAAATACTTGTGTTTATTAAACGCCACAAAAAAATACAAAATACAAAACAAAGAAATTAATAAATAATAACACAAAAAATACAATTTTTGCTTGTAATTTAACAAAATTCAAATATGTAACGGAGTGGGCCCGGGTACAGTGTGTTTGATGTTCAATGCAGCTGGCAGTGCTGCAAGCGTTTCTCATATAACTGTGCCCAGAAACAGTTTTGATTGTTCTGATTGCAGTTGACAATGCACTTGCATATGCAATAACAGTTGATTTTTTTTGTTAAAAAATAATATTATACAAATATAAATGTAAAGATCAATCACAACAGTTTTAGTGCTGCACACAACAGGCGCACATTTGGCAAGGGAAAAATATAATTGTGCCCGAGAACAGTTTGGTTTAATTTGAATTCAGCTGGCAGTGCCCCAAGTGCATTGCCATTAATTTATCGCTACAATAGTTATCGATAGTCGGCAAAAACTTTAATCGCTGCAACGTATTCAATTTGAAATCATATTTATATATATTTTAGCTAAAATACTACTTAAGCACGCATTTTTAGCCCCAGATTAACGCCTGTGGCCGAGCGCAAAACAATTTTAATTGAAGGCTTCACATCCACGCCCAACGGCAGCAGCTCGAAATGGCGCAACATCTTGATCACAATCGTCTTCAGTTCGAGCAGCGCAAAACGCTGGCCGATGCAATTGCGCGGACCGGCGCTGAAGGGTATATAGCTGGTGGTGTATTTGCCGGATCCAGCATCGGTACCTTTACTGTCCATATGCCTTTCTGGCCAGAAACGCAGTGGCTCGGCGTACACCTGCTCATCGCGCTGCAGCTGCCAGAGCAGGACAAGGACATTCGTGCCGGCTGGCACACGTGTCCTGCCCGCCTTGCCCGTCTCACCTGCCGTTAAACAGCATGTGAATAGAATTTTAAATATATTGATAGAAGTTTACCAACCTATCGGCAAATCCTTTTCTAGAGAACGACCCACAGCTGGTATGGGCGGATAGAGACGCAGCGACTCCTTGATCACGCAGTGCAAATAGGGCAGCTCAGCGAAGTCACCGTGGACGACAGACCGATCCACAGCTGTGCCGTAATGCGAGTGAAGCTCCTCGTACAGGCGCTGCTGCACTGCCGCATGCCGGGACAACAGATAGAGGCAAAAGGATGCGGCGGATGTGGTCGTATCGTGACCCGCAAAGATGAACGTGCTCACCTCGTCCCGTATCTGGGCATCCGTGAGTGGTGCGCCATCCAAACGTGCCTGCAACAACGTGTCCAGCAGAGCTGTTCTCTGCTCCTCCGTGTGCAACAGCTGAAGTCGTCGCTTGATGATGTCGTCGGTGAATTCGTGCAGGCACTTGATGCCCAGCCACTGCTTGCGATAGCCTGCGGGCCAGAGCAGCCGGAAGAACAGAAGCGGCAGCAAATGCGGACGCATGAAACGTGTGGCCAAAATGTTGGTCACGCTGCAGGCAAGAGAAACGAATGAGCTTTCGACACTGTCTAAACCCTGTTTGATTGATCCTGCTTACTCCTTGACAGCCTGCACCACGGGCGCCTCCACATTCTCCTGCGCATCCAGACTGACGCCCATGGCCGCCTCGCTGATAATGTCCAAAGCAGTCAGGCACATATAGGGATATATGTTGAAGGCTTCCGGATTGTCGGCGGCCAGTGGCCTCAGCTTGTCGACCAGCACATTGCACTGCCTGTCAAAGATCTTGACGTACTGCTCCAGTATGTTGAAGTGGAACGAGGGCGTTATTATCTTACGCATGGCATGCCAGTGCTCGCCCTGGCTGAGCAACAGCCCATTGCCCAGCCAGCCGCCTAGAGCGCCGTAGACGACGCTCTTGCGCAGATGCTGCTTGCTCAAGAGCAATGCGTCCACATGCTTCGGATCGGCTGTGACCAGCACCATGCGCCCAAACGTGGTCGCTACAAAGCTACGGCCGTAACGCTTCACATACTCCGCAAACTTTTCGTGCAGATCTAATTGTGATCAAGGACTATAAGTAGGACTGGGACTAGGACTAGGACAGGCAGCTTGATACTCACTGTCCGGCTGGAAATCGCGCATTTGCCAGACGCCACCAATGACCGGAATGCGGGACACATTTGGCGCCACATCCTGCAGCAGCTGGCGGTGCCAGCGCTCCTTCTTGACCAGCTGCAGCACAAAGCGCAGACAAACAACTAGCAAAGCAAACAACAAGAATCCGAGCAACATTGTTGTATACTCTGTAAAGGATCAGGATTATATAACCTTGATATATATATAGCTATAATTTGATAAACTACTTGATGAACTAAACTATACTTTTCCAACATATTTATAAATATATAATATGTATAAATATAGAATAAAATACAAAATTCGTGGTTTTTGTAATTTCAAAAATGTTTAGCACTAATTTAAAAAAAAAATAATATTTTTTTTATATACTTTTTTTTTAAATATACTTTTTTTAATATTTTTTTTAACGTATATTTTTTTTTTTATAAATATATTTTTTCATAAATAATTTTTTTATAAATAATTTTTTTTAGAAATATATATTTTTTTAATACATTTTGTCTTTGATAAAAAATATTTTACTGTAAATATATTTTGTTATAAATATATTTTTTAGAAATATTTTTTTTTATTAAATAATTTTTTTTTAAATATTTTTTTTTAGAAATAATACATTTTTTTATTAATATATATTTTTTTATAAATGTATATTTTTATAAATATTTTTTTAAACCATCATAACGAGCTTTTTGAATATTTCAAATAATTGGCCATTTTCCAACACTCGTTATCTAGCCGTACATCAATTATAATTACGTATACGTCATTTATTTTTGCCTTTAGAATATTCGGGTTTCACAGTTCTCTCTCTGTGTGTGTGTGTGTGTGTGTGCACTTATGGATATGAATATTTGACTGCCACCTCGACTATAATTATTCAATGAATTTTCCCAAATGCACTTAGACAATGCAAGTGACTATTTGAAAAGCGCGCACTTACCATTTTAACAACTCTCCATCGAATGCAAATAAGAAGTTGTAAACATGTTTCATTGGTGGACTTGCGGTCAATTGTACTAAAAATAATTATACTTTATCACGAAATACATATGTGTACAAACTGTTTTATAACAATGTTCCCCTAGAATATTTATAGTACGTAAACTATTAGTCGACCATGTAATGCCCTGTAAAATACCAATTTTAGTTGAAAAGCTTCAATTGTCGTAATTATCGATATGCAAAAAAAAAGAGGTAATTGAGGTACTGGTATATTTGCAAGTTCTTCAAAATTGGTGCTAATTATGCCTTAGCTTAAAAATGGCATCGATATATTATAATTTCGATAGGCAGACCAAATAAAATGGCATATTGAATATATATGCATATGGTCACTCTACAATAATGTGAAAAATTCGTTTTGTTGCCAAAGCACATTGAAATATATATTTAAAAAAATCATGACTTTTCCAATAATACCAAGTCAAGAATACCCCATTATATACATGCAAGCTGCGAGGGTATGCAAGTTGAATGACTGAGATAGCGATAATCGGAGAGAGCAATATTAACAGATGTTTACCGTATCAGCTGACGGAAACGTAAACACGAAAACAGAAGAACAAAACTAAATTGCCCAGATATTAAAAAAAAGTTGATTAGCAACTTCAATTCCATTGCGTGCACATGTTGCTACTGATTAACTATTGTTTCAGGCGAGGGCGTAGGTCCAGCTGCACGCCATTCACCGAGCGCAGCACAAGGCTGATCATCGGTCGCGGCTACGGCCCCAACGGCAGCAGCTCAAAGTGCTGCAACACCTTGCTAACGGTACACACACACGGTGCCATCGCAAAGTAGTAATGTAATGAAGTAATAGTGCCAACTGCAAGTCAAAGATACAACAATATATATAATCTCTAAGCCGTATTCTTAATAACTTACGTATCCCCGCTTCCTCTGTGAAGGTGCGCGCTATGATGGGCATCGATGGATGGATCTGCAGCGACTCCTTGACCACACAGTCCAAGTACTTGAGCTCGTTCAGATCCTGCAGTCTTATCGGCTGCCACCTCTCCGTGCAGCGCACCTCGTTCAACTCTTCGACTACCTTGGACCTTGGTGCCCATGAAAGCCTCTAAGGGTACCTGGTACATACTGCAGCATTTCGTTGCGCCTCCTCACAGCATGAGGCAGGGTATGCCAATCAGGAGCAGTGCCAACCAGATAATTTCGAGATTAATAGCAGTTGGTTAACAGGCGGCAGTCGGTATTATAGTTCAATCTATGCATAATCATTAAGAGTCAAATGTACTAGCTAACTTGAGCCGTCTCTTTACGGTATATACTCCCTGAACCCAAGACTGGCTTAGCTAAGCATTAGCCTAGATTGAGCTGAGCTAAATGGTTATATCAAGAGCTTAATGGATTATAATCCGAAGATGCTTATGTATGTGTTCTTCCTCGACAATTTCACCCTCACAGCTATAGCCGAAAGTGTTTCCACTTATCCAGTTGGACAGTCATTGAAGTAACAAAAGTTTTGATAACATTTTGTAAGAATATATTAAAAAAAAAAAATCTTATTATAGACTAAAGCCAAGCCCAGCTATGGTAGATATACATATATATATATATATAGATAAAGTAGATATATGAATTAAGCTAAAATTAATCAATTTCCAGCGTCTTGAGGCTGTGCGTCATTGTGTTGCAAGCATTGTTGTTGCTACTGCTGTTGCCGTTGCCATTGCTACTGCTGCTGCTGCTGTTCTTTTTGCACTTGTTTATCTGCCAGTTGGAGGGCTCCATCAAATAATCACTGATAAGGGAGAAAACATTTCCATTAGCTCATCTATACAAGTCTAACTCCAAATCCGGCTTACCGTTGCTGTTGGAGCAGCTGCATCCATTGCTGCTTCAGCAGCGACATTTTGCCCGCCTCTCCGCCGTACTCCTCCGGCAGCATGGCGCGTGGAAAGTGCTTGAACGGCGTATCCGCACCGGGCAAATGGAAATGGATCAGCTTGAAGACCTCGCTCTTGATGAACGGTTTGACCACGGTCAGCACCTTGTCCAAATAGGACGGACAGTTGAGCACATGAATCTCCTTGAGCCGCACCGGATGCGCCTCCTGCACGAACTTCATGTACACCCGCAGCGCGCTGAGCACCGTCTTGGTCAGATGCCGCAGCGAGTAGCCGGCCATGTCGAAGATGGGTATCTCTCCGTCGGATAAGCGGCCATCCGTCTCCGTGGCGAAGCGACAATCGGCGACCATAAAGAAGACCTTGATGCTGGCCGTAAAGTTGAACTGCCAATGTTTATGTGGCAAGTGGCATTTGGCATGTGGCGTGTGGCATGTGGAATTTGTTGTAAGTTACAAGTTTACTATTGGAACGGAATTGCTTTATTATAGCCGTCGCTTACCTTGTCCGCCTCGTGGTCAATCAGGCGATAAAATAACAGTTTGTTGTTCTCCGGCGTCAGTCCGGGCAACGGCACCAGATCTCTGCAAGCGGCACACAAACCACAATTAGCTTTAGTTAGACATGGCCACAAAGTAAGGTGGCAAACCGGTTGCAACGGCTAGAGATGGGCACAGTTCGTGATCAGTCTTAGTGTAGGCTCACGTTATCCGTGTGTCAGCTAGTGTCTCAGTTGGAGTTGTCGTGTTTTTGACGGATCAGACACTACACGAACTGGGAAACTGATTACGTGACACGAACTACACGTTGATCGTGGCTTTAGCTATAGCACCTATACACTATATACTATATTACAAGTTATCCGATAGACGTTCGATATCGAAGGGATTATATGGAATAGGATTACTTCATCATACATTGCGATCAGTAGAAGCGCAACTACCTATTTCTAATCCTAATTTATAAAGCATATATACCTATATATTAATTTCGTGCTTTTCGTGCTTAGCGTGTCGGCACGCGCCCATCTCTAGCATTGGCCTGGCCATGCACTTACGCGACTTGCAACAGCTGCTGGGAGCTGGCATCCAATGGATCGCGTTCGATGAAGATTTGCGGATGCTTGTTGCGCATGGCATAGTTCAGCTGGAGCAGACGCTGGGCGGCAGCCACATCGCCGCGCGTCGTGTGCAGAAAGCGGCGAAGCAATGTGGACGCTAATCAATATTACGTGGTAATTGCAGTTGCCACAAATCGAGGCAGAGAGCGGGAGAACGAGCGAGCGAGAGAGAGAGAGAGAGAAAGAGAGAGAAGAAAAGGTGCAATTCAGTTGTGGTTAATGTGGTCGCCAGCGAGTTATGCAACTGGCTGTATGCTGCAATTCAAGTTAGTTAACCCACAAAAGGAGTGATCTAGTCGGCAGTGACCGACTAGCAGATACCCTGCATATAGTCAAACTCTAAAGGCAGCTACTAAATATGACATTTGCTTGAGTTGCGCTAGCTTTTGTGTAATTTGAAGATCGATCGGAGGAAGTTCCAAAAGTTCTTGAGATTCAAATCATTCTATGAATATATATATATACTTAAATTAATTATACAATATTTAATTCTTTTTATGAGATTCTTGCTATCTTTATTTAGCTTGGCCTTCTGCCCTCATCAAGCCATAATACCCCATTCCGAGTGCATACAGGTTATAAGTTAACCGATCAAAATGATAGCCCAAGTCAGAGAGGCACGACTCGTCGTGCTAACCACAAATACCATCTGGACAGGGTTTACGTAATGCTGGGCAATCAAAAACTTAAATGTGATTATGTGTTCATTATGGTTAACGACTTGCAAGATTCGCGTCTAGATAACCGCACAGCTGAGGGAATCACGTAGAATGGACCTTCAGTTTGATGGGAATTACCAGAGACAAAAGAACTGTTGAGCTTTGAATTGCTTTAAATATTAATTAGTATTCTAATGTTAGCTTTTAATGACAATCTTTTTTTATATTTAACTTGAAACTTTGTTATTCTAAATAAAAAATTTTGGATTTAATTTAAGTGTAAACTTGGGGGTAGACTCTATATGAATAAGCCTTATCAGAAAACACTAACGAAATAGTTCGAACTTCTTACAAGCTGTTGTTCCTCAGCTTAGTTTAGCCACTTAATAATGGCTGGAAGGCAAACAAGTTTCTAAAGCCCATTCTAAAATTCTATGAACATACGTATCTTGTCCACTTAGCGCTTAATTAAAAACGTGGCTTGCTTTATTGATATAAGCTGAGCTTTAAGTTGTTGCGAAACTCGAAGTACTTGTTAAAGTAGACATATAATTAAATGTGGTTTTTGTTCATGTACAAATTTTCCACTTTGCACTTCATTAAAAACTATTTTTTCTACCCTATCGCTAATCAAATATTATTCAACTATAAAAACTGACCTTTGAGTGGAAATTAATTAGAAAGAATTTTTGTTAATGATAGATATTGAATTGTTCTCGAGATATTTTACTTGATATATATTTTTAAATATTCTCTAAGGAACAATTTCTCTCACTAATTGAATATAACGGCTTATAACGGTTATTTGATCGAAGCTCAGTTTAAAGTTCATTTCGGAACTTGAACTAGCCTATCGATCATTTTTGCTCCTACTCTCACTTCTAGCTTAAAGTTCATTTCGGAACTGGCCATTAAGTTCAAACTATACATAATTTTTAATCCTGCTCTCAGTTCTATATTCCCTTTTCGCCACACTTTCGTCCCTTTTACATACAAATATTGAGCGGCAGCTGCGGATGCGCCTTAATCAAATCTTGCAGCTCGGCCACACGCTGCGCCATCAGCTGTTCGTTATCCTTTATGTGCACCATTTCCAACACTGGCTCAAAAGAACAACAAATTGAGACTTCAATTAATGACGGCCAAGCGAGAGAATATAAAAACCGCGTCCGCGCGCCGCTAATTCGCGACTGCAACTGATTTGTGTGTGAAGTTTTTCGGGCGACGCCAATGCTGCTGCCGCAGTCAGTGCTGCTCGCAAAAGTAGAAACAAAAACAAAGAAGCAAACGAAGCGGTGGGGGGAGGGCAGTGTGTGTAGCATGTAAGTTTAGGTTAAGGCATTGCACTCGCCATACGACTCAAGATCTGCAGGCTGTCTTTGTCTCTTTCTCTCTCCCTCTCCCTTCCCTGCCAGCATAATTGCATGTGTGTATCAGCGCATGCGTGTCTATGTGTGTGTGTGTGAGGGAGATCGGCGCAGCGGGAGTGCAGACGCAGACGGCTTGGCTTTTCATGCGAATTTCTGCTTTTTTGGTCCGTTGTGCTATTTACGTAACCCAATTGCAATTGTTTCATATGCTGGAAGGTCGCTTGCATGTGTGAGTGAGAGAGTGTGTGTGTTCTATGAAGCGTGCATTTATGTGTGTCCAGCGACAACTTCTTTTAATCACGTTGCTATGTTAAAATACCCTGTAAAGATGTTAACATTGGGCATGTTAAGCCAGTAAGTGAAGTAAGCAAAAGCTAGTATATGTAACAAATAGATTTGATGCTGATGCTGTCATTTTTAAACAAAAATTATTTAATTTAAATTGAAATACTACTCATATCAAAGTAGAGGGTATGTGCTAGCGAGTGTCTTTTCTTTTTTTTAGTTTTCGGCGTTTTTATCGCGACATTGGCAAACAATTTTCGTATGCGCTCCACTTGCTATGCCCAACACTGCTGACCCCCTCCCGTGTTGTCTCTCTTCCACTCCCTTCACTTGCCGCCTCGTCGGCCATACGTGTTTCGCAAGTTAAACTACATGCGACACACAACAATAACACAGACAACTTGTATTAAAAAGGTGAAAAATGAGGCAGCACAACAACTAAGCAACAAAAGAGACAGCAACAGCAACAGCAACAATGATAACCGATAGTCGAAAGCGACACTTTTGCAGAATGCCTAATGAAAACAAAAGCCACAACAACAGCAACAACAACGAGAACAGTTATTCAGGCATATGCAGATGCGTGAATGCCCTTCAAATAAGTGCATATATGTACAGGAAAGTCCGGAAAGTAATAGGACTGAGTCAATTCTTTAAAAACTTTAAGCCTCTACCGTATATGATATTTTATCTATTTAACCTTAATGAGTGGGCCAGTATGCCAGTATATACGTCTGAAATCTATTTATCTCTTTTATTTCTTATCCTATACTATAATCTTACAAGTTTAGTTGATTCCCCGACTATTTTATCTATTATTCTAATTATTGTTCTTATAAATTTAGTATTTTCTAGCCAAGTTTTCCTAGCTAAGCCCAGCTCAACAATATAGCTGAACTACTCACACTAAAAGGGTATTCGCAGCGCTCTGCATTGAAGCTAAGAAGTTGCTTTGGGGCATTTCCATACGTTTTAGCGTACTCGTATATTTAATGCACTCATAAAATGGACGCACACAGCATGAAAACAACAACAACAACAAATACAAATACAATAGACCCCGCACATGACACCAAGTTAAATATTTTGTCTGTTGCTTTTATTGAAAACTGTTTTACCTTGGCCAACACACACACAAAAACGCACACAGACACACACGCAGAGTCGATTTTTGTAACTTGAGAAAATTCGCTTTTGCAATTGCCAAAAAGTGCGCCAAAAACACAAACTTCGCTTAAAGCGTTAGCCACAAATTTTAAGGCCAAGTCAAACAAGAGAGTGGAAAAACACGTAATTTACAGAATCAAAAGTCAAGTAAATATTTGCTTAACAACCAGTTAGCTCAGTTGAATGAATCTTGAATGCAACTGTATTATCTAGATATACATACATATATATCGTATTGCATATTTTGTTTTATAATTTTTGGAAAAGTGCCTGCGTCATTATCAATCAGCTATTTCGGCATTTTATGATGACAGTTGCAGGTTAAGTTTTTCTTACCTTTTCATATATTGCTATATATATGTTTCTGTGCAATTCTGATTGTGCAAATTTTGCAATTTTACAATTTATCGGTGATTGTATAATTGCTGCAACTGGCCTACAATCCAGCAAAGAAAACGAATTTTCATCTCTGTTTGTTTATTTATTTTACAAATCAAAGTAGCAGCTAGAATCGGTTATGCCAAATCATTTGATTTGAATTTGAAATAGAAAACGGTATCAAAAATATTACTCAAAGTTGGTCACACTGATAACAGAAGAGTGTATATTGTTGGTAAGCCCTACAGCTTGATATAAATAAATAAATACAAATATAATTAAATAATAATAAAAAAAATTCCTATTAAAGTAATATAAAAGTATTTATTAATGCTCAAGATATTGTACATAAATTAACAAATTTATTTATTTAAGGCGCGCTATTATTTTTGAACATACGTCTTATAGCGAGCAGCTTGTGTCCGCATGCTCCACATAGTGTCGAACTAGCGCTGCCGCTGCCCAACACAGTGAACTGCCGTAAACTGTCAACTGTCAAGTACGCGCCATGTTTTTGCTCACGCACGCATTACAGTAGAAAGAAGAAGCACGTGCTACAAAATTTAAGTGCAGGAATTAAAAGCAAACAAATCGAATTTGTTGTAAGCAAAAGCGGCAAAAGGTCACTTAATTGCGGTATTAATAATAACCAAGCGGCGCCATCATCGGCCATAGGTAATTATTAAAGCGCGCAACAATAACAAACTTTGTTTGCAAAACAGTCCGCGAAGAAGAAGCAGAACGCCGCGCTACAATAACAGCAAGCGAGCAGAGAGGGTGAAAAGAAAAAAAAATAAGAAACGGGGAAAAATTGCAACCAGTCGCAGCGACAGCGGCAGCGCAGACTCTCTGCCGACGAGAGAGCGGCAATTGCTCCTCGCCAGAGGCAAATTGAATTGCAAATAACCAAAAAAACCGCGTGGTTAGCTTGTTTTTATTATTTGATTGTCGTCGTCGTCGTTGTTGTTGTTGTGGCATTTGAGTGCAAGGAAAAAGAGTAATACGAGAATAGAAACAAATATATATGTTAATATATTTGCAGAGTCCAACATTGAGTTAAGTTGTATAAAACGTATACGGATAGTTACGCCATGGTGCCCATTGGAGCCGTTCACACCGGCCATCCCGGCGTAGTGCATCAACAGCAGCAGCAGCAACAGCAGCAGCCAATGCCAACGGCGCCCAGTGGACCAAACTCGCTGCAGCCTTCCGTGTCCTCGGCACCGTCGAGCACAACATCGAACAAGAGCTCGATGTCGGTCAAGCCCAATTATACGCTCAAATTTACACTTGCCGGCCACACCAAGGCCGTCTCCGCTGTCAAGTTTAGCCCAAATGGCGAATGGCTAGCCAGTTCATGTAAGTTTGCTAACAATTGTTGTGGTTAATAATGTTTATTAAACATTTGTATGCTGCAGCTGCCGACAAACTGATAAAGATCTGGGGCGCCTACGATGGTAAATTTGAGAAAACCATCTCGGGCCATAAGTTAGGCATTAGCGATGTGGCCTGGTCCTCGGACTCGCGTCTCTTGGTCAGCGGCAGCGATGACAAAACGCTCAAGGTCTGGGAGCTGAGCACCGGCAAGAGCCTGAAGACGCTGAAGGGTCACAGCAATTACGTCTTCTGCTGTAACTTCAATCCGCAGTCGAATTTGATTGTGTCCGGCAGCTTTGATGAGAGCGTACGTATTTGGGATGTACGCACGGGCAAATGCTTGAAGACGCTGCCCGCTCACTCGGATCCCGTGTCGGCGGTGCATTTTAATCGTGACGGCTCGCTGATCGTTAGCTCCAGCTATGATGGCCTCTGTCGCATTTGGGACACGGCCAGCGGACAGTGCCTGAAGACGCTGATCGATGATGACAATCCGCCCGTTAGCTTTGTCAAATTCTCACCCAATGGCAAATACATACTGGCCGCCACCCTCGACAACACACTGAAGCTGTGGGACTACTCCAAGGGCAAGTGCCTAAAGACCTATACGGGTCACAAGAACGAGAAGTATTGCATATTTGCCAACTTCTCTGTGACGGGCGGCAAGGTGAGCGCCACTCTGAATGCAATTTGTTATATTTAATGTAAACGTTTATTTATTTGTGCAGTGGATTGTCAGCGGCAGCGAGGACAACATGGTCTACATATGGAATCTGCAGAGCAAAGAGGTAGTACAAAAGCTGCAAGGACACACAGACACTGTCCTCTGCACCGCATGCCATCCCACAGAGAATATCATTGCATCGGCCGCGCTGGAGAACGACAAGACCATTAAGCTCTGGAAGTCGGATACATAGGATGAGAATGGTGTTTTGTAACAGCAATACATACACACACACAATCACACACACACATTTCTTTAATAACCTTATTTTAAAACTACGTTTAATTGAACCCTTTTTTTTTTTAAATATAAAAAAAGTAATCTGAAAATCACAATTCAGCAAAAAGGAACATTCTAAGTTACGATTGCAACTAAACGAAAGCAATTATATTGTATATTTAAATATTTATTAGCTAATGTATTGGCCAGTTAAAAAACAAAAACGACAAATCAATGAAAGTCCTTCAATTTTTATACTTTTATCAGAAATGAAAACTATTTTTAAGTACGAATCGACACACACACAGTCAACTCTCACACATCAAAAAAAGAAAAGAAAATAAATAAAGAAGAGCAACAAGCGTGCAAGCTAATGTAAATTTAAAATAAACAAAACATAATTTGCATTTTTTTATTTAAGAAATTTACGAGAAAAGAATTGGGTTTTAACTAAAAACAGAAAGATAAAAAAAGTAAGTAACTAAGTTTTATCAGCAATTTCTACTTGCCTTAAACAGCATGCACAGTTTTGTTATTAATTTACATATTTTATTTAGCATTTAAATAAGAACAAACATAACTAAAATAAATATATCTTAAAGCAAAATTAGTTATGTTAGTCAACACTGTCACAGTGCTGTTAAGGCGCCATGTCATTAGCATCGATGCTGGCTAGTGCGATATCATCGATAACACTGCCGATTACTTGAGCAACACTGTTGACCATCACCAATAAATAATTTCGTTTAAGTGCATTAGGCATTCATTTAATCCGTGTTTTGTGTTGTGTTTTACCCACATTTTTAATCAATATGGTAGGTTGGCACAATTATTGTTGCGCCTGTTTAAACAGTAAACCATTTGTTTTATTTGTATATAAATCATTTGTTTTTTTTTGTCCTCTATATTTACAGGCAGCATATACCGAGGATCAGTTGGCTGGTGAGTATGCATGTGTGCGTATGCGTATGTGTGTGTGTTGCGGAATGCGTGTGTGTAAGTGGGTGTTGGTTTGGAAATGGGCGCAGAAGTTCAAAGTGCCAACTCAAAGCTTGGCCAACAGAGAAAATGGCAAAGACGAACAAAAAAAAAAACCGCAAAAGCAACACGCACACACACACACACGCAAGTCATTTGTGTATACGTTGTCAACATGTCTCTTTCTGAGTATGACTATGCTTGCTTGTGTCTGTGTGTGTGTGTATGTTTCTGTGTGTGTGTGTTACACATCTTCATATGCGGCGCATGAATCATTGATAAAATAAACACATAAAGCGGCCAACGAAAGCAGCCATACGATCGCGTCAATGACTCACACAGCGAACGCGCAAAAGCAATTGACAATTTACAGTTACAGCAGTTACAGTTAAATGGCAGCCAGCAGGATTTGATTGACTGTCTGGCAGGACAACGGCGCAAACTGCCTCGAGCTCAGCTCAGCGGCGACTGCAACAGCTGCCGTCCATCGCTTGCATTGAACGGCGCTTGGCAAACAAACAACTTTTGTTTTTTTTTTGGCCATATCCATGTTGGCCATGCTGGCTGCCATTTACGGCGCCTTTTGTGGGTCAACACACGCCACATGGCCCTGGCCACGCCCCGCCGCCTCCGGCTTTTACTTTACGCAATAAGCTGTTAAAAATTTGTTCGTTCTTCTGATAACTTAATCAAAAATCTACTCAATTGCTTGTCGCTTGGCGATAAGTTGTTGTTGTTGTAGATGTTGTTGTTGTTGTTGTTGTTGCTGTTGCAGTGACGTCAGCTGACCGCATTGCACGTATTGATTTACCTGAGAACGTCAGGCACGACGCATCGCTGCCGCCGCTCGACGATTGCCTTAAATGGACAAAATTCTGTTGTTGTTTTTAATGCCATTTTTGGCCGACTAACAACTGCAACAACAACAACAACGACAACAACAACAATGCCAAATAAACAAATAACAACAAAAAATATGAGCAAACTGAACTGCGGCATAACGAAGCACAAATGCTCTAGCAAAGATATTTTAGATGTTTGAGTAAAGCGAAAACTTCTTCTGGCAGAGTCAAGCAACTGTTCTAAGATATGGCAGCTATATCTTCTATATATTTTGATATAGGTTTAAGAAAGATCAGAGAGACTGAACTTGTATACTATATGGACTTGTATAGCTTGAGGATCACAAATGTGTCTAAGACTTATTTTGAGCTGGAATGTATCCATAACTTATGCCCATCAAGTGCCTATCCAGGCTGATGATCAAGCATGTATACAGAGCTGGAATCTATCTATCTATAACTTATATATGTATACTATATATATCGCTAAAGAATATATCTATAACTGCTGCATCTCTTACACGCCTCAAGGCAGCCATGAAGTACCCTCTGGCAGGGTATCAATGAGCACAGCAACAGCCTCTGCCGCAGGCTGTGCAATCTGTGGCAGCAACGACTCAGTAGCAGGCAGTGCAGCCAGGCAAACAGTTGAGATACTTTATTAATTGAGAGTCAATATCAATATATACCATCATCATGTACTATTACACGGCACATGTGAAGCCCAACTTTACCACACTCGAAGGTTGCCTATATACATAATTCTATATATAAACCATCATATATATCTATATCCCTATCTAATCATCTTTGTATCTTGCCTACTTGCAGAGTTCCAGGAGGCGTTCAATCTGTTTGACAATCGCGGTGATGGCAAGATCCAGTTGAGCCAGGTGGGCGAGTGCTTGCGTGCATTGGGCCAGAATCCCACCGAGTCGGATGTGAAGAAGTGCACGCATCAGCTGAAGCCTGATGAGCGTATCTCGTTCGAGGTCTTTCTGCCCATCTATCAGGCCATATCGAAGGCGCGCTCGGGTGACACGGCCGATGATTTCATTGAGGGCTTGCGTCACTTCGATAAGGATGCCAGCGGCTATATATCGTCTGCTGAGCTGCGTCATCTGTTGACCACGCTCGGTGAGAAGCTCACCGACGAGGAGGTTGAACAGCTGCTGGCCAACATGGAGGATCAGCAGGGCAACATCAACTATGAGGAGTTCGTGCGCATGGTCATGAGCGGCTAATTGACCATAGCCAACAAAAGAAGAAGTAGAAGATGAAGAGGAAGAGGAAAGAAAGAAAGAAAGACAACATCAACAGCAACAACAACAGCGAGAGAAAGAAGAAGATGATGATAAAGAAGTAGAGTAGGAACACTCACCTGCCATGTTAGCTAGCCGTTCATTCCGCCAAAACTCCAATTCCAAGATTCCACGTTAATTTCTCTCTTAGCCACATATTTGTATATTTTTTGTATATTCTTGCATTTCGCGGCAAATTGAAATGATTCCATATAAAACAACAACAACAACAACAACGACAAAGAGACGACCTAAACACACACAGCACACAAATCTAACCATTGTTTCAAGCAGGGTAAAGCACACATCCTCGGAGAGGTCGCATCGTATTATACTAAATTGTTCGAGTTTCTAATTCAAAAACTTATCTTTATTTCTTTACACACACACACAGACACACACACAGAACACACATACACACAGAACACACACATACATCCGTAATGGGAACTCAAGTCTTTAACAAGTATTGCTTAATTAATGATTTTTGATATCTATGTATGTATACATATTTATATATGTATATATATACATGAGAAGCGTATAATTGAACTAAATGCGCATTTCAAATTTTTACATGTTTTACTTTTTTTTTTAATAATTTAATAATATATATTTAATAATTGAAACGAATGAAAGTAGATCTTTTTACAAAAGAAACGTACTTAAAGTTATTAAAAAAACATATGAAACTTACAATTATGCGCATTTTGAATTAATTTATTAAAGTTTTAAAAATATTTTTTGAGCGTAAAAGAAAATATTTAAAGTGCAGTTTTGTAGCATTAAGCTTTACACAGGCGCAGTCACTCTTAAGTGAAAAATTATAGAATTAACCATGCAACGTATGGTTATTGCAAGCTGGAAATAAAGCATTACTAATGCTTTTCATACTAACTTAATGCGATGACTTGTGTTGCGCACTAAGGAAATGACAAATATTTATAATTTGTACAGCTGCACAAAATGAGTCTATAAAATATGATTAAGACAATGCGTTGTCCAAGGTGTGTTGCCCTAACCATAGTTATTATGGTATTTTTGGCATCACCACATGCCGGTCACACTGCCCGAGTCACAGTATAGAAATAAACAAAAGCAAATATGTTGCATTCGATTTAAGCTTTATGGATGTGAAACAGTGTTTAACTGGTTTTCCTTAATTAGCGCCTAGCGTTGTTTTATTTTTATTTTAGTTGCGCTTTTTGTCTAAGCCATGTCGAAAACAGCTGGCGTTGTCGCCACATTGGCAGGCGGCGGCGAACCAAGTTCGCCCGTGCAAAAGGTTTGGAAGCCCGAATGTGAGTAAGAATTTGTTGATCCCATGCCTGATATTGATAAGAGTGCACTTGATTGCAGTGTATAAGATACAATTAGACGCACCGGCACCGCATCCTGTGCGCTGCCAGCGCACCTTGCCCCTGCCGCCAGCCAACAGCACCGCCGACGCCGTCGAAGACAATAGCCAGGCGGTGCGGCTCTACGGCAGCGAATATCACGGCGTAATGGGGCACCTGGAGGCGGAGCAGCTGCTGGCGAATACCACCGACGGCAGCTACCTGGTGCGACGCAGTCCCAAAACGGATGGCTACTTTACGCTGAGCGTGCGCTTCAACAAGCGCTGCAAACACTTCAAAGTCTTCCACAAGCCGGGCAGCGGGCACCACCTGCGCGAACAGGACAAGCACTATGAGACGGTGCACGAGATGGTCGCCGATGGCCTAATCAACTTCCACATGCAGCTGTACGCCAGCCCCATTATACAGCAGATAAATCAGCAAACCAAAAACTGTTACCAGCAGAGTCCGTACATGACTCTGAATCGTCGCAAGCTGCGCGCGCTCTCCAATGAGCTGGGCAAGTCGGCAAGTGTGGATACGTCTGATGCAGCAGCAGCCGCAGCTTCGATTCCGTCCAATCAGGACAGTCAGCCGCAGCTGCAGCAGGAGCAGGAGCAACAGCAGCAGCAGGAGCAGCAGCAGCTGCTGCCACAACAGGATCCCATGCCACTTGTATATGAGAAGCCGCACAACTTCAAGGTGCACACGTTCAAGGGTCTGAACTGGTGTGAGTTCTGTGCCAACTTTCTGTGGGGCTTCACGGCGCAGGGCGTGAAATGCGATGCGTGCGGCTTTATGGCGCACAACAAGTGCTCGGAGCTGGTGCCGCCAAAGTGTGTGCCCGATCTGAAGTGCATTCGGGGAGTCTTTGGCACCGATCTGACCACCATGGTGCAGCTGCATCAGTGCAACATACCGTTCGTGGTGCGTCGCTGTGTGGAGGAGGTGGAGGCGCGTGGCATGCTGCAAGAGGGCATCTATCGCGTCTCCGGCTTTGCCGACGAGATCGATGCACTTAAACTGGCCCTGGATCGCGATGGCGAGAAGACGGACATGTCCGAGGGCGCGTACGGCAATGTCAATGTCATTGCGGGCACCTTAAAGCTCTATCTGCGCCTGCTGCCCGTGCCGCTGATCACGTTCCAGGCCTATCCCAGCTTCATGGCTGCAGGCCGTAAGTAGCCGGCGACTGAGTTGTAATTCAGAACTTTAACTATCTCTTCCCACAGGCCATGCCTTGCCCGCGGAGCAGCTGCAGCTGATGGCGGATGCAGTGCGTCGCCTGCCGCCTGCGCATTTCAATTGCCTGCAATATATGTTGGAGCATCTGAAGCGGTAAATCGCATCCCATGCCCTATCTATAGCTCTTTTATGCCAATCTTTCTGCCTCTTGCAGCGTCGCCTCGCATTATGCCGTCAACAAGATGAATGAGCACAATTTGGCCACTGTGTTTGCGCCCACGCTGATTGCCACGCCCCAGCACATGACGAATCTCACAGAGGAGATCTTTATGCTCTCCTCGCTGATCACGCACTGCGAGAAAATCTTTGCCTCCAGCTCGAGAAAGCAATAAGCCAACAACTCTCGCTGTCTCTTTCTCATCCATATCTGAGTCCATCTCTTTCTAATTGAAGTCCTTAATTAGTCTTAAAAGTTTTTAGCCAAGCGTTTATTTATTTATGGAAAAGAGAACATTTTGCCGCATCCTCGATGCATTCACCAAAAATCTAGACTCTAAATAGAATTATACATATACTTATATATATTATTAACAAGCCTTCCACATATATATATTTTTTTCTATATATACTATGTAGAGCATACCAAACGATACTATTTATACACAGATTTCAAATTAGTTTTGGAATTAGCATTGAATGTTTTAAGGATTAACGTACGAATTTACCAGCAAAATCTTATGGAATTATGAAATAAAACGATATCAGAAATCAAATATTTATGTATTTATATTATAAATATATATATTTAAGCTATGTTAGCCTTAAGTTCGAATCAATGAAAATCAAACTATGAATCTTACTCGAACCATTCGAATGTTTCAATTATATCATAGATTGTGTTTAGGACAGCATACAGAACGGATTCGAAGACTATGTTACATAGCCAAAAACTAAACTAACTGTTTCTATATCTCTTATGTAGGTTAATCTATAATTTTGAAAAAGAAAAACTATTTTGTATGAAAAGTTTTTTTTACTATATCAAATTTTTTGTTTATATTAAAGGCAATAGATTTGAGAATCCGCACAGTATTCTATATAGCTCTATCATATATATTATATGAATTATATAAAAAGGTATTACTATATTATATAGTTTGTATAGGAACAATCTATGCCTTACATCATTTTTCTTACTCTTATTAGAGTTTTTTTTTTTTTAAATTTTGTATTCCAAATTGGTATAGGAAATGCAATGAATATCTAATTCAAGTTCGAGCTCGAATTCGAGTTCGAGTTCGAATTCGAATTCTTATATAATGTACTATTTTTACAACTTGTATTTAAGATTTATTGCATTTTTGTGTAATTTGTTAAAGGAAATGTTATGATATTCAATTCGAAATCGAAATCGAACTCGAATTCGAACTCGAATTCTTTTTAGCCTTACATTTTTATAATTTGTATTTAAGATTTATTGATTTATTGCTCAATTTATCAAATTAATAACGAATTATTTGAATTAATTCGATATCGAATTCGAGCTCGAAATTTTATATAACTTAAAATGAAGTTAGTTTGTATTTAAGATTGATTTATTGAATATTTTTCAATTTGTCATAGGTAACGTAATTCGAGCTCGAATTCGAATTCGAATACCTTGTATACATAAGTCAAATTCGAATCGGATTTTCTCTGCATCTAGTAGGCATTGACGGACAAAATAAATGATATACCTACAGCAGTTCGGCTCCGAGCCTCATTCTACTCCATTGTAGACATCAAAATTATACATTTTCCAAAATTTGTAAACCAAAATTTTAAAATTAAAACCAAAAAATTATAATACACTGAAAGCCTACAACAAGACATAACGCCATATAAAATTTAAAACGCAAAAAGCAGAATTTACCGTCATAGTAAAAGCAAAGAGGAAACATGGAGAGCACCGCGACAAGCAAAGTATCCAACGGAAGCTCAGACCCAAGTCAAAGCTCAGACCCAAGTCCAGGCACAGCCGGAGGAGCAGTTCGCCGCGCCCCGCCCGTCTATAGGGTCAGCCACTTCTGGACCGTTGCCGAGCTGATGCCCAAGCTGCCCCATGTGGTAAAGCTGCGTGAGACGTATCTGCTGTTCGCGCGTCCCAGTGGCGGAAAGCACACCATAGACATACTGAAGGTGTCCGAGTGCCTGCGTGCGATGGGCATTACCTTCGACGAGTCGCGTTTGAAGGGGAGTCTGGTGAAGCGTCTGCTGCGGTTCCCGCAGATAAAGCTGCCGACCCGTGTCGGCTTCGAGCTCGTCCTGGGCCTCTTCTGTGAACTGGCGAAGCCGAAAGAGCTGCCCAACGCCTCGACGATGAGCAATGGCCTGAGCTGCTGTGATGCCAATGCCTCCGGCATGCTGAGCTATACCCAACTGCGTCGCATCCTGACAACTGTGGGCGAACGGCTGAACGAGACGGAGGCGTCCACTTTGCTCGACACGCTGAAGGATGTGAGCGGCGATGTGAACAGTACGGCTCTCATGGATACCGTGTTCTCCGCGGACACCGAGTTCGAAGATAGGCTGCGGGAGGCGCGCATCTATCTGGCGGCGGTGGGTAAGAATTCCGGCCACATGGATATGCAGAGGCGGGATGAATTCATACTGGCGCTGCGCTCCATCGATGAGGAGCGTACGGGTCATGTGGAGCCCGATCGGCTGCTGGAGCTGCTCAATCGCATCGGCGAAAGTTTCACCAGGACCGAACTAATGTCACTCGCCAGTGGCATGCTCAATCCCAAAAAGCAGATCGACTACCGTCGCTTCCTGCGCTTCATTATGAACGAGTGAACGAGGGAGCGAGGGAGCGAGGAAGCGAGGGAGCGATGGAGCGAGGAAGCAAAGGAAGCGAGGGAGCGATGGAGCGAGGGAGCGAGGGAGCGTGGGAGCGAGACGACTGCACGATTGAGCGAGTGAGCGAGTGCACGAATGAACGAGTGAGTGAGCGAGACGACTGACCCAGTGAGCCAATGAACATGTTGTGGTGCGTGTCCTTCAAACTGACTTTGGACTATACTTTTTTACTATAACAAACAATGATTTCTACATACATATATATTAACTTTCACGGTTCAACAGTACAAATTCTCTGCTGCGAAAATACCCCCACACATGGCGCGACAATACATCGGCTTTCATAATTTATTTCGTTAATTAAAGAGAATACCGTTTGATTTCCATCAGTTGTGTTTCATTTCTCTATATTTTTATATATTAATATTAATTTGAAAGTTGGCGGGTTTCTTTAGTGCAGCCCAACAAAAGCTGTCTGCTACAACAGATGGCATGCTAGCGCCATCTAGCTGTCAATGCACTTATGTATAACAGCTAAACTTGCTGCCAAGAGCTGGCAGCATTGGCTTTAACGGTTTATCTGCCAGCTAAACAATTTTCATCTTGGAAAATGATTGGGAAATGCGTATTGTGTGGATAATGCGTTTATTAAAAAATATTACATTTCTGACGCTTAGGGGCTAAACGAAACTTACGCATATATCATATCATATATGGATTACACAAGACAATAATTGATTTCTTTTTGTTTTGATTAAATATGACGAATAAATAGTTTAAATCTAGGAAAAAAAATGTTTTTGTTCTTTTATATATATATTTGTTGTTATATTTCTTTTTGGATTGATTTGCTTTGTTGTTGTTGTTGGGCTAAAAATGCTGCTGAAAGCGATCTGGCAACGCCGCCGCTGCCGCTGCCGCTGCTGCTGCTGTTGCTGCATGTCAGACATTTTCGCTGTGGGCGTGGCTGCTGCCGCCGCCCACAGAGGTTAGCTCCATTTTGATGGGCGCCACAGCCGTTGCCACCGTCTGCTGCAGCTGCAACATTTGATAAGCGTTGCTGTTGCTGCTGCTGTTGTTGTTGCTGCTGTTGCTGTTGTTGTTGTTGTTGTTGCTGTTGCTGCGCTCCTTGAGCATATCACACTGTGCCTGCGCTTGAGCCTGTGCAAAGCTGCGCACCTGCAGAAAGAGTCCCCCATTGTTGAGCAGCCGTGCCTGATGCTCCTGCGCCTTGGCGCGCAGACAGGCAATCGAGTTGTTTCTGCGAGAAGAGATCAGAGATTGGAGATCAAGGATCAAAGATGAGCAATCAGTGCTTACCTAAACGCATCCGGATCATGCTCCATGAGCGCTGCAGCAGCAGCTGCTGCAGACAAATGATGCGCGTGCAACTGTTGCTGCTGCTGCTGCTGCTGTTGCTGTTGCTGCTGGTGTTGCTGCTGTTGCTGTTGCTGCTGATGTTGGGCTGCTGCTGCAGCTGCTGCTACGGCTGTGTTCATTATCAAGTGGAAATCCTTGCTAGAGGCAGCGGCGCCAGCGCCTGCTGCATTTGCCGCATCCAGCAGCGGATGATAACTGGGCGTGGCAACTGCATAAAGCTGGGCGGGCGGCGGCGGCTGCTGCTGCTGCTGTTGCAGCAACTGTTGCTGCTGCAACTGCTGCTGCTGCTGCTGTTGCGCCTGTTGCTGCTGCTGCTGCTGTGAGGGCGATGGCGAGCTGAGCTCTATGTGCGGCGAGCCGGAGCTGTTGGTAGTGGCGCCCGTGGGCGTGGTTGCCGCCGATGAGGCAGCCGCATAGCCGCTGCTGCCGTGCGGCGTCGTCGATGTGGGCGGCGCAGTGGAGGCGTTCGTCGGGCAGCTGCTGGGCGCCGGACTGACCACGTTCAAGGACTCCGTCGACGAGCTGAGCGCACGCGAATGCGAACGCAATTCATCCGAGTGAACGGACTTCGAGCCGGCCGAGTCCTCATGATCGCTGACGCCAGAGTCGTCCTTCAGCGTCGATTGCGCCTCAATCGATTTACGATGCATGCCTTAGAGAGAGATGGAGAGAGAGAGAAAGAGAGAGAGAGAGAGAGAGAAAGAGAGAGAGAGAGAGAGCGAGAGATGAAGCTTTTTAGTATTTGTTTAGTTGTAGATGTTTGTAGCTTTGTTAAGAGTGTGTGTTGGAGTAGGGCCCAAATGCTTTATGGGTGTAACTGTCAAGGAGTTTTTTCTAATTTGGGAAAACTAATGTGACAAAAAAGGAAAATCTACTTCAAGTTTAATGCTACCTCAAGGCTACTCTGTACAAAGAATAAGTTTATGCTGAGATTAAGTCGTGCAGAAAACTTAAAGCTCTTCGAGTGACAAGAGTTGAAAGCAAAGCTTGGCTCAGTCGAAACAGAAATATCAGCTTTTGTATTGCATTATATTAAATACTTGAGCTTTTTATTAATTTAAAAGCTAGGCAGAAGAAAGCTTTATAATGCACAGAAGTATTTGGAGCATAGTTGTATGAGCTTGCAGTTTGTCAGACTCGCTGAGCTTGTGAAAAGATACTGACATAGCATACTGGACAACGAGATTAAAGCTATACTAGAGATTGATAACACTTTTATATATTTTTTTTTATATATATATATATCACTCAATGACTACAACACAGCAGACTTCGAGTCGCTCAAAGCTTTCAATGACTACATACGAAACGATATCGACTTAACGTATTTCCATATAGCTTAAAGCTTTATTGGAGATTTCAATTTAAGCGCATAATCTACACATTTGTTTGCTGGGAACTTTAAGTAAAGTAAAAGTTTTGAGGCTCAATGGAAATCGAACTAGTTCATTAAGAGCATTAAGTGTATAAAAAGCTGTGTACATAGTCTCCAAGCAATCAATAAGAGCTTTTAGTTCCTAGTAGCTCTTTCCTCAAAGTAAGCTTTAAGTGTAAATTAAGCTCTGCAGCAGCCTTAACTTGTTTGAGTTGCCTTTATCTAAGACGAAGTTTAACCTTTTTCTCATTCCCTTTCAGCTGGTGTCATTCTGAGGAGCAGGAGTAGCAGTAGGAGTACCCGAACAGACTTAACAGATGGTTCGAGTTTCGCTTGTGCAGCATATGGATGAGAGCTGACTCTGTGGCATGGCAAATGCTAATCCCTCGTGGAATACCCTGTGAATATTGTTATTTGATCAGCGCTTGGCTGTCAGCATTTTGAGCATATTAACTGGTTGGCCTCTCATCAATTGCCAACTAATTTGACATACACATACTTAATTAAAAAAAAAAAAGAAGGAGAAAATGAAAGGGCAAAATGGGTGAGGCAAATAGAATAACCTCAAAACTGAGCTGTTAAGCCACTTAAGGCCCAGTCCGGCCCCGTCGCTACTTGGGAATTAATTTGCGAAACACCCAAAGCATTATCAGAGCTAAGGGTTGTCCGGGGGCGGGGTAGGGGTAGGGCTACGGTACAAGTGCCAATAAAACCTGCAGTTCTCACAATGCGAATAGATAAACGATAAATGCCAAATTAAAGCAGCAGCAACTCCAGCTTCAACCCCAACTCCAAGCCTAACCCCCAACCCCTAGCCCGACGCACCCTCGGCGTATGCATTTTGCATTTATTAAGCGATTATTAACAAATAAAAGGCCAAAACGCAAGTCAAACCAATGCCAACCACCGACAAGCACTTGTTAAGGGCGCCTTACAGCCAACCCCACACCCTCTCCCACTGCCAACCCCCGCAACCCCCGCTCGTAGTGCGCCTCGCTAATCCGCAAAGTCATTTCGAGGCAGCCAAAGAAATGCGCGCAACATATGACGACAAATAAAGGGCCGCAGATGAAGAGGGCGAGGGGAGGGAGGGAAGCGAGAGGAGTGGGGGTAAGCGTACAAAGATGCGTCCTGGCTGGCAGGACATGCACGCCAAATATGCTCACAATTCCGATTGAAGGACATCTGAAGTTCAGCGTTACGTATAGCTCGTTTTATAATCCCCGAGCTGCTGCCCTTTGTCTCGCTCAAAATTCAATTAAGTTCGCCGACTTATCAAGTGAAGGGACCAGGGACGGGGGGCAGGGGGAGGAGCGGCGGCAGGGGCGGAGGCAGTGACAGGAGCAGGGTAAGGACATTCAGACTTGTTTAGTTAAGATAGTTCGATATGATTGTTGCATTTACATTTCTGTTCCATACCTAGTAGCCAGGGCGCCACCGCATCGTTGTCCTTGGCCGACTTGAGTATCGTCTCGGGCAATGGCAGCGAGTGCCGGACCATAGCTCCATACAGACCATACTCGGCCATTATCGTACTGCCGCCCCAGACCTTTTCGGTTTTGCGCCATTTGGCGCGACGATTCTGGAACCAAACCTGCGAAAGACCAAGAGAGAATTTAAGTTGTTAAGACAATTATATAGAGATATATGAATGCATATATCAAATGAGCATCAAGTAATACCCTGTATTTATGCAGTAGGTAAGTCTTAAGCTCTTCCCAATGCGCCAAGGTATACCGACTCCCATTAGTCGGCGAATAGTTGTTGTCAGCTTTGACTGTTTGCCCCAATTGCTATGTTAACTAGTGTTAAGTATCGGGTCTAGTAATAGCGCCATATGGCGTAGGCTACGCTTTGAAGCGATTTGAACCCTTTGGTCATTGGCCGTTTGGGGCAACTAGGGCCGTGTGGCGCCTCCTTATGTTGCAGCTGTTGCTAAATGTAATGCAAATTGCGAATTATTAAATAAAAAACTCGTTGAAATTGAAAAAATGTAAATGGAATCT
The DNA here is from genome assembly GCA_037075265.1 of Drosophila nigricruria. NCBI lineage: Eukaryota > Metazoa > Arthropoda > Insecta > Diptera > Drosophilidae > Drosophila > Drosophila nigricruria. The sequence goes on along the minus strand of JBAMCI010000107.1, from coordinate 11,181,124 downwards.
ATTCGAAATGCTAATACACGCTCGGACCGTAAAGGCTTTTAGCGCTCAAGGACCCTGAGAGAGAGAGAGAGAGAGAGTGAGAGAGAGTGTGTGAGAGAGTGATAGAGAACTGTGTTCACACACATAATAGCAAATAATATACATATTCGCATATAAGTGACCAAATTAGATTATCTTCCGAAACATTAAACCGATTTTCATGCAGAGCCTGACAATAATAATAAGAAAACATTAAATGTTGATCACAGAAGGGCGACAACAACAACTGTCACAATAAAAGGATTTGCCACACGCAAACACACACACACACACACACACACACACACGCACTCTCCCTATCTCTTTTTATGCATAGTCAAAGCAAAGGATTTAACTTTGACTTAGCAACCCTCGCAGGAAGTCAGGCCAAACCCCTCCACCCCCGGCTCGTCCTGCTCTCGCTCTCAGTGTACCCAAAAAGAAGTCATCATTTTTCTGGTCCATCAAATCGTTTAGTTCTGCTATTAGTCATGTGCGAGACGCAGCGCTACAGAAAGCGGCGAGGGGTGGGGGGGTTGGTTGGACGGGTAGGGGTGGGGTTAGCCCAAGAGATTGCCCAGCAAAGTGAAATCGACGCGACAGAAGTGGCTGGCAAGTGGAGGAAAGCAAAATGAAAATTTATAATAAAAAGCAAAATATGCAAAATAGGTTGGCATGCAAGGAGCGAGGGACAGAGCCGCAGCCAGTGTTGGTAAAGGCTGCGAAAGCAATGTGGCGACATTTTTGCTGAAATTCTTTTTGGCAAGGGCCAAAGACAAGGCAAAACGATGGAAAAAAAAACCTGGAGACGGGCACGAAAACTGAGCGATTGAACAAATCGCAACAAAGGGCAAAGGGCAAGGGGTAGTTGGAGCAGGAAGGGGGGTTGGGGCTTGAGGGTTGAGGGTGGCGTCAGCTACTGTAAACGAAGATAAAGTGGTTTGGCTCTCGCTGCTGCCAGCTTGGCCACTAGCAGCCTACGCATTCAAAATATATATAAGAATATTTCCATATATATATGTATATCTCATGATTTATTGAGGTGCGCAAGGGTCGAGGGGTAGTCGAGGGGGTAGGTTCTTACAACTGACAACTTGGCTCATAATTTTGGGCATTTGAGAAATTGGCAGCGCCCAGCGAATGGCTGGCAGCCACTCAGTGCGCTTCGTTGCAGCCCAGTAAATTTAGTGGCTGAAAAGCCTTCAATTTTGGCCAACTGCCCGATTTGATAGTGGAGTGGAACAAAACGGAATGGAACAACAGGCTAAATGTACCGTAAGCACTAGTGCAGGCATTCAATGGGAGAGGCACTCAATGACAAGGAAAGCCTATTCATAGTGATAATCATTAATGAAACGATGTGGAATGGAACAGCATGTCAGCTGAGCGTTTTATGCGGCGAATTTTAGATGTGCGGCAGCTTTATGACAAGCAAAGTTTGTTTTTTGATTTTGTATGGTTATTCTCTACAAGAAACGAGATGGAATGGAACAGCATTTGAGCTAAATGCTTTATGTGAGGCAATTAGTGACAAATAGAGCATATTTAAGGCTTAAATGGTTTGAGCTTATGCAGTTTTTTATAAGTGGAACGAAATGGAAATGGATCATCGCGACAGCTGAGCGATCTATGTTGTAAATGTAATGACAAGCAAACTCTTTTGAGTAGCAACAATATTTGAGATTCGATTTGAAACTTTTTACCAAATGGAACGAAATGGAATGGAACAGCATCAGTTTTTGTTCCCTCTGCTTATGACATGAATAATTACTTGGAAAATATACCATTTGCAGAAAAGAAAAAGCAAGGAATTGACGTCTCACAAAGATTATTTACAGGGTATTAGCTAGTCTGGCAATGCCATCATAATTACTGCTGCCCCGCGTGCTGAGCTGCGCGTGGAAGTGCCTCCAGCGTTTGGTTAAGTGAAGCACACTTATGGGAATTGGATCGATGGTGTTTGAGCTGACTGTAGGATGCGATTACCACTTGCATATGAACGGAACGGAATGGAACGGAACGGAACGGCATGTTCTGCTGCTCAGGTGTAGCTGCCAACTGCTGATAAATTAATTTACACACACACAGAGACAGAGACATAGAGAGAGACACACATATGCAGCGAGTGTAGCACGAGTTGCACTTAAGAGTTTTTGGGGGCGTGGCAGCTGGGCAGCGCACAAAGGCCTTGCCTCGCCTTACCTTTGCCTTTGCCTTGAATTGGGGCTCCGACTCGGGGCGAACGAAATCAAATTAATCCGGTTTGTTATTTCATCATGCAACGTCAACGTCATCATCATCAGTTGCAACAACAGACAAAAGGCGCAGCAGCAGCAGCAGCAACAGCAGCAGCAACAATTTGCAATAATAAATAGCAAGAGCAGCAACACACACACACAGATACACACACACACACACACACACAGACACAGTGTCATGTAAACAAACGTCTGCCAAAGGAGCGGAAAATTTCATTAACAAGGCACACAAGCAACAGCAACAGCAACAGCAACAACAGCAACAACAACAACACCCAATTTGCTGCTGCTGCTACTGTGGGGCCTGCATCCGTGCTGGCCATGTCACCAAAAGCTCCTAGGCTCCCCCCCTGCCCTGCCGTCCTGCCGCCCTGCCACCCCTCACCTAGCTGTGCCCCTGCCTCGTTACAAGCTGCTGCGAGCACTGATAATTTAATCAACTCTCATTGAATTATATCATTTTGCAATTTGGCGCTGCTGCATGCAACATGCGACAAGCACTGCCATGCCCATCGGCCCCACCGCCCCCTCCGCCCCTGCTTTTGGCCAACGTTCATTTCCATGCAAATTCAATTCTCATTATGATAGCAGCCAACGAGCTGTCGTCCCTCATTCGAGCGTCCATTTTGAGTGCGGAAATCAAAATAGGAAATGCCATAAATTTGCTCCAAAACGGAAACTCGTTGCCTATGCCGAAATGTGTGTGTGTGAGAGAGAGAGAGAGGGATAAAGAGAGAGGGATAGAGTGTCTGTGTGTGTGTGCTGGCTGTGCCTAGTAGCTTTTTTTTTAGGTGCTCCAAGCTGACTTTGTGTAAGCCATCCAACTGGAATCCAACTGGATTCTTGCCGTATACAAACTAGAGCTGACTGAAGTGTAGTTGGAATTTCCTTAAAGAGCTTTTCTTTTTGTTTTTACTTTAAGCCAAAGTTATTGGCTAATTAGCATAAGACTGCTTATTGAATATGTAAGAAAATTGTTAAAATATTATGAGGAACTTAGATATATTTGCCATTTACCATGTCAGCCAGTGGGTGGATGTATTGGAGTAGATAGATAATCCTACAGCAGGCTGAAAATCTAAGACAATCTAAAAACTCTTTCACATACTGAATAAGCATGAACTATAAAAACTTTAGAGCTTTTCTTGCACTTCTTATCAAACTTAGAACTTTAAAATCAGCCCATAGATCAGGATCAGCCCATAGATCTTGCAGAACTTGTCTCTATATTACTTTCTCTTCATACATCTTTCTGCATTCATAGCTAAGCTCAGCTCAATTTATCCTCTAGTTAAGTTTTCCTTTTTTCATGCATATCTAAAGCTCTTACAATCTCTTCTCTCTCTCTCTCTCTCTCTCTCTCTCTCTCTCTCTCTCTCTCTCAAATATGCCTTTCTCTAATCATATTAAAACCTCTTTACATTTATCATCTTGTTAAATTAAGCTTTGTTCATCTGCCTCAAAAACTATTTCACTTTATCCTCTTCTTAAATTTGTCTTACATTTGATTCAAAATCACTCTTAGTCTATCCTCCAGATAAATTCTTACTTCTTTCATTCACATCTAAACCTTTTTCAAATTTATTTTCTAGCTAAATTTTAACTATCACTTTAGACTTTCAGTCTGTTTTTACTCTCAACTAACAATTGCTGGTCAAGTGCATGTCAATCGATTGCTATCTGCTTGTGCTTATTGGACACAGTCAAGCGCTGCCACCTAGCGGCAAATAAACGAACTATAAATCCGGAATATTCACAAAATTATTTCGATTTGTAACTTAATATGCGTTGCACTCACTAAATGTGCGATTTTTGTTTTTTTTTCTTGCAATTATTTAATTTTCATGCTTTTCCCACATGGAAAATCAAATCTATTGATCTGCCATTAAATAAACGAAATTCGAACTGTCTCATCGCTCTCTCTCTCTCTCTCGCACTCTTGCACTCTTTGGCTGGCTGGCTGGCTGGCTGGCTGGCTGGTTAGGCAGTTAGATGAATTTAATATAGATAACAGCTTTGGCTAAATGATTACTTGACCATATGCCACACCCACCGCCCACACAAATACGTTGAGAATCACGATGTCAATTTGCTGATTGAAAATTTATTATTATTGAACTTTGGTTTGCCGACGCTCACTTTTATGGGCTGCAACGTTCCGAAACGCCCCTTTTTTCCGTCAGCCAGCCATTGGACTTCTTGGGTCGTCTCGGAGTGAGCTCAAGGCCAGCTTTTCGGATGGTCTCGAGCCTTGGCCGAATTGCTCAAGTGCTCGCCAGACACACACACACACACTATCGTGTGGATGCGCTTCACTGACCACTGACCACTGACTGCTGCCCACTGCCACGCCCACTTGTCTGAAGGCAAATGCATTTGATTTATTGAATCAGGACGAAAGCTTAAAGTGGGCGTGCTCCAGGCATTAAATAGAACGTCATTCAGATATGGGATTAGTTGAGATAACAATTGATCTTAGGAAATACGGATTGAATATTATAAAGAGCTTAAAGCTCTTCTGGTGTTTAATATTTTCTTTTGTTTTCAGAAACTATTTATAATGAATATAGCTATTCACATTCTAAGAAGAGCTTTAAGCAATACAAAGCTTTAATTTTGCAATGTCTTCAAAAAGCTTTAAGATTAAAGTGAGATTACTTAAGCTGCTTATAGTCGGAGATTCTTTGGCAAGGTTGACAAAGCTTCAAGCTTATACTTTACTGAATACTGATGCTTTAGGCTCACTTTGTCATTATCTAATCTGAAAACTCCAAGCTGTACTCTTAATATGTCTTCTATGATCAACTATAAAACTTAGTGCAAACGTAAAGCTTTTGCTTACACAAACAAAGCTTTTATATAGTGAAAACCCTGTTTGATTTTCTAAAGCTTTGGCTGATTGAAGTAACGATGCTAGCTTAAAGCTGTTTTATCATTTAATAATTCAAGTTTGTCAAAGCTCGCTTGATGGATTAATCTGACCATTAATCATTTGATTGATTCTCTTATAAATATTGCAAGCTGAAACCATAAAAACTCTTAAAAACTTCAATGTGATACCAATTTGGAGCGCTCGTTAGGTCGACTGCACTCGGACAAAGGTCAGTTTCAACTGGTAGGGGGCAGGGAGCTCAAACTGTGGCCCATAATTAAAATATTGGTAACCAATCAAAGATTTTCAATGGGCCTGCCCTCTGGGCACAGTGCAAATATTTGCGCACTCGTGCTGCAAAATTGTGCAAATTGCATGCAGCATGCCCCATGCAGCATGTGGTGGCAGGTGGACGGCATGACTGTGTGTGTGTGTGTGTGTGTGTGTGTGTGTGAGTTGGTTCTTTTCAGGTGACATGTGCAGCGCATTGCATTCGATTGCAAGCGACAGCCTGCTTACTCTTCCTCTCTCATCCATTTCTCTATCTCTCTCTCTGTCTCTCTCTCTCACTCACTCTGTGAGCGGATTTGGCCTGGCTTTCAGCTTGTGTGGCATGCGGCTTTTATTGGTTTACTTCATCAACTCGACAGGCAGCCAGCCATAGAGTCGGTCCGTTCCGTTCCGTTCCGTCCTTCAGTCAAGCATTTGAGGCGTGTGGAAATTTCATAACGACAACGTGCAGCCCCTCTGCCCCACCGCCCTACTCCACCCCTCCCCCTCTAGCCGCACCACTTTATATGCAATATTCAATTGACATTCAGCCAAAGCATTTCGCGGCATTTTTTACCATATCTCTCTCTCTGTCTCTACCCGCCCCACCCCCACACGCACAATGCAGTTGGAACTTCAATTTCAACTTCCATATGAGTTTAACGTTCGCGAGTTTTTTTTGTTTTTCCATCAGTGGGATTTCTTTTCTATCCCTTCATCTTTCTTGTTTTTTTTTTTTAACCCAACCCTTTTTGCCGTTTTGCGCTTACAAAATATGAATGCGAAAATTGTCTAGCTGCATTTATTGCAATATGTTTTTATCATGGAAATCGTGTATGTAAGGATCTCTCTGATCTCGCGAGCTGAAGGCAGCTCAATTTGTATATCAATATGTGAATGAGGGCCTTTTGCTGGGACTGTCATAGATAGATATAGTCCTAAAAGGGCTAAAAGAAAACAACTTCAACTGAGAGTTTAGGTCTTAAATGTTAGATAAACAGCTTTGTCAGGGTATACAAAAAGCTGTGAAAGTCTTAACAAGGAAATGTTCAGGGCAAATTTCTATATGATTTATTACAGGGTATATACATTATAGAAATGTTTTTTAAGTAACTTTTGCAGGATATATGAATAGGTATATACATTAAGGAATATATGAAGAAGATAGAAATGTTAGCAAAGAAATGATGTGAAGAATATAGTAAATTTGATCAATGAAAAGACTTTCGACTTTAATTACAGGGTAATTACAGGGTATATCAAACTTTAAACATATTAATGTTGTTTAATGCAACATATTTAAACAGTTCAAGCGGCTCCCTGTTATTTCTTTCACTTTCAAGCAAACTACCTATTACAGGGTAACTACTAGTCGTGCTCTTACTCTTAACAGTTACACTTATTGCCTTAGACAAACGAAATGTGGAAATCGCAATCGCTTGACTTTGGACACTCAAATAGCCAGCGACTCCGCAAATGGAACAAACAGCGAGTTCAACTAGTTTTCTACAATATATAGACTATAGACTGGAATCGGCTGGCGATATTAATGACCTTTGTTTGACATTGCTATTGCCACTGCCATTGCCATTGCCATTGGACTATTAATTACAATTTGAAATGATATTTTAAATGCATCATGATTAATGAATGCTTGCGATTTTCTAATTACGAGGCCTAAGGCAAAGCAAAGCAATGTAAAGTGAAGCAGGGTCGAGGGGCTGAGGAGCTGAGGGGGTTGTTCCAGCAGAGGGTTACAATCGAGCTGAGACTGAAAACTTCACAAATTCAAGGGGCTAAATGAGCCTTCAGCTCGTTTGTTTTCTCGCTCGCTAAGTAATTTAATTTACAAAAACGCATTAACAATTAACAATTAACAATTACTGGAGAGCAATACGTAAATCGTATTTGACAATGATTAGATCATTGGACCTTGACATCGTGGATATGGCCACTTGCCACAGACTTTGGCTCAGTCTGGCTGAGATTCTATAGAGCATGAGATTTGCAAAATATACTTCAATTGCCGTTAAATTAGGAATCCGAATATGAGTTTTTGCCTATCAAATATATTGATCGATAGATCGCTATATAAACTGTCTATCAAGAGATAGATTTATATTTCAATAAGTGTTTAACATTTGAGTATAAGAATTTTATTTGATGACTGATAAGTATCGATAACTGATGAATATTGATAACTGATAAGTATAGATAACTGATGAATATTGATAACTGATAAGTGTCGATAACTTATATAAGTGTAGATAACTGCTCTATCGATAAGTCAAGTTGTGAACTAAAGGCAAAGAGAGTCTTAGCAAATTGAAGAAGACTGAAGTATTAAGACAGAAAACCAAACTGTGCCAGACTTGAAAGATAGTTTTCTATGTCTTTATAGATTTTTAGACCAGCCTATATGAGAGCATACATAACATATACATATATTATATATCCTCTATCAAATCTATATATACTTTGACTGGTAAGTTCTATGACTAAGCACCCTCGACGTAGGCAAGGCCACTAAGCTTAGCCAGCATTTGGCTTTGTTGGCCACATGCTTACACAGCTGGAGACGCATTGCCAATTGTCATTATGTATAGTCCATGTCAGACTTATAGCGAGCATTGTCTATAGGGCAGGTTTATCCGTCCGTCCTTCCGTCCATCCGTCGGTTGGTTGGTTGATCTGGTTTCTCTGTTGAGTAGTTAACAACAAATTGGCAAGTGAAGGAGCGTCGTTCGTTGCCGCGTGTCAACGCAGCAGGTTGCAGCCAGACACACACACACGCACACCAATACACACACACACACACACCTAGATAGAGCTAGTCGAACTACCCAACTCACCCTTTGGGTGAGAACTGTTGCAATTTGTTTAAGTTTTTGTTTTGTGGTACTCGAGCAAAGGGTTGCTCATCGTCTCATCCGGCCAAAGGGATTACAGGGTGTCCGTACGCATAGCCCATACCATAGACATGCTGCTTGGTCTTTAGTTTGTTTATGATTAACGTGCGCTAATTTCATTCATTTCGCACTCGTCGCAGCTCCTTTGGGACCTTCCGCGCGCACACTTATGCTTATTGGATTTAACGAGCACGGACAGAGAGGGAGAGACAGAATGAGTCTGGGTAGGTTTTTGGCTTTGCTATCTATTTATTTGAATTTCACACGAGCCGCAACCACAAAAGCCCCGGACAGCGCGCCGAGCGGCATCGCTGATTGCTGTTGACTTCGAGGTGTCAAAATACAGAGGACGAGCGTCGTTCGACCTTCGGTCAAATTATTCGATTATTGCTGCCAAAATAATGAACGTGGTCCACGTTCCACGTTCCCGGGCTGCCATTTCGCTGGCTGCGGCCGGATGCCGACAACTAATAATCTTATTAGAATTAATGATGGAATTTCCAATTTGCGCAGAGACAGGCGCCAAGGACCTCGCCAACCCCAGGACTCTCGCTAGCGATTTAATGTTAATAAGTTCTAAATGCCAATAATGCCAAGTGCCCTAAGAAGAAGCAGCAGATGAAGATGAAGAAGCTGAGCAAAGCCCAGCAGCTGCCCCTTGCGGTCCGGCGCAGGCAAAATAGAAATTCCAGAAGCGAACGTGCGCCAATGCCAAAAGCGAATCGAGTTGCCACGCATAGCAGCCTGACACAGATTGCGATGGCGATGGCGACGGCGACAGCGACGTCCAGTGGGGCTCGATCCCGCCCAGAATCAATTAAGGCTCGGCCAGCACAATGTCTCCCTCTCCCTACCCCTCCTTCCTCTCTCTGTCTCCCTCTCTCCCTGTGCTTGTGTGAGATTTTTGCTAAGTGAAAGATTTGCCACAACAAAGTGCGGTAGTATGGGAGTAGCTGTCGGTTGACAGCTGACAGTGTTGGTAAATATGCCAAGGTTTCATATACCCTGTAAAAATCAAAAATATCTATGAAATTGTATATCATAGGCGAGATTATAGTGATGAAGGCAAACATATGAGTTTCTGTTAGATTATTTGACAGTTTGCAGTGTTGATAAACGCGCGTGGATTTCATATACCCTATAAAACCAAAACAAATCCTTAAAAATGTTTACCATATGCGAAATTGCATTGATATAGGCAAAAATATGAAATTCTATTAGATTATCTGACAGTTTGCAGTGTTGGTAAATGCAATAATAATGATAAATCTCTACCATGTAGCCATAAAAAGTTTTGAAAGTGTAGAAAAAATCGAAGTTAGCATATAAATTGTATAGTTTACGATTCTGAAACTATATTAGAAAATCTCTTACAGTGTTGATAAACGTTATTAGTAGAGTTTGTTTTGGTATAGAAATCTAGAAATCTAGAAATCTGAACTTTGATCAATTTATGCCAACTACAGTGTATCTATGAGCCAAAAGATATTCTATTTGCTGCACAGCTTTAAAGGCTAAAGTGCAGCTGCTCTTAAATTTGCAAGAAATACCAATAGATTACAGATTTGGCTTAACAAAAACTGCTTTCTATAATATGAACGGGTATACGCAGTCGGATACAACCAAATACTAAATGTGTAAACAGATTATAGTGCCAAAACTAAGTTCTTAAGTAGAAACTTTGGGAATGTCTCTCTCTGTCCCTCTCTTTATATCTCTCTTTTTACATATATCTTATATATATATAGTATATCTTATATTCTCTGACTCTTCACAGTCATATTTCGTGATTCACTAATCGTCCAACAAGTGACTCGTTGTGCATTTAAATACCAAATGCCCATCAAGGCGATTATATGTATATGGAGGTATTATTTATTAAGAGCTCGTCGGCTTTTGGATTTGAGTGCTGAATGGCCGATTGACCCAACAATTGAAGTCACAGCTGCAGGTGCGTGTCATTGACAGCAATTCACAGTAACAACAGCAGCAACAACAACAACAACAACAACAGCAGCAGCAACAACAACAACAACAGCAGCAACAACAACAACAATATCGAGTGTTGTCACTGCGTTGTCATCATCATTTTCATTGATGGTAAACCAATCATTTTTCAATTATATTCACCGCTGGATACAAATTGTCTGATTTACGTCTACCTCGACTTCCCGCCCTCCCCTTTCTCTGCCTCTCTGTGTGTGCGTGTTGCTGTGCCAGGCGCCTTGCCACGCCCACCCACAGTCCGCCCATGAGCCGCCTAACCGCTAAAGTTAACTTCAATTCAAGAGTTGAGCGCACGAAATCTTTTTCTTCATCTGATTTGGACTTTAACCGATTTTCGTTTTATTGGTTATCTGACTGAAGTGTTGAAGCTTGTAACATCTAGTTTAGAGATTTGATTTTGTCTATTATAACTAAGTAGATGGCTTGAATTGTGAATGTGAAGAGATGATCAAGCTAGTTTATTGGATGGGTTTATCTTGATTTGATATTCATAAATGCTTCATGAGGAGTATTTTAGCTGGTAGGTGAGAAAGAAATAGAGATAGAAAGAGGGGCCAGAGAGAGAAAGAGAGAGAGAGAGAGAGAGAGAGAGAGAGAGAGAGAGAGACGGAGAGAGAGAGAGAGAAAGAAAGAGAGACGGAAAGGTTGATACGGATGGAGAGAGAGAGAGGAAGACAGAGAGAAAGGAACACAATTGAGACAAAGAAAGAGAGGTTGCCAGAGAGTAAAAGAAAGAAGAGATTGATTGAGACGGGGAGAGAGAGTGAGAGAGAGAGAGAGAGAGAGAGAGAGGGAGAGAAAGGGAGAGAAAGGGAGAGAGAGGGAGAGAGAGGGAGAGAATAGGGGAGAGAATAGGGGAGAGAGAGAGAGAGAGAGAGTAAGTAAGAAAAAAATAGAGAGAGAGAAATAGAATAGAGCAAGGATAGTAAGAGCAAAAGTGGAGAAAAAATGAGAGAAATAGGGAGAGAGCGAAGAGTAGAAAGAAGATAGAGATAGAGATTGAAATATAGACAAAGACGGAGCAACAGATAGATGGTAAGAGAGAGAGAGAATGAGATCTCTAGATATTTTGTATCTCTATCATATATTCGCCAATCGCTATCTCTATTATATCGTTTGTTATCGATAAATATCGATTGTGAAAAACGTTCCTCGAAAGCAACTTCTGGGAATCGTATTATGCAAATAGACTCCAAACTGTGTACTTAGCAAGCTGTTAGACACTTTATCAAACCAGCTGCTAATTACAGTGTATCTGCTAGTCGGACACTCTCTGCTCGCTCTTTGCCTTATTTGTATTTTGTCGCTGACTGTTTCGTTCGCATTTTCCATTTTTTTTGTCTCTTTTTGCTTAAGCGCGACAAAACCAATTGAAGTGTCAAACGCAGCCAGAGAGGTGACGCCGCGTGGCGCCACGCCCACAAATTGCAACAGTTGGATAAAGTGCACAACTTGAGCAGAGTTTTTTTTTTGTTTTTGGTTTTTCTCCTTTTCTCCTGTCGATTTCTGTTCACGTCTGTCGCATGCTGAGCGCTTGTGTGTGGCACATTATCAGACCATAATTCGCTGACAATTCTTCAATTAACGGGCGCCAGGTAGCGAGCGTCGCCTCTGACAAGGCTCATTGCGCCTTCTGCGGCATGTGGCATGCCACGCCCCGCTACCCCGGGCTGAACGCCCACTCGAACAAACAGCCGCAACAACCACTTTGCAATGTTTTCTAATCTATAAAATTAATTTTGTCAAAATCTTGTCGAGTGTTTTGTTTGGTCTGCAACACAGCCAGCCCCGCCCCGCCCCGCCTCGCCCCCACACACCATTCCCCCACCTTTAAAGTGTCCTCCCCCATCCAGCGGCAGCATCTGCTGCTCCCTGGGGATCCGGCTTACAAATTGTAAAATATCTTTTCACTCAGCTTTTTAGCTACACATTTCGTTGTTTGGCTCGACTGCTTTTCTACTTGCTTCTCCCTCCGCCCCGCCCCAGCCCGCACCACCTATTCCGCCCCCTGAGCAGTGTCTTTGCTTTTACTAATCAGCAGTTTGCAAAGGCGAGGCGTCTTTTGCTTTGAGTTGAGTTCCTGTTGCAAATTAGCGTGAAATGCGATTTATAATGTCAATTGTGTGTTAGGCTAGGCATGGACTTAACGCAACTTGGCCATAATTGAGAAATATGCTCTAAATAAGCGCTCACACCCAGTCAAACACACACACACACACACACACACACACATATGCATTCGCGCATAGATGAAAGTGCAGCTTAGCTGAACAGCGCACAAAATTGGTTGAGTTTAAAGACTTTGCGCTTGGCTGAGCGTCGGCCTTTGGCTCGGGCTTAGCGTTTTCATCAGCTTTGTCATCAGCTTCCTCATCAGCTTCCTTTTCAGCCTTTTCATCAGTCCCCCATTTGTCTTCTGTTCAGCTTGCTCTTCAGTCCTCTAATCAGCTCATTATTAGTTTTCTCCTAACTTCCTCATCAGTCTCCTATCAGCCTCCCATCAGCCTCCTATCAGCCCCTCATCAACTTCCTCATCAGCCTCTCTTTAGTCTTCTCAGCTTCCTCATCAGCAACTTAGTCTCATCAGGTTCTTCATCAGCTTTGTCATCAGCTTCCTCATCAGCTTCCTTTTCAGCCTTTTCATCAGCCCTCCATTTGTCTTCTCTTTAGCTTGCTCTTCAGTCCTCTAATCAGCTCATTATTAGTTTTCTCCTAACTTTCTTATCAGTCTCCTATCAGCCTCCCAGCAGCCTCCTATCAGCCCTTCATCAACTTCCTCATCAGCCTCTCTTTAGTCTTCTCAGCTTCCTCATCAGTCACTTAGTCTCATCAGGTTCTTCATCAGCTTTGTCATCAGCTTCCTCATCAGCTTCCTTTTCAGCCTTTTCATCAGCCCCCCATTTGTCTTCTCTTCAGCTTGCTCTTCAGTCCTCTAATCCGCTCATTATTAGTTTTCTCCTAACTTCCTCATCAGTTTCCCATCAGCCTACCATCAGCCTATCATCAGCCTCCCATTAGCATCCCCTCAGCCTCTCATGAGCGTCATCAGCCTCAGCCTCTCTTTAGTCTTCTCAGCTTCCTCATCAGCCTCTTCGTCTTATCAGCTTCCTCATCAGTTTTCACATCAGCCTCCTCATCAGCCACAGCCATCTTCTTCTCAGTCACATCGATCAACTGTGCCAGACAACTCAAATGGCCAGCAGCATAGCGCCCCCTCCGTTCCCATCACTTGCCACGCCCCCTTTTGAGACTACATCACTTAGTGCTTGTGCCATCAATCAAAGTACAGCCCAAGCTCGAAACTATTTGCACTAATTGCATAACACGCAGTTGAGCCTAATTTTCCGACCAACCCATCCCCCTCAAGTCCTCCTCTGCTCCCACGGACCACGCCTCTACGCCCCTGCTGCACAACCAGGTGCGTCAAACCCCCTTTAACAACAACAATGAAAATGTCAAAAAGTTGTTATTGTTGTCATTGTTGTTGCTGTTGTTGTTTTTCTAACAAATGGAAAACAGTTTTCGCCGAACGCTCGACCGGAAGGAAATTCGTTAGCTGCAGCTAAACAAAAAGAAAAAAAGGCTAAAGAAATGGCTAAATGAAATACGGCTGAATGTGTGAGTTTGCTTAATGATATTAATAGGAATAATAGTAATAATGATGATGATAATGATGATGATGATGATTATGATGAAGTTGATAATGTTTTACAATGAGAATGTTGCCAGTGTTGGAAAAGACTAAATTCTTATCTAGAGCTCAAATATTTTCAGTTAATATTAGATATATATTTCTATATATTAAGCTCGTATTCTAATTGCCGTTAGATCTTGCCCAATTGCCATAAATGGTTACACAATCGAGCACCATAAACGGTCTGACTCCATAGTGCATTCAACTTGGGGGCGAACTTGAGAGCCAAATCGAACGACTGACAAAGAGAGACAGCGAATCAAACAAGCCAAAAAACAAGCTAAAACAACTGAGAGTGTGTGAGAGTGCACAGTTAATACCCTGTAATACACAAAAGAATGTGGGAAGACATGGAAAAGTGATAAGTTATACATGCTCTAAGATACCCTTTAATTCATAGTCTTCGATGAATGCTGAAAATCGATATATATCGATTCATTGCTTCATTGCTTACCATGCTAATGCCTAGTGTTACAGACACATATCCAGTGTCATCATAGCCGCTATCTGCCCCACTTCTAATGAGCATTAAAACAACAATCGATAGTCGCGCGTGGGAGGGAAGAGGCAGAGAGAGAGAGAGAGAGAGAGAGAGAGAGGTGCTACACTTGCGGGTGGTTCACTGACTCGCGACTCTCGACTGAGTCACAATCTAACAAGCAGCGGCAATTGTGAATGCGATCGTGAATTGCCCCGATGATAAGTCTAATTTAGCGACTATTTCAAAATTTGGTTAATTTGCAAAGGCCTTTCACTTTTTTTTTCTTTTTTTTTGCAAGGGGCTGGTTAGGGTATTTCAAAATTCAATTAAAAAAGTGTGAAAAAAAGAAGGTGTTATTATATTTTCACGCCTCGTCTGCAGTGGAAAAATCAACAAGCAGCTCAGCTGCGATTCATCCACAAACTATGAAAAAAAAAAAAAAAAAATTAAGTCGGGGACTACAATGGAGCTTGAGGTCGAGCGGGCTGGAAGTGTGCGCAGCAAAACGTCAACGACTCCGAAACCCGACGAATTATTTGCAGAATCATCAAATTAAAGGTTTGATGTTGATTTCAACAAGCGGAGCTGGGCGGGGACGGGGGCGGGGGAGGGCAACGGTTAGGGGCAGGTGAAGCTCATCTAAAAAATATATGGAACTGGAGTTGGAGTTGGTGTTGGAGTTAAAGTTGGATTTGTAGATGGGACAGCAAAATGCATGCAAGAGAGAGAGAGAGAGAGAGAGAGAGAAAGAGAGAGGGAGAGAGAGAGAGTAAAAAGTGTCTAGTCATGAGCGCCCAACGCATTGCAGCAGCTATATAAAATATCCACTTCCCTCGACAGATCCCGCAGCCCCCGGCAGCTCCGGCAGCCGGCGAGTGTCTGTATAATTTTCGTTCGTTCTCTCGAATTGGCTGTCATAAGTTTTGAGTAGAAAATTGGTGTGCAACACAGGCAACAACAGCAACAACAACAGCAACAACAACAACAACAGCCAAAGCACAAAATGCTGTGATAAACAAAATGTTGCTTGTTGTTGCTGTTGCTGCTGCTGCTGCACTTGTCAAGTGTGCCACAAAGCAGCTGTAGTTGCAGAGAGAGGGAGAGAGGGGGAGGGAGAGAGGGGCAGGAGCAAAAGGATTTCTTGATTACGATAATGAGTTATACTTAATTTCCAAAAAAGCAAATCGTAACGCAGCGACACAACAATTGAAACAGCAGCCACTCGACCAGATCAGCGCTGAGCTGAGCTGAGCTGAGAATGTGAGCGAAGCAGCAGGTAAAGCAGGTAAGGTACTTAAATGCTGATACTAAGTCAGAGGCAAAAAGAGAGAGAGAGAGATAGAGAGAGAGAGAGAGAGAGAGAGAGTAGGGAAGGGAGCGTGGTAAGGTACCTAAATACTGATACTAAGTCAGAGGTAAAGAGAGAGAGAGGGAGCGTGAGCAGGGAAGGAAGCGTGGTAAGGTACCTAAATGCTGATACTAAGACAGAGGAAGAGAGAGAAAGAGAGAGATCTTAAGACAAAGACTGATCCTAAGACAAAGACAAAGATAGAGTGAGGGAAAGAGCGTGAGCAGGGAAGGAAGCATGGGTAGTAAGACAGTTAGAGTTAGTTTCATGCCAATGAAGCAAAGCGCGTGAAAGTCGATTGAAATTAGTGCAAAGTTCTTGCTGCCCAGTGTTCACTGTACCTCGCCCATACACACATACATTCGATATTTAAATAGAGTTGATTGAGTCTTCGGTCTAATTGTTGGCCTCATCAGCTCGTCAGGTGAGACCAGAGACTCAGCAACCAATTGGTTAATTGGTTAGCGGCACAGGAAATCTATTCATCCATCTATTTAGGTGGCTACCAAAAGTCCAATGACTAATTTTTCGGTTGTCCAAACACTCGCAGCTTCTCAGCCTCTCAGCTTCGGCTGCTTCTCACACACTCGACTCCAGCAATTCAGAAATGTGTAACAATAACAACGATGTGTGTGTGTGTGTGTGTGTGTATGCGAGTCTGTTGTTGTGGGTGTTGAAAATTGATTTTGGATTTTCGCTGGCTGCATTTTCCCAAGCGACTCGAAGATCGGTCGGCATTCGAGCGATAATATTTATCGAGTAAATAACATGAATAAAGCCCATGAAGTGTATGAAGTGAATAAAGCGTTCGTCGGTTTGATTTGTCATGCGATAATTACGCTTTTCAAAATTCGATAATAGGCCTCATTCACTCAACCAATCGATGCTGCTCTCCCTCTCCCCCGCTTCTCTCTCCCTCTCTCTCTCTCGCTCATGAATCGATCTACACAGTTGATGACGATTATTTTGTGGATAATGATGATGATGACAGCACTTTGCACATGCTTCGAGAGCAGCTTGTTAGCGACTGCTCTAATTGTTTGATGAGTTTTGATTTGCTTTGAATCTACAGCAACAACAACAACAACAACAACAACAACAACAACAACAACAACAGCAACAACACCTGGCAAAGGTGTTTTAACAATTTCCAAAAAATTCATAATTTTTTTTTGTAGATGAGTCAATTGTGGGCGAGGTAATTGAAAATCACAAAAATGTTTCACATTCTCAACAAATTGCTGAGAGACCAAAATTGTTATCGATAAACTTACTTTGCATTCCATGGCTATCTATTAGAATTTACACTATGTTATTTATATCATTGATATAAATTATTCCCTTTTGCCATGGATCTGTAGGGTTTTAAGCTCTGCATATTGATTACTGTCTTGTGATGATTTATTCTCTAACAATAACTATATGTCGTAATTAATCGATAATTCATTATCATTCATTATCATTATCATCATTCATTATCTCAAAAAATAACTATATATAGTAATTAATCGATAGTTGATAATGTGTTATTGATGAGACATTTGGTTTACCAATTGAAATTAGATATGCAGGCAACTTATGTTATCGATAACATTTATCAATGCATTTTTAAGTAATCTATTAGTTACAAAGAAGACTACTGTATATATCCATATGTCTATACTACATATGCATAACAACAAGATCTATCCTTATATATCGATACAATATAAATCTATCTGTGTTATCGATAACATAACGAATGGCTAACAAATGGCAAATAACAGTTGAGTATATATTTTGTTTAGATAAAATTTAGTCGCTATGTTGCTATGCCACAAGGAGTAATGTTATCGATATACAAACTATCGATATTCTGATATGCATATCAAGTCGATTGTTGTTTCAATCTCATTGTTTACTATTTAAATTTAATAGTTTTATGACTATCGTATTTATCGATAGCAAATACATTGATGCTCAATTTAATATCGATAATTATCGATAATATTAATTTTTTTGGTACAGAAATATATTGTTTATATAGGAGTTTTTTATAGTCTTACTCTGCTATAGATAATTGATTTTTTTTATGGGCGCCTTATTAACCGCTCCGATTGCTGTTTTCATTTCATTGCCGATTAATTGATAACAACTTGGCTGGCAGCTTTCACATGAACGGCCAAGTACACTTCAATGGCCAATGACGGTAGGCGATGGCGGCAACGGCGGCGGCACCCCCCACCCCCCCACACACACACAGGTTATTAAGCCGGCTAGCGAAATACATTTGGGCCATCAGCTGAAGCGTTAAGTGCTTAACAAGCTACTTTCCCACTTCAAAGCATCGGCAGAGGAGAGAAAAAAGAAGCAGAAACAGCGTCGGAAATATTTGTTGAGCTGATGAATTTGCCCGATGAGAACTAAATGAGTGCTCTGTGCTCTGGCTCTGTGCTCATTTTGCGCTAATAAGTCTACAGCGGCAACAAACATGTCTCTTGAGCTGCCTTTGTTATGCCTACTCCAACTCCAACTCCAACTCCAACTGCTGCTGCTGTTTGTCAAATATTTTTTGTAATGCGCAAAAAATCATTATCTTTGTGGCAAACAAAATGAGGCTAAGGTCACGTTTCAGCGCTGTGGGTGGCAAACACACACACACACACATATATATATATATACCCTCTATATCCCCTCTCGATATAAACGCAGCAAATTAATAACAAAACAAGCCGGTCAGCTATCGCCCACTCTCCCACAATGGCTGCGCTAACAGTCGGATAATTGCGACAATGTTGCTGCACTTACACGTGTCATCATCATCATCGTCATCATCATCATCATCATTATCATTGTCAGCGTCATTATCATTGCCTTGGCAGTTAGCTGCCTCATCAGCAACTGAACATTTACTTGTTACACACTTGCCCGAAAAACACTTGCAACCCTTAGCTCCGGCCCAACCCCATATAAAACCAAAACCCTAAAACCCTAAACGAAACCCGGACTCAACCCCGGGCTGCTTAGTCAAACCGCACACTCACACACACACACACGCACACGCACACACACACATTGTTGCCATTGACTTTTACATGTGTTCCCAGACCAGAATAACAACTCCCAGTCCATTTGTTGCCTCTTGAATGGTTGTTGTTGTTGTTGTTGCTATTGTTGTTGTTGTTGTTGTTATTGTTTATTATAGGGTATTAGATAGCTTAACGAGCGCATGACAAGTTTCGTATGCAAATATTTATAGCTGCTGCAATCGCAGTCAAAGTCTGATTGAAATTTGAGCAGAGTTTGCTATCATAAAGTCAAATTTAAGTTAAATAAAATAAATACAAAAAAAAAAAAATAAATAAAAATATAAAAAAATATAAATATAAAAAATAATATGAAGAAAAATCAGAATATATAAAATTATAATAAGAAAAGCATAAAATTTTGTTATAAAAAAAAATAAAAATAAAAATAAAAAAAAATATTTAAAAAATGTTATATATATATAAACAAGTAAGAAAGCTCTAGTCGGTGGTACCCGACTACGAGATCCCCTGAACCCTGCGATGAGCCGATATTCCAAACATTCTGTGCTTATTAACAAGAAGCAACACATGTACACACACACACACACATACTCACGCACGCATAAGCGAGCGCTCTGCTGACTGCGCAGTTTACGCAGCGACTGCGCTCGGGCTGCAGTAAGAGCAGTATTATGGAAAGTTAATTGTTGAATAAGTTCCTTTGTAGATGGACTTGCTTAATCAAACTTTCAGAGCGTGATTATGTCATTCATATATGTGTATGTGCCGAAGCACAAGTCTCTAGCACTTGAAATACGTTTTTTGCAAATTTAGGGCGAAAGGGGCGTGGCATCCAAAATTTAACAAAAATCAAAATTGTATAAAACACACATGCAACCAAATACAAAATAAGGAGTCTCTAGCTATAAAGATGTAGGAGATATAATTTAATTACTGTATTTCGATTTCGTTTTTAATCGATAACATTAAAACGATAAAAGTTATCGAATTTTTGAAACAAACTCGATCTGCGCGTGCTATACACGAACCTACATAAAAAATTTCAAGTCTCTAGCTCTTATAGATTCTGAGATCGACGCGTTCAAACATACGGACAGACGGACAGACGGACAGACGGACAGACGGACAGACGGACGGACGGACGGACGGACAGACGGACAGGGCTAAATCAACTCAGCTCGTCGCCCTGATCAAGAATATATATACTTTATGGGGTCTGCCACGCCTCCTTCTGCCTGTTACATACATTTTAACAAAACCATTATACCCTGTTTTCCCATTTTCAATGGGTTCAGGGTATAAAAAATATAAATATAAAATGTATAAAAAAAAATATACATATATATAAAAAAAAAAAAATTAAAACTAAAATAAAAAATATTTTAAAAATTTAAAATATATAAAAAAAAATTACAATATAAAATGTAAAAATTTATTTTATAAAAAAAATAATAAGAACATAAAAATATAACATTTTTTATACCCTGAACCCATTGAAAATGGGAAAACAGGGTATAATGGTTTTGTTAAAATGTATGTAACAGGCAAAAGGAGGCGTGGCAGACCCCATAAAGTATATATATTCTTGATCAGCTCGACGAACTGAGTCGATATAGCCATGTCCGTCTGTCCGTCCGTCCGTCTGTCCGTCTGTCCGTCTGTCCGTCTGTCCGTATGTATGAACGCGTCGATCTCAGAATCTATAAGAGCTAAAGACTTGAAATTTTTTATGTAGATCCGTGTATAGCACGCGCAGATCGAGTTTGTTTCAAAAAATCGATAAATGTGATCGTTTTAAAGTTATCGATTTAAAACCTCATCGAAATGCAGTTATAAATTTATTTCTTTTACATCTTTAAAGCTAAAGTGCTCAAATTTTGGATTCAGTATGATATAGGGTTTATACAATTTTGATTTTTGTCAACTTTTGGATACCATCCCCCCATTCCGTCCCTTCCCCCCAAACTTGTAAAAACCGTATTTCAAATACTATAGACTTGTGCTTTGGCAAATACATACATATGTATGACATAATTACGCTGTGAAAGTTTGATTAAGAAAGTCCATGTACAAAAGAAGTTATTAAACATTTAATTTCCCATAGTAAAGCCTATGAGCGCAGCCCACGCTCAGTCGCTGCGTAAACTGCGCAGTCAGCAGAGCGTTCGCTTATGCGTGCGTGCGTATGCATGTGTGTATGTGTGTGTGCATGTGTTGATTATATATATTTGTTAAATAAGCATAGAATGTTTGGAATATCGGCTCTTCGCAGGGTTCAGGGGATCTCCTAGTCGGGTACCGCCGACTAGAGCTTTCTTACTTGTTTTTATTTTAAATATATAAATAAAATTACAATATAAATATGTTATAAAAAAAAATATATAAAACTATAAAAAAATTTAAGTTTATTTTAAATTATAAAAAAATAATTATTTTTTCATATTTTTATTTTGTTTTTTTTTTTATATTTTTATTGTTTATACTTTCTACTTCTTATATTTATCATTTAATTTTTTTTAATAATTGTAATTTTTTATGTAACTAACTTAGCAAGACTAAAGTCAAAATTTAATCCTAGTTGGTAAATAAGCTTCTCTTCATGCAATCAATATATATATATTTGAATATATCAAAGTTAGATAATGCCTAGATAGAAGTTTAGTTATCTTAACCAATGCTTAAACAATTAGCCAACCTGGACTTATATGTAGTAGTGTCCATGGCAGACAGACAGGACTAGGTTTTCCCTATTAAAGTAGTATGTGATCTTCTACTGAGTAATGTGCGATTGGGTAAGTGATCTAGATAGTGTCTTTTCAGTCTTGTTATGGATGAACAGTCAATGTCTAATATGAGGGCTTGAGGGGATGCAATGAAGTATGAATCGTGTTTAATACTTTGTTTAATGAAAGTGTCTCGAATGATGTTTAGGACGTGTTTTATGTTGACGTCCCTAAGTGTGTCTTCATTCCTAGCGAAGGGGTACCTCCCTATGACAAATATAGAAGATTTTCTTATGAGTTTCGAGTTAGACTGATGTATAGACAGTCGAACAGTCGCACAGCGGGTCTAAGTCTAGTCCAGTTGAAGCTGTTTAAGAAGATATATATGTTACAGGAATAGGCCACGCTTTCTACTTCTTAAGTCTTTAACATGAGGTCAAGGTATAAACTTTATGGGTAATACAAATAGCTCAACAATTTCTCTAAGCTCTCATGTTACAGCGATAGGCCAAGCCTTCTACTTCTACTTATATATACACTTTAATATGAGGTCAAACTATAAGCTTTATGGGGAATACAAGTAGCTAAACAATTTCTATCATGTTTCATTTGATAGCTAAATAAATCAAATATAATTCAATTTTAAACTCTTTTTTTTCAGCACAAAACTTTGCTAGCTTTAAATTGTTAAACACTTTTCCAATTGGAAGTGTAATACCAATTGGAAGTTGAGCCACCCACTTGCTGTGTCGCATTTCCGTTGCATTCCTTCTGCGTTCTTTTTTTTCCTGTGAATTTTGAAGTATGGAAAATTAAATAGCACTTACGACGAGGTCTATTAACACGCTGCCCGGGTTGACAACCCATTGAAGGAGAGCCAAAGAGAGCGAAGGAGATGACTGAGGAGAACGAGGCGAACGAGACGAACGTGGCAATATGCGTAGGTAACACAATACGAGAGGCAGCAACTACTTAAAATGCAATTATATGCATTATTTTTATACAAAAATACGCAGAATATACAACAACAGCAACAACAGCAGCAACAACAACGGCAACAACAACAGCAACAACAAATAAATGAGAAGAAGAAAACGAAAATGAAAATGGAAAACGATGATGGCAACCGCCAAGTATTTAAATGCCCACCTCAGCTACTAATTATTACCAGGAAAAACGCTTCAAATTGACGTTTCATTTTGGTTCGTCAACAGCAACAACAACTGCAACAGCAACAGCAGCAACAACACCAGCAACAACAAGAGCAACACCAGCAACAACAGCAACGGGTTAGGGGTGAAGCGAATGCCCCCTTTTTTTACTTTTTTTTTTTTGTTGAGAATGGGGGTGTGAGGTCCCACGTCGTCGTGATTATGCACAACCGAAACCGAACGTTGCAAGGCGGCGATCGACGATCGACGATCGTCGACTGCGCTGCGCTGCGCTGCGCTGCCACTCACTCGCGCTGCTCGACAGATTAACGCACTCGAGAAATTATAAAAAAATAATATTTTTCTTGGAACTGATACCATTTTAAACGAATTGGTACTCGAGTCGCCCAGGCAGCATCGACGATCAACAGCAGTCAGCCTGAGAAAATGTAAAGAGAGAGAGGGAGAACGGGAGAGCGGGCGAGAGAGAGAGAGAGAGAGGGGGAAGGGGGCGCAAGAGATCGTCGATCGCAGCAGACGGCATTGCGTCAAGTGGCAGTCGACTGGCCAGTCGACATGTCTGCTGCAAGTCTGGCTGATCCACTGCCAGTCTCTCTCTCTCTCTCTCGCTCTCTCCCTCTCTCTCTTTCTCCCTCTTTGACTGGACACTGCGATCGCCACGCTGTTCGGCTGCTGGTTTGGTTCCCATGGGCTGGCTGCCAATCGGGCCGCAGCTACTCCAAAACTTCCAATGACGCTTGCACATTTCTTTATATATATATACATATATATATATATATATATATATATATCTTCTTTCTTACGAGAAATCGAAAAGACTTTAAAGCCAAGCGCTCGATGCGGCCATTGTGAAGTGCTGATCGTTCTGGCCCCACGACGCGTCGCCACTTGACTAAATTAGTTTCGTAGAACTTGTAGGCTGTGGCCTTTTCTTCATTCTCTCTCGCATCGCATCGCATTGGAATTAGTAGAAGACCCTGATCGCCGAGAGCCGAGAATGCAGCAATCGAGCACTTGGCCAAGGTATTCAAACTTTGTTTGCTCCCATGCCAATTTGAAGATCACTCTGCCAATTGCAATGTACATCAAATGCATGTGTATATATGAGTATCTATATATATATATGTGTGTGTGTATATGTGTATGTATATATATATATATATAGGTGTGTGTATATATAAATTCATCATATTTATATTTATATTTATGTATATACTATATATAGTTCAAGTTGAGTTTTAGTAGAGTAGAAGCGAGGCAGCTTTGTTGATCGGCTAATAACAATGATCCTTGATGTACTTGATATATATATATGTATAAGGTAAACTGATTGATCTACTGATTTTCACTCTTGATCACATTGACTGTTTTGCTGTTCAACTTAAAGGCTTAGCTTTGGAGTATTCATATCAGCTTGGAAATGTAAAATGTTTTTATGAAATATTATTTTAATCTTTATATCCTTGGTTACGCCTTGGACTTCACTTTACTGAGCTGTGAGCCTCGAAAGTATTTCATTTAGAGTGAGAATTGAGGAAACATGTATATGAAGGGATTTCTTTTATAGAGGTTCACAACTTTGAGTTGTCAATCCATTTAACAGCTAATAGCTTCTATAGAGTTGAATTTGATTTGACATTTCATTATGTATAGACTTACATCATACTCTGAAGTAATGTTTGTAAATTGTTAAAATATATTTGTCATAAAAATAATTTAAATAAATAATTATATTTAAGCATTAATGTCAGTAAATTTTCTATTCAACAAAGCTTGTTTCATTAATATTAAAAATATATTTCTTTATTTTATTACGATTTAAACGTGCAGAAGCTCGCTGCACTCCGACTGAAGCACATATATATATATATATATATATATATATATATATATATATATATATATATATATATATATATATATATATATGTATATATATACATCGGCGAACGGGCTTATAGAGATTATTTAAGTTTTTGGAAGACAGTATATATATATGAACTAAACTCGTCAATTAACTCAATGAAACCAAAAACTGATTTCTCAAAAGTGCTTCAAGGATTGGAAGAAAGAACAAGTCTATAATATTTGATGAGAATTACTTTGAATTGCATTAAATAATATTTAAATGAATAATAAATTAAGTAATAATTAATGAGAAAATAAACTCTGAATATCAAATTCAAATAATAATTTTTGAAAAAAAAAACATAATTTGAGATATTTTTTGAACACAGCTCGTATAACATATAAAATTACTATAGTCTAAAATATAGCAGCTATAGAAATAATCTGTTTAAAATTGAATAATATCATTACTCAAAATATATTTCAAAATATTTTTGTTTCACTTTTTATACATACACTATATACAGCTGTGTTCAAAATAATAGCAGTGCATATAAGCTCTGATTTTATGTATATAAACTATATATAATCCTAACTCTCTTATATAGTAGTTTCTCATTCTTCACTTCTCTTTTACATCTACTATAACTCTAAGGCAACTGCTCACTCTGTTAGTTAAGCAAAGGCACATTCCATTTGTGAATTTTGAGCAAAAAAAACGAAAAAAAAAACCCAAATTCGAACTCTTAAAATGCAAATTTAAAATACGAAAATTCTCCAAATCCAAATGCGAACGAAATTTTCAGTCAGCGCCGCTTCTACTACTATATGTGGGGGGTTGCAAATTATTCACACACAAATGTGTAATTACCCAGACACAGAACACATCAGCAGCAACAACGAACACACACACAGGCAGACATACACACACACACACAGACACACACACTCATGCTCTGACTAACACACATATGCAGCTGTAAAATTGGCAGCACACAAAAAGCTTGAAGAGCGGCGCCGGCTATGTGTGTGTGTGTGTGTGTGTGTTGTCTAGGGGCGTGGCTGCTGTTGCTGCTGCTGCTGCTGCTGCTGGCATGGAAAATTAACAATTTTTCAATTAAAATCAATACCGAGTGCTTCTTTTTGGGTTCAACTGCTAAAAGTGGGCGGCTGTGTGTGGGGGTTGGGGTTGGAGCTGCAGCCACAATACATGATAACTCTGTGTGTGTGTGTGTGTGTATGTATTGTATGTTGTTGTGCGCATTTCAAGCAAATAGCTTAAGTGCCTGAAAATATGCAACATGCTATGTATGTGTGTGTGTGTGTTAGTGTGTGTGTGTGTGCGTATGTGCTGATGTTGTTAGTTTCTTTTTTGGGGCGCCATCAAGTCAATTTCTAAAGTCTTTTTTGTTGGCTGCCAACACACACACACACACACAGACAAATAGTGCTGTTATTTTGCATGACATTTGCAGGCTAGTTGCTATGTGTGTGTGTGTGTGTGTGTGTGTGTGTGTGTGTGTGTGTGTTGAGGGTCGTAGTCTCAGCTCAGCTGCTGCGTTGCGGTCGTTTGGTCTTTAGAGTATTTTGTGGCTGTCTAACTGTTGAGCTGCCAAGCCGGGCGTGTGTATGAGTATGTGTGTGTGTGTGTGTGGAATATACGCACATGCCTGTAAGCAAAATACACACACTCACACACACACACACACACACACACACACACTGACAGTCGTTGACTATTTGCGGGCACCGCAAACAACGTTAAATGCAAATTTACGCCAGCTACCAGCAAAGACCCTCCGCACGCACGCCTCTGCTCTAGCCTGGCAGGCAGGCAGTCAGCTCCCCTTCCAACTCACTCTCTCCCGCTCTCCCCTCTCTCTGTTGCTCCTGCAGGCAAACCCACAACAGTTACACACAAAATGGCCGTACTTTGGCGCCATTGCCTCAGTTGTTGCTGCTGCTGATGACTATTGCCGTTATTGCCCAGCACGAAAGTGTGGCCGTGGAAGGAGGACAGAGCGAACAGCAGAGCGAGCGAGAGAGAGAGAGAGAGCGAAGGCAGGGCCAGAATTGAAGTGTTAGTTGTAATGCTACTAATTGGACTCGCTTTTAGCAATGCTTCATGTGGCCCCAAGCAAGCCAAAAGCAAAGCTCCTTCAAGGGTGCCCATTCACACGTGTCTATGTGTGTGTGTGTGCGTGTATATATACTACTCCAAAGTCTATAATTGGAAAATTTTACACACTCGAAATTCAATTTTCAGTTTCTGCTGCTGCTGAAACTATGGGCTAACTGTGTGAGCATTAGCAATGGGATTAGGTTCTCGAGGCTCGTCAGCTCGTCGTTGGGTTAGAGAGAGAGAGAGAGAGAGAGAGACGGAGAACGAAGGCGAGTCGAAGCGTGAGAGCTTGAGATTGAGTGTGAGGTTATGTGGCATTGCCACAAAGCATTTGCTGCTGACTAAGTTAATAAAGCTGAACTCATGCAACTAAATAGTAACTGTAATTAGAAGAGCATAGCGATAGCCCACTAGATATTATTGCAAGTAATATGCAATTGGAATTTGTATGGCGTTGCCAAAGATTGGGAAATGCTTGTAAAATTAATATGGAATGTTATACTATCGATATGTTATCGATATTTCGGTAGAAACAATGTATGCTGTATTACGATATGTAATTGATGCTTATTGATATGTATATCAAAATAGTTGTGATCGATATTTATCGATTTATTAAAACGAAGGGTTATTTTGATAGATAAGTAATAAGTATTAATTTATTATGCAAATACTATGCTATATCCGATATGTATTCAAATATATTGGCTATCAATATCTTATCGATAAATCAGCGATATCTAAGTTAGATTGATGGATATAATATACATATGTTAATTATGAATTGGCAATAAATGCTTATCGATAAGTTGTGTTAGTCAATACGCTATTTATCGATTTGGCTATAATTTTTACTATCGTTATCGATTTTTCTGATATATATTGATTATTATCCCTATCGGTTTATTAGTGCTGCTTATCGATATTGTGTATATTTCGTGTTTCACGCAATATTCATGAATAGATTATGTATGCATGTAGGTTATCGATAGGTACGCAATATTGATCTATATATGTATGTATATCTATCGATATTCTAGCTTTATTGCCGTTGATATTTATTCTGATTTAATTTGAAAGCTTTACAACCAATTCATATCGATAACAGTGCCACATCGACAGTTAGTTATGAAATGGTCTTAAATACCAGCACATACCGATATTAGCAGAAGTGCCTGAATGAACGTCACGCCCTCCAGTCCGTCGCATTGCAAGTCAAGTCTTTAGCTGAGTCTGTGCTAAGTGCCTTAGCACTTGAGCTGGTTCCCTAAGAAAGAGTGAACAGTGTGAAAGGGGAACGAGCAGCCTAGCAGCCCAGCAGCCCAGCAGTCAGCAGCCAGTAGCTCGCCCGTTCCAGATGCCGTTGCCATTGCCATTGCCCTTGCTCATACCCGCTACCGTTACCCGTTGCCCGTTACCCGCTGCCCGTTTCGTGAGTGGCGCACTCGATGCGGGTAAAAGGGCAAAGGGAGAGCGGGGATGGCTGAAGTAACTGCGCCATAATTACACAATTTTTGCCTCTTTTTTTTTGCATTTTTCGTATAAATTTTTGTGCTAATCAAACACATTGAGTGAGTGAGAGAGAGAGAGAGAGAGAGAGAGAGTGGGAGAGAGAGTGAGAGAGAGAGCGTAAGCTTTTTAAGGGTGGCAATTTGTCGGCGTTCAAGTTCACTCGATGAAAACACACGCAATCTCTCTCTCTCTCTCTCTCTCGCTCACACTCTCGCTCTTTCTCGTGCGCTGTGCTGATGATGCTCTCTCTCGCTCGCACAGCCGTCACTGGCATTTAGCTAGAACAATAATGGCCATTAAAATGCTTAATTATATATTCGCAAACGTAGCTGATTTTTTGAAGCCTCCCAAAACGAGTCGCCGCCTGCGTCCTCCTCGCCCCAAAGCCCCCAAAGCACGCTGACGCGGCTATGCAGAGTGCTTTTCGGGCAGGACTCGGCTCAATGTATGCAGCGATTGTTGGAGCTGCACTTGAGCCGCTGCTGAGGTTGATTGCTTATTAGGACTCTGACAGGATGGCAGCTCAGTGCAGCAGCAGGACGAAGGACTGATAACAATGCCGTTGGAGGTGTGAAAAATCAGCGCTGAGAAATCCAAACAAAGACAACGAGACAAAAAGGAAATGCAAATTCCTTGCCTTCAATCGCGCACATCCCGAGCCCAAATGGAATCCTTTTTTTCTGTTTTCTGTTTCTGTTGGGCTTCTTTTTTTGTGTTTTGCCAACACAACACGGGCAACAGCAACACCTCGCTTCAGCAGGATGTAATTAGTTCGTTAATTCATTAAGCGCTATGAATGCGCTGGTATCAAATTACCTGAGCCGCGTCTTCTGTGCCAACTGTATGACTCACCTGTATGCGATCCTCGGGCAGTTCCGTTTTCAGTGAGAGCATTTCGCGGGCATAGACATCGGGATAATGGGCCTCCTTGAATGCTTCCTCCAGCTTCTCCAGCTGGTAGCTGGTGAATATGGTGCGACTGTGCCGACGCTTCTTCTTCTTCTTTTTGCCATTGGGCCCGAGACCGGGGCCGACAGCGAAGCCATTTAAGCCATCCATGCCGAAGTCCTTGGCAGCCAAGGAGCCTGCAATTTGATGGTATTTATCGAAAATCATTTCAACTTTTAGTTCAACTTTGCATTCAATTCAATTTTAAACAGTTCGAGTAGGTCGAATGATGCTCTCTCCATCTCTTTGTCTTTTATTATTAATCTTTAGTTCAAGTTTATCATTTCAATTTATATATTTAATTTTGATTAGTTTCAATTCTTAGTCTTCTATACTTATCATATAGAAAGCCCATTCAATATTACTTTCAATTTAGTTCAATATTTTTGCTGAGTTGATATGCATTCATAGGACCCTAAATCCCTCTCTCTCTCTCTCTCTCTCTCTCCCTTTCTCTCTCTCTATTTCTCTCTTAAAATAAGTTAGGCTCTTTCCACTTTCAGTCTAACTTTCAATATTACTTTCAATCATTGACATTCAATACAAGTTCTTCATTCAGCTCTATTTATGCACATACATATATCACTCAAATCAACTAAATATCATATATCTTACATTTAAAGCTCAACTTTTGCTTTCATTCAACTTTAAATTTGGTTTCAATTCAACTTCAACTTCAACTTCAACTTCAGCTCTTCTCCACTCATTCGCTCTCTCTCTGTCTCCCTCTCTCTTTCTCTCTTCACTTCCTTGTCAGAATTAGTTCACAGCCTTTTTTTTCTAAGTGCTGCTCCCATGACCTACACACTAAAAAATTCCTCCCACACAAAGAGAGAAAGAGAGAGAGAGAGAGGGAGAGGGAGAGGGAGGGAAAAGGGTAGCGACTGGCTGCCTCTATTTGAGGCGTCGTTGAAGCGCGACTTTGAGTGCTTCTGTTTTGTAGTTTGAATTGAATTTGTATCGCTTTTGTTTTTCTTGCTGTCTGTGTTATTTTAAATATTTAATAATTGTATCTAGTTTCGCACTTCCTTCGCAGGCTGCTTCAAGGAAGACACCACTTGACATCGTCGTGACCCTCGCGGCGCTGGGGAAAAGTGAAAGCGGCTGCTGACGACTGCACAGCGAGGATGACAATGATGATGACAATGATGATGATGATGATGACGATGATGATGACGATGAGGATGATAATCATAATGATGATGAGCGTGTTGACAGGCACTTTTCGCTGCTTGAAGGGGATCTCGTCTCGCCGCTGATCAGCGCCACTTGCCTCGAGCAAATTTTATGGCTGCCTCTCAATAGGCAAATCGAAGAGGATTGAAGCACCCGGAAAAACACACGCACACACACACACACACACACACACACACACACACACACACACACACACACACACACACACACACACACACGAGGAGCGCAAGACAAAGGCAAAAATCCAATAGCAAATAGAGCTGGTTTTTTTTGGAAAGTAAAAGAGACCAGCAGGGGCATGAAAAAGACGCTGAAAACATGCTGCAAACTCATGTGTTGTGCGCGCGCTTTACTCCAAACCGATTCGCATTGAAATTCGATATGAAAAATTAAGTAGAAGCATATTTATGTAGTCGATTGTTGTTGTTGTTGTCGCTGTCGCTGTCGAGTTATTCAAGTGAAGCGCTGACGTGTATCCTTCTCACATATATATATATATATATATACCTATATATAGTTGTTGTTGTTGTTGTTGTTTTTCCACTAAAGATGCGTGAATGATTGTGAGTGCAGCGTAGTGAAGTGGAATCGCTGTGTAATGAATGCGATTTGTGGCATCTTGAATTACAGACGAAATGCGGCAAAGGCAATTGCCTAAAATCTTATACATATACAAGAAAATAGACAATATCCGCATTGAATACGTTCAATTTGTGTGTGTGTGTGCGTGCGTAGAGTCTTTCAATTCAATTTCAATTCGCATTAACTTCAATTGTAAACGCTCATAATTATATACCCATATCATATTTAACACTATTTTCAATTTCATTTCAATTCAATTTAATTTTATATTCAATTTCAATCAATGGCCTCTTCAATATTCGCTTTCAATCTAGCAAATAGGTCATTATATATTATTTATATATATATTTATATACGTTTTAACTTCCAAAGCAGCACTTATATAACTTTCTTCATAGCTGCCATAACTGAAATACATGAAGATGACTTGAACTTGTGTTCAACTTATGTTCAATATTGAATATCAGAATTATTGCCTTCAATTAGACATTTACTTTAACATTAATTCTTTCTTACAGCATGTGTGCAATATCAACTATTAAATCAAATTTCTATTTCAATTTTATATTCAGTTTCAATCATTATCAATGACCTGTCAATATTGACTTTCAATCAGTTTCCAACTCTCAATATTTTTTTTTCAAACTTTTTAAGCTTTTTTAGCATAATTTATATATTCTAGCAAGAGCTACAATTCATGGAACTGATTTCAATTTACGTTCAATTTGCTTTCAATAATGAATAACGAAATTATTTCCTTCAATTAGACATTTACTTTAACATTATTTCTTCCGTACAGCACGTATGCAATATCAAAAATTAAATCAAGTTTGTCTTTCAATTTAAAAATTCAGTTTCAATCATTATCAATGGCCTGTTTCAATCAGTTTCTAGCTTTCAATATAAAATTCGGTTTCAATCATTATCAGTGGCTTGTTTCAGTTTCTAACACTCAATATATTTCCACATATTTTTTTCAAGCTAATTTAAGCTTTTTAAGCATATTTTATATATTCTAGCAAGAGCTGCAATTCATGGAATTGACTTCAATTTATGTTCAATTTGCATTCAATATTGAATAATGAAATTATTGCCTTCAATTAGACATTTACACCTTAGACATCATCTTATTCGCACTTTACCGAATGTCTTCAATATCAAATCAATTTTCAATTTCACTTTCGATTTCCCATTCCATCTCAATCACTTGTCCCCTTCAATATTCGTCTTTCAATCTAGAGTAATTAACTAATTCAATATATTATCCAATTAGATTTGTCGTTAATCAGCAATTAGCAAATTTAATTATCGCCAGATCTATGGATATGGCTGCGACTTGTGTTCAATGCGCATTCAATTAGTGTTATAAATATTGTAACGTGCTGGCTGCTGACGCTAATCAACACTATGTTTGTGTGTTGCATAAATCTAATTATGCAATTATGTTGATGAGCAAATGTGCGAAATTAGTTAGTTAGACGCGCACAAAAGTAGGCAACATTAAATTCGCTTGCTCTCTGCTTACACTTTGGGCCAACGCGCACTTTTAATGAGCACACGCATACACAGTCAACACAGCAGACGCACACACACACACACACACACACACACACACACACACTCATGTATATATAGCCTGCTTTATTATTGAAAGTTTTGCCAACATAAAAGTCGAGGCAGGCCAATGCCACACACACAGACACAGGCATAGCAGCAGCAGCAGCACATGCCGACCCACACACACTCACACACACACGCACATGCATCACAACATATTAGCAATTAAAATTTTCTTAGTTAATTACTTTAAGCAGACGACGACACGAAAATTCCACAGCGAAAAATGTCGCAGCAAATGAAAGGCGACAGCAGCAGTGAA
Source organism: Drosophila nigricruria (assembly GCA_037075265.1). Lineage (NCBI taxonomy): Eukaryota > Metazoa > Arthropoda > Insecta > Diptera > Drosophilidae > Drosophila > Drosophila nigricruria. The sequence continues at coordinate 11,148,255 of JBAMCI010000107.1, read as the reverse complement.
AGAGACAGAGAGAGGGAGGGAGGTGGGTGGGTGTTAGGGGCGACTGGTACGTGCCACGCCCAACGGCATGAAGTGAATTTTATGAAATTTATGCGCATTTCACTAGAAAATTTAATTAGGAAATCTAATTTGCTCAAAAGCGCATAAAAAATGTCACCCAGCGTGGAAATAGCTGCGTTGGCTGCTGCCAGCTGCCTGCTCTACGGGCTGCTGCTGCTGCTGCTGCTGCTTGGCCGCCATTTTGGTTCACTCAGCTAGCCGCAGTGTCTATGCGAGTGTGTGTGTGTGTGCGTTTATTGTCTGTGTGCGTGGGAGGGAGAAAGAGAGAGGGCCAGAGAGAGACAGGCAGTGGGAGTGGGGCAGAGACATGCATCAAGTAACCAACAAAATGACTAATTCGTGGCTCATGTGTGAGTTGACGCGCTGTCTGTGTGCGTGTGTGTGTGTGTGTGTCGCATAAACAGTTGCAAGGCAAAATACGCTAATAAAGTGGCTGAGCAACAGCAGCAGCAGCAGCGACAGCAACGAAGGCAGCGCCGTCGCCCAGCGAGAGGGGATGAGTATTTGCAATTTGCATTAGCGTCAAAGTGGCTGCGTTTCTATGCATGTGTGAGTGGGTGTATATATATATGCATGTGTGTGAGTGTGTGAGTGTGAGTGTGTGTGCTGCCTAGCTAGCTATCTTGCTCACGCTCAGTCAGTGACATTGGCATTTGTTGACTTTTTGCCAGCTCTTTTTTTTATTTGTACTAATTAGAAATTAAATTCAATTATTTGCTTGAGAAATCAAATAAAAAATAGGGCAAAAGTGAGACAGAGAGAGAGAGGGAGAGCGAGGGAGTAAGGTGGCAGAGCTTAAAGAAATATTCATAAAGTAATTAAAATCGCAATTTGAGATTTGTGTTCAGTGTGAGAATTCAAAGTAGCATTGAAATAACATCAAAAGATATAGAAAATAGAAATAGAATATAGAAATAATTGCTTGAAGTACAGTGAGATTCTTATTGGATGGGTTGAATCAAGAAAGAAACTGAGATTAAGAGAGAGAAGGATATACAAACAGAGAGAATGAAAGAGAGTGAGAAGAAGAGTGAATGAGAGAGTGAAAATGAGAGGAAGAGAATGAGAGAGAGAGAGAGAGAGAGAGAGAGAGAATGAGGGAGAGAGAGAGAGAGAGAGAGAGAGAGAGAGAGAGAGAGAGATTGTAAGAGAGTGAGAGAGAGAGAAAGAGGGAGAGAGAGAGAGAGAGAGAGAGAGAGAGAGAGAGAGAGTTCAAAGAGAGAGAGATTGAAAGAGAGTGAGAGAGATTGAAAGAGAGTGAGAGAAGAATGAGAGAGAGAGACAGAATGAGAGCTAGAGAGAAAATGAGTAAGAGAGAGTGAGACAATGATATAGTGAGAGATAGTGAGAATTAGATAGAGATAGAGAGAGAGTGAGAATGAGAATGAGATAGAGATAGAGAGAGAGAATGAGAGAGAGATAGCGAGTTAGAGGCAGAGAAACTTAATCCTAAGTGAGCATTATTATAGACCATAAAAACAATAGCCCTGAATTTGTCATTGAATCAAACCAAGATGCAAACAGAACTCATAGGACTGAGCAAACCACTTCCAATCAATAAAGAAAACGATTAATCGTATCATGTTTGTGATTCAAATTCGAGTCATGTTGGATGATAACTTTAACGATTAGCCAAAGAATCTTGCTTGATTTCCTCTATGAGATGAGCTGAGACTAGTTAAGATACTGAAATACGCTTAATAAGAACATCTTCACTCCATAGAACAATCAAATGAGATTTCAGTTCAAATCGTCAAATCAATCTCCTGCTCCATATTTAGTCCAAATTTCCTTATGCCAAATCCTCTCCTTCACATTCTCTTCGAACTTCTTCGAGCCCAAAAATATAACCAAAATAAAATCTATGTGCATAAATTTTTGTTGTCTGACGTCATTTTCTCATTTGCTCAACTGCCACGCATAGCTTCACTGCCCACTTCCACTTCCTCTCTCTCTCTCCCTCTCTCTCGCTTTGCCTTTCCCTCTCTCGCGCTCTGCTTGGGTGTTCGTCGTAATTTGCGCACTCAATGGAAAATTGTTAATTAGATTCCTTGCTTGCCGTGTGACTTTGTCTTCTTCACCACGTTGTCGTTGTCGTCGTCGTCGTCGGCCATTGTTATGCTGCCCCCCAATCTCGTTGCCTCTCCTTCTCTCTATCTCTCTCTCTCTCTCTCACTGTCCTTTGACCCCTCACTCTATCATATTCAAAGTTCTTTGCCATCCCGCTTTGGCGCATGCCCCACGGCTGAAGCGTTTTAGCCGTTGCCTTTGTGTCAAAGTTGGTTAACGTGATTGCTGTTGGCCCTTTGCCCCCTCCCCCCGCGCTGTTGCCACCACCTGCTGCACTCCCTCCCCCAACCGACCTCAACTACCAATTGTTTTAAACCACCTTTCCGCTTCAACGACTCAGCGAACCCAACGAACTTTAAGTGCAAAGCATTTTATAGCAGCGGCGGGCCAAGAGGCGGCAAGAGCGCAATTTTTGCACTAAACTTTTTGCTCTTTCACTTTTTACTAACACCATGTGTGTGTGTGTGAGAGAGTGTGTGTGTGTGTGCCGTGTGCGCTCAGGTTTCGGTTTAGTGAAATCTCTTCAAACGGTAACGAGTGCAGGAAATAACACGGATGCGGGCTACGAAACATCTGAACATCCGGACATGGAGCACAACACACACACACACACACACACAGTAGGGCGGTGGGCGGTGTGCGGTGTGGGCGTGGCAATTGGTTAGTGCATCTGCAACACATTTGCCAACTCAAATGGGCCATTAGCTGAACAGCCAAATAAGCCGGCAAAGGCAATTGATTCATTAACACATTCAGTTGCTCAATTTCAACACAATTACGTATTTGTAACTAATTCGTTTACTTAAGTGACTTACTCCGGATGTCTTAACATTTACGAATGAGCAACAAAGAGAAGTGACAATAGAGAAAAAGATGCAATTGCTAAGAAATGATTGTGTTTGTAGATGAAGTGGAAACAAATTGAAATGGAATCAATACTAAGACATAACTTGAATTGAAGCTCATATTAAACGGGTAATTGGTTAGATAAGTGAGAGTGCTTTGAGTGAGGCCGTGAATGATTAGCGAATAGTCATAGTCAAAAATTAAGTTTGTTATGGTGACAAATATCTAAGCGTTCAAGCTCTTGTATTACATCTAGAACCTGTATGGACAGACGGGCATAGAGTAGCACGAAGAGACGAACATAGAGATGAACAGCCAGAAGAACGGAGAGAACAGGTGGATGGACAAAGAGATGATACGGACAGATGGACGGACGAAGGGCTGGAAGGATGGGCGGACGGACAGAGGGATAAACGGTCAGACGGATCAGCGAAGAGACGGGCCGAGAAACGGCCACATGGATGGAGGGATGAAGAGACGGACGCAGAGACGGAGAGATGGACAGACGAAGGGACGGAAGGATGGACGGACAGACAGATGGATAAACGGTCAGACGGATCAGCGAAGAGACGAGCAGAGCAACGTACACAAGGATGGACGGATGAAGAGACGGACGCAGAGATGGATGGATAAACGTACACGCAGACGGACCACACAGATGGACCGATAGAAAGACAGACAGACAGATGGAAGGAAGAACGGACGAACGATGAGTCGTACGAACGGCGGGACAGACAGACGTACAAACGGAGAGAACGGGAGGACAGACGGACGGATAGCAATACTGACGATCTCTGTGACTCAGCTCGTTGTCTCGCTCTAGAATATATACTCCTAATAAGATCCTTCAAGCTTCTTTCTGTCTTTTAATATATTGTATTGATTTCGGTTGAACTATGACAATACTGAAAATCCAGCTAAAGCTCCTCTACAGGTTGTCAGCAAACAGAAGAAGAAGAAGAAGAAGAAGAAGTTGTCAACACGTTTACCCCTTGCCACTGGCGATGCTCATAAACAATTCAAAGATTCACTCAACTGGTGTGCGATGCGAAATGCGATTGGTTCCACATGTGCCATGGTGTGTGTGAGTGTGTTGCATGTGTGTGTGTGTGTGCATGTGTGTGTTGTGTGTGTTTGTTTCAATTAAGCGTAAAGCAGAGGCCGTGGGCTGCCAGCTCTGCAAATGCATTCGCCATGGCCAGCAAATAAAACTTAGACACGCTCCAAGGCTGAACAGGGTTGAGCAGCAAGGCAAAAGGGTTACAGCCAGCCACAAGGAGAGGGTGGCGAGAGGGTGGGGGGAGGAGGCTAAAAAAAATGCCAATTAAAATCTTAGCCGGGACAAGTGCATCATCAGGCAAGACAAGACAAGACAAGGCCGACAAAAGAGTGCAGCAGAGATGGAGCGTGGCGCAATGCATTCTCTCTGAATCCCTCTCTCTCTCTCCCACTCTCTTTTTCCCACTCTCTTTCTCTCTGACTGCTGCTGCTTAAGTCTACTGAAGAATAGAGACACAAGGGAAATTGCCCCACTTGACGCCTTTGTGTGGAGCTCGTCTTGCTATCCGCTCGCAAATGGCTCAAAAGTGGCTGCTTTTCTTCCTCTTCTTCTTCATCTTTATCTTGTTGTTGTTGTTGTTGTTGTTGTTGTTGTTGTTGTTGCAAGTGAAGAATGCGAGCGTCAAGTGGCTGCTACTAAAATACTTAAGCAGCGCACTTCTGGCCTGCATAAAAAACAAAACAGAATTGCCAAGAATGCGCTGGCAAGTGGCAAAGTTCGTGCTAACCAGAGATTAGAGATTAGAGCCAAGTGCGCGAGGCAACAACACACAAAATGGCAATTAACCAGGCCAAGAGAACAATAGCAACAGCTAGTTGAACTAGTTCAAGCTAAGGCAAATGGAATTGGAATTGATAGAGAAGATAGAGCAGAACTAGAAAGTGGAAATTACAAACTAGGACAAGTTCATAAGTAATATTTAAACATAATTTATCGATAACTATTAATGGTAAATGTAGTTAGTTATCGATAGTTATTAATAGTCATATTTGTTAAGTTAGATGATTTTTTCTATAATTTATCGATATACTTTGATTTCATTGTCATCACCTAAGCATAGCTGTTATCGATAAATCATTTTAGTCGATAGATCTATATACTAATAAAGCTTTAATTCATTGCTAAATGAATAAGTATCAAAGACTAACTATTGCTAGCAATAACTGTTATCGCTTGTTATCGACTTACTGTTGCTACTATTGCCTAAAACTATTTGCTATCGATAGTAAACATAAAGTCTTATTATTGATATACCAATTGTCTAAAGTAATTGTTATCGATAATTAACACAAAGTCTTATTATTGATATACCAATAAGGCTTTATCCATGATAAATTAACAAGAATCAAAGTTGTTAAGCTTCGCCATCAATAGCTGTTATCGATTGTTATCGACTTTTCATTGAGCTATCAATAAGAAGAAGTTCACTTATAATAAGGTCTATTCGAGGTTTGCTTGAACTCTTATACATATATTGTTATATCTATCGACAGCTATATGCATGTGCGACTCTCAATCACAATTGATCGATAATAAAATATGTCTCGGAATGCGCTGTTTTCATATTGAATTAGCTCAGCAGCTGTGCAGATGTTCCCGTGTTCCATTTGATTTCATGTGTTAAGACAAACAATTCAATTTACACACAGTACACTCCACTACACTACACTACATACATTTGCAGTCCAGTCCGCTGGCAACCCTTTGTTCCAATTGGATTTTCGTGTGCCTCTTATTGGATAAGTTTATGTGCGCCTCGCAATTTCTTTCGCTTTTGTTTTTTTTCGTTTGTTTTTAGGCATGTGTGTACCGAAAGGGTTAAAGCACACACACACAGAGGGCGAGACACAGTGACAGGGATGTCATGTGCTTGCGTCAAGGATGTGTGTGTGTGGAGGCTGTGTGTGAGATGTATGTGCGTGCAAATTGCGTATAAAAACGTATGTTGAAAATATTTATTGCCCGTTGCGAATGCAACAAAATGAAAATGAAAATGGAAATGAAAATTTCATTAGTTGACTTCTGCCACACACATGTGTGTTTGTTTGTTTTTTTTTTCTTTCCTGTTTGTTTTTTGTTGCTTGTTTTAAGCTAAATTGTTTATTTTATTAGCAATTTGGAAGATTTATGAGTTCGCCAGGAGCTCTCAACTCGAAATGAAGCACCGGAATGCCCATTAATTAGCGTGCTAGACTAACAGAAATGTGTGCGATGAGAGAGAGAGATAGAGAGAGAGAGAGGAAGGGAGAGAGATTGCATTGCTGCTGCCCTCTGTGGGTCAGTTCTTGTGGCAAAGCTTTGCCAGGACTCGATTCGCCATACGCTCATTGCCTACCTTTAGGCGTTGCCTTTAATATTCCCTAATTAGATTTTAATTTAACTTTCGCTTACCCGTTAAACATGTTCCGGTGCCAGCGAAATTCTTCAGTTGCGGAAAGCCTGCGGAAGAGAAGATAGAAACGGAGACTTAAAACAATTATAGATAAGGGCAAAGAGAGTAGAGTTTATCGATAGTTATCAATATTTATTATCGATACATTTTGATTCGAATTATTATTGAAAATGATTGAAATCAAGTTAAGTGATAGCAGAAGCATATGTTATCGATAACTTGCCTTCAGTTTTGTTATCGATATGTCAAATGTGCTTAGAGATATTATAGTAAATAAAATTAGTAACAGAATGAAATGTTACCGATAGTTATCAATCGCTGTTAACATGACAAGTCGGTTGGGCTGAAATTAGACTACACATGCATTTATCGATATATAGATATCGATAATCCATATATGAATATAGTTTAACTGTATTAGATAGTATCCTTAGTTAAGTGCACATCAATTTCTGCTCGTAATATAAAATATATGTTTATTGATTAGTTATTGATAACATTTATCGATTATAGACATTCCCCCTTGACTGCCATTGCATAGTTCAAATTTAATAGTTCAAGAGCAAGTGAATGAAATTTGAATGCAGCTGGGGCGCTGGGCAATTGAACTGTAAACAGAGTATGGCGCAGTCAGTTGATATCGTTTGTTTCCTATATGAGAGGCTGTCTCATTAGTCGTCGCATTTATTAGCCTTATAAAAGCGGTCGGCTCCAACGATCTGACCCTGACCGCGCCACATCTTGTGCCCCCCCAAACAAACTCGGAGCTCTGCAGCCGAAATGCAAATCGTGCTTGAGCTCAGCTCGGACAGCCTGCAGGAGAGTCGGCGGGTCGGAGTGAGGGATCGCTACTCGGAGTGACATATCAAAGCAAAATCAAATTTGACAGACAACCGCGCTAATTTCTGCTCGATGTTTCATTGTTTCAAGGCGTTCATCGGCTGTTCGCTTGCCAAAAAAAAGGGGTTGCGACTCGAGAACAAGAGGCACTCGGGGGCACTTCAATAGGTCTAAAGGGGCTGAAGCATATGGGCTATGCGACTATGAAATGCCCTCGATTTGTGAATGATTTATATATATAAACTGTATATTTTCAATACAGTTATATGATATAGTAATTGTTGGGATTTGGAATATACTATTTTATTTTATAGATATACTATTTCTATATATGAATAGTCTTTACTTAAACGACCTGAACTTTGATTGATGTATTAACAAATTTTTCAAATTTAAATACTTTTTTGATACCTTAACTCTATTATTGGTCTGTAAATCCCTTAGTAGTTCGATCTAGACTATATAGTAACAAAGAAAGAAGACGCTAAAGTAGGGTGACCAGTTCGGCCTCAGGCCATTCCGGGACGGTCCACGACTTTGTTGTAAAAAACTGCTTATCCGCGCTGCTTTCCTCAACAAAATTCTTCACTTGTCTTGACAAAAGCGGGACATGTCCCGGAATTCCAGGACGTATGGTCACCCTACGCTAAAGCAATATATTCATGAAGAGAAACTAGTTCTGTATATCTTAAGAGACAAACTATTCGAATATATTTCATATGTATTCATGTATATACTAACTGAAGTATATGCTTTATAGAGAAACTTCCGTTAAGAGTTATATAATTCATACGAAAGCTATAAAGCTCTTGTTAGGGTATAAAATGCTGCAAGCACAATAAACAAGAGAGAGAGAGAGAGAGAGAGAGAGTTCAACTGGAGCAATACACAAGAGTGTAGGCATGTGTGTATTGATATTTGTGTGTGTGTATGTGTGTGTGTGTTTATGTATGTGTGTGTGTGTGTTGGTGAACCCTACGCCAAGCTGCGGCGAGTGAAGCGGAGGATGTCAACAATCAGCACACATCAAACTGAACACTACATTTATTAGCTTTCGCCTCGTTACCAGCCATCTCCAGCCCCTCCAAGTGCCTTGGCCACCCACCCCCTCCCTGCTGCCATCCCCCATGCCCTTACGCCTCTCGCCTCTGGCCGCTGAGTAACCGCTGTGGCATGTCAACGGCAATCAGCAGCCGCTGACGCTGCCGCTGCCGCTTGTTGATTTACCAAGAATTTTGAAATTGTGAAATTCGATATTGCGCGAAATTCTGTGTTCTGTAAGGAATTGTGAGTAGTTGCATGTGTGTGTGTGTGTGTGTGTGTGTGAGCTGAATGTGTAAATGTGAAAACGCACAGCTCTATAGAAATGCAAGTGACGAAGTATTTATAAACTGATTAAGGCTAAACAATAGCTGATATGGGTCGACACGAAGCGAGCCGAGCCGAGCAGAGCTGCGCCGCGTTGCTCTGCTTGGCCCCTGTGTTTGCTGAGACTTACGCAAATTTACAGCTAAAACTTGCAACAGACACACGCACAAGTACACACACACACATGTATATACGTATTTCTAATCGCGACCACACACGTGTTGCCACGCCTCCATCGCAGCTCAGCCTTTCGCTGCTCAAAAGTGGAGCCAAAACAAAAAAGTCGCATCGTGAGCTCTCACAACACAGCAAAGTAGCTCTTGCTCTGTATGTGTGTGTGTGTCTGTGTGTGTGTATCTGTGTGTGTGTGTGAGTGTGAGTGTGTGTGTCTGTGTGTGTGTAGCGGGTCAAGTGAATAACAGCTGGCAATAGGTAAAGGTTTCAATTGCTCAAGATGAATGCATTCATCATACATATGACTAATTTGAAGGCATTTCTTGCATGCAAAACTTGTGAATAGAAATGTGAATATAATGTGAATACTATTGAATTTAGTGAATAGATTCATTGACTCATTGTAGTCAGTGTATTTAATACTTTATTAACGTTCTGGCACAAGAAAAATTAGTTTTTATGCATTAAATATAATGTGAATATATGTGAATATGTTGAATACATTCAAATGATTCAATTTTTAAAAAGTAATTTTTAGCATATCAGTAACTGATTTTGGTTGGTACTGAAATAGAAATGTGAATACACTCATGAATACAATGAATACACTCACAATCGCATTCACTCTTTTGTGCAGTGAGCAAAATATTCGTGAATGAACATTATTCATATTGATTTGAATACATATGAGTAGTTACAGTAAATACAATATGAATACACTCACAGATTGATTATTATTGTAAACCACTAGATTTCTGTGAATCAAATGAATATAGAGTGAATGTATTCATATAGTATATCTTTCATTACACTACTATGAAGTCAAAAATGTAAATACCAATTGCCTTCAAGCGAATATTGACTATCAGGTGAATACACTCACACACTCAGTCATTCATTCATTCAATCAATCATGGGGCAACAAATCGAACAGGTCGGCAACTGTTTGGCCAACGTGCTCAAATCGTTGAGTGTCCACTTCAAATGAATATTTGTTGATGAATACTCGAATCTCAATCTGAATCTGAATCTGAGTCGGAATCTCAATGAATGTGCGCTGCATAATTAGCAGTCGTCGACATCGAGCAGTGAAAGCAGCTAAAAATAGCCAACAAAATCAAAATCAAAACAAAAACAAAATAATAATCAAAATAAATGAATAAATAAATCAAATCAAATGATGAAGGTGAAAATTAGAGCCTCGCACCGACTGTCGAATGCCCTTTGACTGCATATAGATATGAATGCTATAGTGCTACGATCTACGAGTGGAATAGAATAGAAATACAATCCCTTTCAAGTCGAACTAGATATGAATAAATCCAAATAAAAGATTTGAATGCAGATACAGATACAATACTGAAACAATACTGTTATAGATATATATTATAGATATAGCTACAAATCTCCCTCTTTATAGATACATATACAGATACACCTAGATACACTCAAATATAAACCTTTCTAATGCTCGTTACACACTCGATAACAAAGTCACAATACCCTCGACTTTTCATGTATTCAAAGTATATTCAAATATCTAAAATGCGATGCGATTCGATTCATGACGATTCGAAACGAGCCGCTGAAGAAGCAAAGCCCGAGCCGTCGCGATTCACATGGAGGAGGCTCAAGTGCCAAATCGTGTTTATTTGCGCCAAAAAACAAAAAAACAAAACAAAAAATTACCGCCACGTTCAGCTTTCAGCTCTACCTGTATCTGTATCTACAACAATGTATCTGTCTCTATGGAAATGTATCTGAGCCAATTTATATAAAGCTGTATCTATGGCAATGTATCTGATTCTATGGGAAAGTATCTTTAAGCTAAGCAATAAAGCTGATTCTATGGGAAAGTATTTGTATCTGATTCTATAGAAAAGTATCTGTAACTTAAGTTATGTATCTGTTTCTAAAGGAAAGTATCTATAGCTATGCAACTAGGAAAGTATCTGTGACTAAAGCAATGTATCTATATCTATATCTATATCTATATCTATATCTATATCTATATCTATATCTATATCTATATCTATATCTATATCTATATCTATATCTATATCTATATCTATATCTATATCTATATCTATATCTATATCTATATCTATATCTATATCTATATCTATATCTATATCTATATCTATATCTATATCTATATCTATATCTATATCTATATCTATATCTATATCTATATCTATATCTATATCTATATCTATATCTATATCTATATCTATATCTATATCTATATCTATATCTATATCTATATCTATATCTATATCTATATCTATATCTATATCTATATCTATATCTATATCTATATCTATATCTATATCTATATCTATATCTATATCTATATCTATATCTATATCTATATCTATATCTATATCTATATCTATATCTATATCTATATCTGTATCTATATCCACAGCAATGTATCTGTATCTACAGCAAAGTATCTGTATCTATGGCAATGTATAAAGTATCTCGCGCGCTGTATCCGCATCTGTGTGCTTTGAGTTTGGGCACGATCGCCTCGCTGCTGATTGCCATGTGACGCTGCAGAAAATCTAGCATATGATTATCTGCTATATACAGTGGCGAGCACATGTGGGTACATGTTGGCCAAGTTGACCTTAAAATGCCTGTAAAAACTTTAAAAATGCATCAATCACCAAAAGAAGCCTCTATGGCCATCAACAAGCCCGTAAGTGAGTGGACTGCACGGCGAGCTCTTCGAAGAATTGGATTAACAGCCTCAATAAAGCAGAAAAAACCAGCACTTTCGGACAAAAACATTGCAGCTCGTCTCAAGTTCAGCAAAGAACATAAAGATTGGACTGAAGATGACTGGAAAAGAGTTATTTGGTCAGATGAGACCAAAATTAATCGATTCCAGTCCGACGGAAAGGAATATTATTGGCACCGCAAACATGAGAAGCTCCAAAAGCATCAGGTAAAAATGACGATGAAGCATGGTGGAGGTGGCCTGATGGTTTGGGGCTGCTTCACATGGTGGAACATCGGCCCACTGGTTAAAATTGATGGGATCATGAAGAAGGAAGACTACCTGGATATTTTGAAGACCCACCTTCCAGATTTTGTGGATGAAAGTGCATATCCAGAAGAGGAAGTTGTATTTCAGCAGGACAACGACCCCAAGCACAAGGCAAAAATCGTTAAAAATTGGCTTGACAGCCAAAAATTTTTGATAATGGAGTGGCCTTCACAGAGTCCGGATCTGAACCCCATAGAAAATTTATGGGCTTTGGTGAAAAAACGGCTCGCGAAGTATGAAACTCCACCGACAGGATTGGATGAGCTTTGGGGTCGGGTCCAAGCGGAGTGGAGCAAAATTCCGCATGACCATTTACAAAACTTAGTTGAAAGTATGCCTAAGCGCATTACTAGTGTAATAAAAGCTAAAGGTCTGTGGACCAAATATTAAATAATTGAAGAATGTTTAAAAAAAACGAGCAAAAGTGGATACATACCGCATTTCATGTATTCAGCTGAAAATCTTTAGTTTCTAAACATTAACTGCATAATGTTATTACTTTTCCTTATTTAAATAAACTTAATGAATTTAATTCAAAAATTTCAGAGCGATTGATGCATTTTTAAAGTTTTTACAGGCATTTTAAGGTCAACTTGGCCAACATGTACCCACATGTGCTCGCCACTGTATATACCAAGCACACACACACACGCACACACACACTCGCACACACACACACACACAACTATTATTATTGTAATTACAATTATAATTAGTGAGATTTTGTATTTATTTGGTGAGTTTTGCTCATTTATTAAATTTAATTGCGGCTAATTTCGCTTTAATGCGAGACAAACTTAACAGTCACACACACACACACACACTCACACACTCTCACACACACACACACACACACATACACACACAGTAAATTAACCCCTCGAGTGGCACTCAGTTTCGTTTGTCAAGTTGCTTTAATTGACTTTTAAATTTACAAAAAAAAAAAAAAAAAAAAACCGAAATTCACAAAAAATCAAAGCGAAGCAGATTGAGTGTGTGAATGGCGGAGGGAGGGGCACTGGGGGGGTAGGGTAGCGGGGGGAGGGGGGTGTGGTTGAGGAAGTTGGTGCAACTCTAAAGTGCAACTGCAACAACAGCAGCAATTGCACTCTCGTGTCGGCGGCGTTCACACCTCAGACAATGCGACCGAAGTGGCATGCAGCATGCGGCACATGCGGCAGAGTCAGGCGGGGCGTGGCACAGGGCAAGCGCCAGCGGGCGGGCTTGCTCGACTGACTTTGGGGCACTTGGCTGGACGGCTGCAATGGGATGAGATTTGCACTCGGTTGAGCCTCAAGCTTGGGCAGGGTATTCCGATTTCAGCATTACTTAGAGCAAAGCAGATATAGATATAGATATATATATAGTCCACATCAAAATCTGTTTATATAGCTAACTTTTCACCTGATTCCAATCTCTAATCCAACTGATTCGTAGCTTTGTTAACTGAAGTGTATTTTCTACTATGTGGAGTATTCTCTAGTCGAGCATACCCCATCATTGCCACATGCTTTACGCTGTTTCTTTCAGCGCTGTTTAAAATGTGCGTCAAAGCAAAATCAAAGCAAAGTCAAAGCAAGTTTGTCTGGCCAGGGTCTAGAGGTAGTTGGCCCCTCTCCTCCTCTCTCTCCCCCCCCCCTCTCTCTCTCTCTCTCTCTCTCAGTCTCTCTCACTCTCTCTGCCATGCATAGAGACCGCACACATTGCGAACGGCGCACAATTAAGAATATTTCTATCAGGCCACAAAGTGGGGCAGTTTTGTAGCAATAGGCGGAGCAAAGGCGGCGGCCTGAGGCTATTAGCAAACTGTCTCAAATATCAAAGGGCAGTCGCAACACGTTGCCGGACGGACTACGGACAGACTACGGACGGACGTCGGCAGCAGCAATTGACATGCAGCAATTAGCAAAAGGTGCCCAAACACACACATTTATCGATTACATAATTATTCAATTGTTGCAACATTGCAATATGTTAATTAGAATTGAATTTCTATTTCTAACAAACAATTGTCTTTCGACTTTGCATTCAATTCAATTAGAACTTTTTATTTTTTGTTTTTCTTTATTCAATTTATAGTTGAGGCATAAGTTCAATCAAGCTGAATATCAATAAGAATATATATCTATATAGCTGTGTATAAAGTTATATCTTGGGAGTAGAAAAGATCTAAATTTATCCAATAATACTCTACTTCTGTATGGGTATATTAGTTTAACTGCTATTTTCAATATATTTACAAGTTTCTAAGAGCTAAAATGTATATTTTGTATCTATATAACTTACTGATACTCAACTGATTAAGTTTGATACGACTCATAGATTTCTTTATATCAAATACCACAAAAATCATATCTTATATCTTAGGTAAAAATACTCTTTCCAGGGTATTTATAGTTTATTATTTATTATAAATTATATATATATATATTTGTTTGTAGATGTCAAATATTAGATTTATTTTTTTTTTAAATATATTTTTATTAAATTTAGAATATAATAAAATTATATAAAAATAATAAATAAAATTATAATAAAACAATTACTAAAAAAAAATTATTAAAATTATAATTAAACATGATAAAAATAAAATTTTAAATAAAATTTTTTAGAAAATTTGTTTTTAATGAAAAATATTCAAAATTTATTAGATTTATTTATTTATCAATATATTTGTATCTATTTATTTATACACATATTATTCTTAGAAATTTCCATTTGTAATTACTGTTAAATTTTTTTTTGCTCATAATTATCTTTTATCTATCATATAACATATATATATTTCGCAAGCCCCTCAAAAAAAAATGAAGAAAAACTCAAAGAAAATCTATGAAAATAGTTAATTTAAGCCAAAATGTAATTTGCCAAAAGGAATGCGGAGACGTGACCCCGCCAATGCCCAGCAGATGGCGCTTCAAAGCCAAAAATGCGACACACAAAAGCTTCGCGCTATCAATTTGCAATAGCATAAGATGAGTGTGAGTGTGTGTGTGTGTGTGTGTGTGAGTTTGTGCGTGTGCATGTGTGTGTAAACACATCAAAACGACTGTCACAACAAAGCGACAAGAGCCAAAGTGAAAATTGTCAATTAAAATATTGAAAAAAAGAAGAGAAGAAGAAGCAAATACATTTTTGTACACACACACACAAACACACACACATACATATGTATAGATGTGTATATAGATAAATGGCTAGTGGTGTACGTTACCAATTTGGCAATTTGGTTTTTGGTTTTCCTTGCTTCCGTCTGTCTGTGTAAAAGATCAAAGGCACTTAATGGCCCAGCTGAGTGTGACCGTTTGCCGCGAGGTCGAGTGAAAAGGGGGGGCGGGTAGGAGGGGTAGGGGGTGTAGGTGGTGTTGCTGGTGCTGGTGTTGTGTGAAGGCGCCATTTGGGTGGCAGGAAATCCGTTTTGGGCTTTTGGCCCCAAACTTGACGCGACTTTAATTGACGAAAGGGGCAAATGGGAAAAATCAACAAAAGTGTAAAAAATCAACGAGACAAACAACACACACACACACACACACAAACACACACACGCACACGCACACAAAGAAGAGTTGGCAAAGCAGAACGTAGCAGCAGCGGCAGCGGCAACAATATGCAAAATTAAATAAGATGACGCGAATAAAAAAAGCGGCAACAATAACAGTTACCAACAGCAAAAGCTGCGCCAAAAGTTCTTTCTCACATTTATTAAACAAATTACGCGAACACGGCACAAAGCAGACTGAAATATCCGATAAATAAATACAAATAAACACACAAACACACACACACACACACACATGCATGCATGCACAATTAATAAACGAAGCAAATAACAACAACAACAATGCAGCAAGAAAAGAGAAAGCAAGCGCAATGCAAAAGAAATATCGTGCGGAAGTTTCTAACAAACAAAACTCGAGATGGAGAGCGAGAGAGAGAGCGCACGCAACTAGAAGACGGCAGACTGTAGAGTGCAGAGTGTAGAGTGTAGAGTATAGAGTGTGGAGTGTGGAGTGCAGAGTGCAGAGTGCACAGTGTAGAGTGTAGAGTGCGTGCGCTATTTTTGCGCGTTCAGCGTAAGCCTATGTGTGTGCATATGTATTTGTGGGAGCAGCGCTGGAGTGCAGGCAGGCTAGGCGACAAGCAGAACTTAAATTTGGCACAGTGTAACACTAACAACAACAACAACAACATGGCAAGTGATGACGATGACATTTCAACGCTAATTAAAATAATAATAACAATAACAACAGCATCAACCACAGCAACAATAACAGTTGGCACTTCAAGCAGCCAGATAATCTGTCGTGCATATGTGTATGTATGTATGTATGTATGTATGTATGTATGTATATATGTAGGTATATATGCCAGCAAGTTTGTGTGTGGGAGAGTCAATCATTGTGCGAGCTTCACTTAGCTGTTTACTGTTGTTGCTGCTGCTGTTCTTGTTGTTGTTTTTGCTGTCCTTCTCGCTACGGTAATATTGCCACTTGCTCGACTTAAGCTCGCGCGCTCTCTCTCTCTCTCCCGCTCAGTCGTTCACTACTACACTGCTGTGTTTCTTTTGTTGCTGATCCGCAGACAAAGTCAGGCTTTACAGTGAGGCAAGACAACAAACTATTTGAAATGTATGTTTTCTAGCATTTCATGCAAGTTTTGTTTTATTGTAAATAAAATTAAACATAATAAACATAATTAAATATAATGTAATTATTAAGTTTTAATAATAATTAAATATTTATTTATATAGACTTAAGCTCTCCTACATTTATTTTCGTATTTCTAAATAGTTTTCTTAATATTTCAAACAAATTAAAATTTGTCAAATTTCTAACTCTTTTACAATTGTATTTTGCATTTACGCTAATTAATTGTCCCACTGTGACTGTGTTTGTCGCTTCACAGACATACACACATACATACATATATATAAGCAATTGCCATTGCAATTAGCAGCTCAACTTGAGTGGAGAGTTGGAGGTGGAGTGAAGTGGCTCAAAAGCTGCAGCTTGAGCCGTTGTCTATGTGTTTGTGTGTGTGTCTGATGGGCTCGTTGATTAATTTCTTTTTTATGCAAACTAAGCGGCTCTGTGCGTATGTGTGTGTGTGAGTAGTGCAGGTGACAAAACCAGTTGCCGATTATTCGATCTGTAACTGTAACAGCGACAACTGAGTGGGAGACTTGTAGGTGTGTGGGGAGGGGGGATTTCGTGTTGTTTTTTTGGGGTGTTTCGCTTACCCTGCGCATGCAGCAGCGGGTGATGCGGTGGCATTGGCATTGCTGCTGGCAGCGGCGGCGGCGGCTGCTGCTGTTGCTGTTGCTGCTGCTGCTGCTGATGTGGATGATGCGGATGGTGATGCGGATGCGTATGCGTATGCGGATGTGCATGCGGATGCGAATGCGGATGATGATGATGATGCACGGCAGCGGCCAGCTGATGGGGCATAAAGGCAGCGGCCACAGCTGCGTGTGCATTGAAATACGCCATGCGCGAGGCGGCGGCCATTGTTAACTGTTGTTGCTGTTGTTGTTGGTGATCCCTAAAATGTTGTTGTTGTTGTTGTTGCTCCAAAGTAACCAAGTTGCTGGCTGCTGTTGCTGCTGCTGCCAAGCTGCCGCTGCTGCTGCTGTTGTTGTAATGCGCTGCATTTGTTGCTGTTGTTGCTATTGTTGCTGTTGTTGTTGTTGTTGGCTTTGGCGGCGTTGGCGTTTGGCGCGCGTTGTTTGTTGTTGCCGTTGTCAAATCTGTTGCCGTTTCGCATGTTGCTGCTGCTGTTGATGTTGTTGTTGCTGCTGCTGCTGTTGTGGCTGCTGTTGTTGTTGTTGTTGTTGCTGCTGCCGCAACGGCCAGGCCGAGCAGCTCTTGTATGGCAAATGGCGAACGCTGCGGCATTGCGCTCGCTCTCTTGCTCTCACTCCCTCTCTCCCTCTCTCTCTCTAATTAGTTATTAGTAACTGTTGCGAATTCGAATTCGAACTCGAAACGTTTGCTTATTAATTTTGGCTCTGCTTGGCAAAATCGAAAATTTATTGTTCGGCTGTTGTCGTTGTTGTTTTTGCTTTTGCTTTTGTTTTTGTTTTTGTTTTGTTTGCTTTTAATTAAAACGGTATTTCAAAGCTCTGGCCACTTGCGCTCTCTTTGGCGCGCTGGCTGTTGCTCTCTCTACCTCGCTCTCGCTCGCTCTCTGAGCTAATATGCCGGCTGCTCGTGTGTTCGTCTGCCTGTGAGTGTCTCTGTGTGTGTATGTGTGTGTGTGAGTGTTTACAGCTATCTGTAGGCCGGCAACAATAACAATCGAGTATAACTGCACTTAACACTAAAAAAATGATTGTTGCTGCTGCTGTTGCTGTTGCTGCTGCTGCTGCTGCTGCTGCTGTTGTTGTTATTGCTGGCAATTCGCTCGCGTTTTTATTTTGATTTTTTTCTTGTTTGTCGCTTGTGTCGCCTGTCGCAAAAACACACAACAAATTCGCAATAATTTCCACGTTAAACTGTTGCCTGACTTAATGTGCAGCAGGAGTTTTGTCGTCGCCATCGCCATCGCCGTCGCCGCCGTCGTCGTCGCCGTCGTCGTCGTCGTTGTCGTCGTTGTCGTCGTCGTCTACGTCGATGCTTGCCCCAGCTTTGGTGGTTGGGACCTACTGGCTAGAAAGCCGCTGAGCGGTTCATGCAACGTGCACGGGCAACGACAACGGCAACGGCAACGGGATTTTTTTAGCCAGACTTGATCCTTGGCAGCGGCGTTGCCGCCGCTGTCGCCACCGTAGTCGTTGTCGTCGCAGCGCTGCCGCTGCGCTGTACGCGTCGCTGCTGCGCAACGGTAAAACCAACGCCAGCTTCAGGGGCGGCGTCTGTTCACAGCCGCAGCACTAGCTGTGCCGCTCGCACCCATTCAGTCAGACGGCGTGCGCGTATGAGCGGCAATTTCCCCTGCACAGTGACTAAGCCCAACATGGCGCATGTGCGCAACACCGCTGCGTGTGTGCGAGCGGCACAGCTGCTGTGTGCCGGTGTACAGCTAGCTGAGCCGCTCTAACGCACGCAGCACTTCCAGTTAGCTGGAAACCTTCCAGTCGTTCGGCCAGCTTTGCTTGTGTGCGTGCGCCGAGCTGCGCAAGTATTAGTGGCCATTTGATTGTGTGTGTGTGTGTGTGCGTGGGGCCCATTTTGTATTGTTTGTGGTGCGGCCGTTAATGGGGTGGGCGCTGCGGCAGCGGCAAGTTTCGGCTCGTTCAATGAAGGACGCCAATTTATAGCCAAAAAGCAAAAAAACAAATAAAATACAAAAAATATAACAGAATATATGTAAAATGAGCTGAGCAGGAGTTGTGAAAACTACGAGATGTTGTTGTTGTTGTTGTTTTTGAACTAATACTACATAAAAAAGCCGTCTAATTAATATGTTGCAAAGCTTTTGCCATGGCAACGGTAAAAGCTAGCGAGAGCCGATCATGACATGCTCTCCAAGACAAAGGCAACAATTGCCAGGCACTTGGCAGAGGCAACGGTGCTTTTGTAGCGGTTTTTCTCACGCCCACACGCGCCATTAGCAGCCGCTAGAGCAACTGAAACGTCGTCAGCCCACGCGCGCGACCTTTTTTCGCCGCAAGTCTATTAAACAATCGAAATGCCAAAGCTACAATTACAACAACAACAACAGCGAAACGCGCTCTCACGACACAACTTCGCCGTCGCCGTCGTCGTCGTCGTCGTCTTTGCCGACTCTTTGTCTAGCGACAGCGGCCACGCAGTCTGGAGACTTTTGTCGTTTGGCTGGCTGTGCGAGAGGGAGACGGCCAGTGCCTAGCCACTAGATGGGCTGCAGCGTGGGAGCGAGCGAGTGAGGGAGCGAGCGAACGATCGCGCTTAACTGCGTAGCTCGAGAATGCGTCTCGGCGTAATTCGATATTTTTCTGCGCAGGTTGTGCGATCCTGGAATGTGGTAAGGGAATGGGCATAGGGGAAGAGTATTGAATGTGTGCATGATTCATGAGTTGAGCATTTTTAATGCGAATTTTCCCATAATTCTAAGCGCTTATTGTTAATTAACTTTGCAATTAAAGCAGGAGCAAGAGCAGGAGAGAGGCAGACAATGCCAATAAGAAAATAAGAAAATCTTCAAAAATACAATTCATTTTCTGTCAAAATATAAATATTGAATTTCCTAATGATAATAACAATAATGATGATGATGATGATGATAATGAGTGCTTAACTGGTAATTCGATATGCTGGCATAGTTTTCATATATTAGGCAGCAACAACAACTTTCAGCTGGCGATCATTTGGCTACACTCCCAGCCAGTGTGTGTGTGTGTGCGAGTGTGTGTGTGTGGATGTCCTTAAGCCGTTTGTCCTTCAACTAGCAGCTTTGTTTTGCAAATATTTTGACGTGCGATTCTCACAGCGCTTAACAAAACATACCTGAAAATCATTCTTTCATTGTAAATACCCTGTAAACACCAATGGGCAAGCGGGTATATACAATATACATATGTATATGTATATGAGCTAAGGTAACACTAATAGAGTTGTATAGCTATAGAGCAGTTTGAAAATGTTACATGAAAATAATCAGAAATTGTTACAAGCTAATATACCCGTTTGACAGTCATTATATTAACAATTTGACTATCTGCCTTGCAGCTGCATTCGTCTAAGCTTCAGTTAACACTTAATCATAGCTTACAGGGTATATTCTAGTCGTTCATTTGGAATTCTTGTCATCGTTAAGGTTATGTCCGGCATACAGGGTGCCTCGAGTTGTCAGTGTGGTAGTCGAGTGGCCGACAAATGATTCAATTATCGCTTTAACACTCAAGTGGAGCGTTTCAAGTGCGAAAGTTGCCCAAAAACACAAAGAAGAAGAAGAAGCAGAAGATAAAGATGAAGCTGAAGCTGAAGCTGAAGCTGAAGAAGCAGCAGCAGCAGCAGCAGCTGAAGTTCGAGTTTCGAATTACCAAAAAAAAAAAAAATAAATAATACGAGAATAAAGAGCGACTGTCAATTATGTTTCGAGTTTTGTATTTGAACTACTCAGCAATTGTGGCAGGCGATGCGACAAAGCTTAATTATCAACACTTCGAGTTCAGTTAGAGAGATAGAGAGAGAGGGAGAGGGTGAGATAGAGGGAGAGGAAGAGAGAGAGGGAAAGAGATCTATAAACTGATCGTTCAATTTGAAAAGTGAGCTGGACGTGCATAGTTACTGAGAGATGGTGAGAGAGAGAAAAGAGAGAGAGATAGAGAAAAAGAGAGAGAGAGAGAGAGAGAGATGAAGAGAGAGAGAGAGAGAGAGAGTTAAAACCAGAGATGAGACGGGGAGAAAGAAAGAAAGAGAAAGAGAGAGAGAGAGAAAAAGAACGAGACGAGATGAATGAAAGAGAGAGATAGAGAGAGCGAGATAGCACGAGACGAGGAGAATGAGAGAAAGAGAGGGAGAAAGAAAGAGATTAAAAGTAATGTAAGAGAGATAGGAGAGACAGAGAAAGAGAGAGACAGAGAGAGAGAGAGAGAGAGAGAGAGAGAGAGAGATGAAGAGATAGAGAGAGGGAGGCAGACGAAGAGAGAGAGAGAGAGAGACGAAGAGAAAGAGCAAGGAAGACAGATGAAGAGAGAGGAGAGAGAGAGAGATACAGATTAAGAGAGGGATATGATGAGAGAGATGGCAAAGAGAGAGAGAGAGAAAATTGAACTGGATTTGCGTAGCTCTTGATGTATCTTGATTACCGTTATAATGATATAGTTGGTTAGACTTAAAGAAGCAGTTAAAGCTAAGTAGTTGCTGG
This sequence comes from Drosophila nigricruria, assembly GCA_037075265.1. NCBI lineage: Eukaryota > Metazoa > Arthropoda > Insecta > Diptera > Drosophilidae > Drosophila > Drosophila nigricruria. The sequence continues at coordinate 11,126,601 of JBAMCI010000107.1, read as the reverse complement.
AAGGTCCTGAAAGATATTTTCTTCCTTTGCTAGAATTCGTTTGGATTTGAATGGTAGTAAACCCTTTCGAAACAATTTTCAAGCTTCTCACAAGAATCCAGAAAAGACATAACTTTTATATAGTAATAGTATATATAGCAATTATATAGTATAGTAATTTGATTTTATATCAAAAATCTTCAGATTGGCCCGCTCAGTTTAGGTATCTGAAATGTTAGTTAAGCACAGTTTGATTTGACTATAATTATTGATTAGGTGTATATATGTATGCATATGTATATATATGTATATATGAGTATATATCATAAATATATCAATATCTATTAACTGAAGTCTAATATGCTGTTTTACATAGCCAAAATACCCTGTAGAAATGCTTCACAGAAATTAAACAAAACAAAAGACTCAAAAAAAAAAATATATAATAAGAAACTTGAAGAGTTGTTGGAAAACTTGCCAAAATGCCATTGTTCAAATGTTTTGTTGTTAATGTTGTTGTTGTTGTTGTAGTTGTTGTTGTTGTTGTGTAATTAAGTTGTTTCGCTGTTGGACAGCTGAGCATATAATGAACGCATCTCTTTGGATCTCATCGATAGCTCAGCTGTCGGCCATTTTGTTGTTGTTGTTGTTGTTGTTGTTGTTGTTGTTGTTGTTAGCCATAAAAGCCCATTGAACAATGAACAAGAGCAGGGCATATTAGCTATTTATGTAGGCATATGACAGATGCTCTAAGATCTATTTGGGATTGATCAAGTTTCGTTTTCGAGTTTCAGAATTTCGTGAGCAGCAAAATTCAAGTTGAAGTAGAAAATGGCATGAAAAATGTTTAAAAATTACAAAATATTTGTATATCAAATTAATTTTGAGAAATAAATTAGATGAAATGAAATAAAATCAATTCAATATAGAAAATCTATTTGGTCTAGAGCAAGTTGTTAGACTTAAACTCTGAAAACTTAAACAGATCCGAGTTTTTGATATGATATGTCAAATAAAACTTTAAAAATATTTATTTATACTTTTTAAGCCAACTTTAATATATAAAACTTATTTAAAATTAATTTTAAGTTTTAAAAAAATTAAGAAAAATTATAAAAATTTTAATATTCAATATGAAGTTCAAAATAAAACTTTTGTATGAACTATGCAAATTGAGCGGCAAAGCAGAGTAGCTGTTAGTCGTATAAATAATAGAAAGAGAGATAGAAGGAGAGACAGAGAGAGAGATAGAGACTGAGCACGATAATATTATTGTCACACAATCGTTGCTTTTGTTGTTATTGTCGCTGTCCAGCGATTAGTTGAAGCCTTAATTTGACGCGCAATGAATGCCAGCCGAACAATAACAACAATAACAACAATGGCAATAGCAATAGCAATAGCAATAACAATAACAATAACAATAACAATTATAAATAATATATATAATCATAATCAAATTCGCGTTCGTTTAAATTATTTAATTGAATAATCAATCAAATCAAAAATTGCGTGGTTCGCTGTCCGCGCTGAGTGGCTCTCGCTGTGAACCGGTTCGAAAGTGGTACAAGAAGAAGCAGACTGGGACGGGACGAGAACGGCCATGCACGACTGTCAAAGATGCCTTGGAACTTGGCATTTTGAATGGGGGCTTTCAATGAGCTGTGAGCTATGGGCGAGTCTTAAGCTGAGATGATATAGATGATATTATCTGACCAGTTAACACTCTCAGCTGCATTAGTGCCAGTTCAAAGGGGCAACTAATATGCTCACACTAATGCTGGTGATAACCAGGGCATACGCATCGCATTGAGGACATTTAGTATTAGCTGGCAACAATTAAAACTCATTTACTTTTTTCGATTTTTCAATTATTTAATTGCTCGCAACGTGAGAAATTTAATTTGTGCAAAGGTGAACGAATGTTGAACAAACTAATAATTGACGAATTAACGAATTATTAGAAATGAATCTGGAAAGATTTGATTCAAGCGCTGCGCCCACAACTTCAGTCGGCAGCGTGGCTAAAGGGTTTAAAGCGCTGGTGTTAGCAGACACCAGCCCACAAGAGAATGGCGTGGGTTCGAATCCCACCGCTGCCAAATCGGTAATTTTTTTTATTTTTTTTTTTATTAGATTCAGATAGGAACGATCCTGCACTCAGCTCAGCTCAACTCAAGTCTTTTTTATATTACAGAGTATCTGCTAGTCGTACATTACTTTACCCTCTATTTCCTTTTTATTTGCTCTTTCAATTCAAACTTTTAATCCGCATTCAATTGGCTTCGGCTTTGATTTTTGTTCTTGATTTTTGCACTGCGCACAGATGGCGCCACTGTGCAGTTTATGGCTAATTTTGCGGCTGGTTTGTGTCTCGGCTAATCGTTGTTCCAGCGCAAAGCTAATTAAAACTTTCACACAATAGTAGTTCTTCAATTAACAGCCAATTACTAATAATGAAACAAGAAACAAGCTTTAATCTGTTGATAAGAATTTAAAAATTTAGAATTCAGTTTGCAGACAAATTGAGATAAATTGAAATGGAACCAAAATATGCGTGTACATATATGGGTTAGCTGTCATTAAAGTAAGTTGAAGAGTAGTAAGACTTATTATCATTATCATTATCATTATCATTATCATTATCATTATCATGATCATTATCATCACCGAGCATACTGAAACTATCGGTGAAGTCAACGTAGAAACTGTTATAGAGCAAAGATGCTTGGAAAAGAATCTATGACTATGCGCTATTGTCATTGTCATTGTCATTGTCATTGTCATAGTCATAGTCATAGTCATAGTCATAGTCATTGTCATTGTCATTGTCATTGTCATTGTCATTGTCATTGTCATTGTCATTGTCATTGTCATTTTCATTGTCATTGTCATTGTCATTGTCATTGTCATTGTCATTGTCATTGTCATTGTCATTGTCATTGTCATTGTCATTGTCATTGTCATTGTCATTGTCATTGTCATTGTCATTGTCATTGTCATTGTCATTGTCATTGTCATTGTCATTGTCATTGTCATTGTCATTGTCATTGTCATTGTCATTGTCATTGTCATTGTCATTGTCATTGTCATTGTCATTGTCATTGTCATTGTCATTGTCATTGTCATTGTCATTGTCATTGTCATTGTCATTGTCATTGTCATTGTCATTGTCATTGTCATTGTCATTGTCATTGTCATTGTCATTGTCATTGTCATTGTCATTGTCATTGTCATTGTCATTGTCATTGTCATTGTCATTGTCATTGTCATTGTCATTGTCATTGTCATTGTCATTGTCATTGTCATTGTCATTGTCATTGTCATTGTCATTGTCATTGTCATTGTCATTGTCATTGTCATTGTCATTGTCATTGTCATTGTCATTGTCATTGTCATTGTCATTGTCATTGTCATTGTCATTGTCATTGTCATTGTCATTGTCATTGTCATTGTCATTGTCATTGTCATTGTCATTGTCATTGTCATTGTCATTGTCATTGTCATTGTCATTGTCATTGTCATTGTCATTGTCATTGTCATTGTCATTGTCATTGTCATTGTCATTGTCATTGTCATTGTCATTGTCATTGTCATTGTCATTGTCATTGTCATTGTCATTGTCATTACACATTATTATTCAGATTATCATTGTTATCATCATTCTGATTATCATTATTACTATCATTCAGATTATCATTATCATTATGATATTATATAATATATTTCATTGGAATCTATGTAAAGTCGCGCTGTCTATATAACCCTATATACACACAGCAGCTCACCCCCTTCCCCTCTGCACTGTTTAGGGATTATTTTGTATATTGTTATGATTTGAATTTGACATTTTCGTTTCATTTTTCTTTTTTTTTTTTACCTCCCTTTGAATTGTTGCTGTATGCAAATCCATCAAAGCATTTTGTGTCCATCAATGGCTCATTAGCACATCGCTGGCCAACCCTCAAGCTTAAGCTCAAGCCGAAACAAGCCCAACTACCCCGCCTCCTACCCCCGCCTCCTCCCCCCTCCTACCCATTCAGCCCCTATTCATGCAGCGCAATAATCAAATTTGCGTCATGTCGCATACTTGAAAAGTTTTCTGATTTGAAAATTAACAAATAAAATGCCACAAAGACGAGAAGAAAAAAAAAATGTAAATTTCAAAAGGGAGCGAGCTAGACAGAGTCAGCGAGAGAGAGAGAGAGAGAGGGAGAGAGAGAGAGAGAGAGCGCGCAATTGCAAATAAATTGAAGTAATGATGGCAGCCGGAAACGCCTGCAATTTGCCACAATTGAAAGTGGCTGCCGCTGATGCTGGCAACGACGGCGACGGCGGCGCCTCCTCCTCAGCCTTGTTGCAGCTTCAAGTTGCCGCGTGCCCCTGCCCCGCTGCCTCTGCCTGCCTGCCTGCCTGCCATTTTTTTTCCCATTTGTTTTTTGCAGACTTCTCGTATGGCTGCTCTTTGAGCTGCGCCCCTTTTTGAAATGTTTTTTTTTTTTCGGGCTCGCTGCAACCGCCACCGCCACCGCCGTCTACCCTGCCCGCTCGCACTCACTGCCAGCTGCTGCTGCTGCTGCTGCTGCTTTGCATAAGTCGCAGCTGGGCGGGCATTTGATTTGATTAACACACGGCACAAGACTTCCATCATCATTAGCGAGCCGCAGTTGTCCACACACACACACACACACACACACACACACACACTCGCTCTCTCTCTGTTCCCCTCTCTGTCAGCTTCGTAGTTGCCCGCTGAGCACTTCTTCCGTTACACTTCAACTGTAAATCAAGAGTCAGCCATTTTGCGCTACATGCATGTATATCGCTCTCTCTCTCACTCTCTCTCTCACTCACTCTCCCCTCTCTCGCTTAGCCTAACTAATTTTTCACACTGCCCGTCGCGCCTTTATGGCTCATTGCTTATTTTCTAATTTACGCAGCGCAACTACGCAACTCCCACCCCTCGCCCTTTATTACCAAACCCCCAACCCCTACTAGCTCTGTCCCCCTCCCCTCTCTCCACCTCTCTGTCCGTCTTTTGGGCTACATTTGTATTTGCACTTGGTTAGCCTTCAAGTGTCTGTCCCTCTGTTCTCGCTGTCCCTTCAAATTGGTTCCTCGTCCATTGTTAAGCACACACACTTCACACACACACACACACACACACACACACACACACACACACACACCACGCACACCCTTGTCAGGCTCTTGAGCAACACTCAAGTGTTCTCGAATGATAAATCATTTTTCTTCGTTCTTTTTTTTTTGTTTTTTTTTTTTCTGGCTCAATTTTCTTTGAAACGTTTGGAAATTAGTGCAGATAATCCTATTAACATATTTAACTGCCATGATTTGTGTAAAAAGTTTGAGCTGAAGAAGAAGCAGCAGCAGAAGCAAATGTAATAGCAGAAGAAGATGAAGTGGAGGAGGAGGAGCTGGGCACATTTGTAACTTTATTATAATATTATTATTAGAATAATAATTACTGGAAATATTTTTTGTATAGAGCTGGAGAGTAGTATATATTATAGATAGATGTAAGCGAGGGATATTCAATAAGTACTGATGATTTTTCTCTGGGTTAGTTTTTTAAAAGATTTTTATTATTTATTTGTAAATGATTATAATTTCATATTACCCTATAAAAGTTATCCCAATCAGATATTAAAGACTTTCTCCAATCCTCGAAGCGCTTTAAATCAATCATTTTTGCCTCTTCTTAGCTGTCTTTATCTTGTCAATTGTAGTGCTTTCCTGAGCCTGAGGTCTGGGCTATACGGTGACTGCGGCCTCATTAGACTTATTAGTTAATTTTTTAGGAATAGGACAAAATCAAAGGGAAGTCACAAACTTCTAAGCAAAACAGCTGTCAATTAACTTATATTAGTTGAGCTGTCAAAATGGCTGAGTTGATCCAAAATAAGTGAGGGATATGAGCTCCAAATCGAATATCGAAATTTGTAATCCGTGGAAATTCAATTCATTTTTGCGATACTTTTTGAACAGACCTCGTCTAAATATATACTCTTATTTTAAAGAGTATACATATATATACATACATGTATATATATATATATATATATTTGAACAATCTTGTTGAATGTCTCTTAACTGAAATCGAAATATATCTAACTACAACAAATCGAAGCTAGATAAAGACTTTTTCTAAAGACATCTTCATATAATGCAAATCTTAAGTTTCTTTTGTTAAGAAACGAGCTGAGTCCAATGGAATTTTAGCCTAAGTCAAATACTATTGATATGAAGATAGCTTTATTCATTATTTATTTATTTTTATTACAATTATTTATAGATTCTTCAATTAGATCTGCTATAATAAGTGCGAACTAGTTCGCTATGTTAAGTCGAACCATTAGCTGGTAATCTATCTGCTCAGAGCCCCTTGCCTCATCTTTGACTTCACTTTGTCAGCTTTGCCCCAAGTAAAGTCTTTGATTCCATATCAAAAATTTGGTTAATTTAAATAGAAATTCAAAATTGATATATCAAAACTGTTTTCATTCACTCTTCCAACACATCCAGCAAAAGTTCAGCTGTTCCTTTCGAGCTCGCTTCATAAACTATCTGCAATTCACACTCGTAAAGTTCGAATCCCATTTGCAATTCTGTTAGCATTCATCATAACATGATTCGGTATGAAAAACTTGTGATTTTGTTTTTGTTTTTTTTTTCGAAATTTGTTTTTTTCAACTTTTAATCCTACGCCGCCTGCTGCCCCGCCCCCGCCCACGCCGCCGCCCCGCCAGTTGGAAACGCTTTCACTTCAAGTTTTCGCTTCGCTTTGTCGCTTTGAAACGGCGCGCATCGCCCCCAGCAAATGGTGTGAAATTCGCAAATTGATTTCCCGCTCCACGCGACAACATCAAAAACAAAAACAAAAATAAATAATAAAAAAAAAAAACAGAGAAAACAACAACAATAATAATAAAAAACGTTTTGCTTTGATTGCAAACAAAAATTAATCAAAAATTCGAAGTTAAAAAAAATGAGAAAAAAAAAATATTGCGAAATTGAAATATGGGAAAAGAAAGGGCCGACAGCTTGGCCCTGGCTTGAGCTCTGGGTAGGCTGGCCACACAGCCACGCCCCCTTCATAACTGGTGCATCAATGCCAGAAGTCCACGGATGCAGTCGCTTCTCGCTCCTCGCCTCTCACTGATTGCCTTTGGCACAGTTATTTTTGCCAGATGTTCAAGCCAAATGTCAAAGTTCATGTCAAGCGGAGCTGACAAAAAGTGCCAAAGCATCTTGAGTGACAGCAGAACTACACAACAGCTGTGAGCGTTAGTTCTGATGCAGTTTCAATGAACAAGTTCAATTGTTCAGTTAGAAATGCTAAGAATTCAGAACTGTAGTTCAGTTTGATGAACTAGTTCAATTGTTCATATTGCGTCGCTGGCAATGCTATTTAAGCTTCAATGTATAAGCTCAACTGTTCTATTAAACTAGTTCAATTTTTGTAATTTAGTTCAAATAAACTAGTTCAATTGTTGAATTCCCTTTCTCAATCAGATGAATAAGTTCAATTGTTCGTATTGTATCACTGGCAAGTCGAGTTCAGTTTCAAGGAACAAGTTCAATTGTTCAGTTGGAAATGCTAAGAATTCAGAACTGTAGTTCAGTTTGATGAACTAGTTCAATTGTGCATATTTCATTACTGGTAATGCAAGTTGTGTTTTAATGTGTAAGCTAAACTGTTCTAATGAACAAGTTCAATTCTTGTAATTTAGTTCAAATGAACAAGTTCAGTTGTTAAATTCTCTTTCACGATCAGATGAACAAGTTCAGTTGTTCATATTGCATCACTGGCAATTCTAGTTCAGCTTTAATGAACTAGTTCAATTGTTTTGGTTTAGTTCAAATGAACAAGTTCATTAGAATCAGTTTTAATTTTCCCACAAGTTCAATTGTTCACGTTGTATAGCTGGTTCCGCTTTAGTTCTAATGAACATGTTCAGTTGTTTATTTTGAATTCTCGTGCAGTATGATCAACACGCTCAGCTCTTTCATAACGGTTGTTAGCAATTCTAGTTCAGTTTAATGAACAAGTTCATGAAAGTTATATACTAGCAAGTTGAATGATCCGCACTTATAGTCTCTGCAACTGATCGTGAATAAGAGCTGAAGAACTTGAGAGAAAATTATAAAGAGCTTTCAATGCCTTCCTCATTAGCGAGATTGAAGTATACTATAGTTTACTGAACTAGTTCAACAGCTGATTTTAATAGAATGGTTCCATCTCATGCAAGATATTTCAATCATGAATTTTACAGGGTATATAGTTATATATATATGTATATATATCAATCTATTTATATATTAATTATTTAGCTGCATTTATTATGAATATTTTTTTCAGTTGAAACTTTTTTCCTCAAGTTTCGCATAAGCCGGATATGTGCGTGCGTGTGTGTGTGTGTGTGTGTGTGTGCTTTGAAATGAGCAAATGAGAAACTGGCAACTAGAAATTGCAGGCAGTGGAGCATACGAAGGCAGTAGGATGTAGGATGTTGGGGCGTTGGGGCGTAGGGGGAGGGTTGGGGGCGTCGCACACACGCAATGCGCCGAGTTGTTAAATGTCGCTCGCTCGCGTTGTGCCTTCTGTGTCCTTCGTTGGGTTTCCACTTGGCTGGGGCGCTTGTGCAGGATTTGTGGTGCAAATGAAGCTGCCTCAACCGCAGCGCCTCTGTCTCCTTCCAATGATAATGATAATGATAATGATAATGATAATGATAATGATGAGGCTGATTTGGCTGGCTACACGCGCTGCCTGCCTCGACGGCTGCTGCTGTTGCTGCTGCTGCTGGGTGTGAATTTTCATTTCAATTATGCAAATACGACAAGTGAGTAAAACAAAGCGCCACGCCCACATGTGGCAGAGGAGAATGGTGGGAGTTGGATGGCTTGCTTGGAGCTGTGAGATGGGGACGCGCCTCACGCCATTTTGTGCAACAATAGGAAAATGCAGGCTGAAAACCGCAGCAATTTGTGGCTGCCGCTCGTTGCTGGCAACAACAATGCCATAGCCATAGCACACACACACATACATACATACACACACACGCACACATGGACACACATACACACACACACACATACACACACACACACACTAGCATACATACATGTGTGTGTTTCTGCCGCGGAATTTTGCAATTTGTGCATAATAATCATGATAATAATTATCACACACTCACACACACATATATGTGTGAGAGTGTGTGTGTGTGTGTGTGACTGCTGTCCCTGGGGCCAGGGCGTTGGCGTTAAGCAAAAAAAAAAAAAAGGAAAAAAAAATGAAAGAGAGACAAAAAATGAGTGTAGAAAAAAAGTAGGAAATTTGTTCACAAAATGCGGCAAAAAATTAAAAAATACCTTGGAAAAGCGTTAAGCAGCTCAGCTGTGAAATACCCTGTAAAGCAAGAGCTAAGAACAAAGTGGAGCATATAGAAACTTTAACTCATTTAGAGTTAATCCCTCTATATGAAATCTCTTTGAGAGAGAGAGAAGGAGAGAGAGAGAGAGAGAGAGAGAGAGAGAGAGAGAGAGAGAGATGAAGGGGCATGGAGAGAGAGATACAGAGTGAGAGAGAGAGAGATGGAGAGAGAGAGAGATATATAGAGAGAGAGAGCGAAAGAGAAAGAGAGAGAGAGAGAGAGAGATAGAGAGAGATATATAGAAAGTGAGAAAGAGAGAGAGATAGAGAAAGAGAGGGAGAAAGAGAGAGAGAAAGAGAGAGAGAGATAGAGAGAGATAGATAGATAGAGAGAGAGAGAGAGAGAGAGAGAGAGAGAGAGAGAGAGAGAGAGAGAGAGAGAGAGAGAGAGAGAGAGAGAGAGAGAGAGAGACTGAGAGACAGCGAGAGAGGGAGATAGAGGCAAAGAGAGAGAGACAGAAGAAAGAAAATAGATTGTGAAAGGAAAAGTAAAAGAGAAGTATATAGAATATATGTTAAAGGAAGAGAGAGAAAGAGAAAACATTTCAATAGAAAAATGTTATCAGTTGACATGAAGTAAATTCCTTGATTTGGTTTTAGAGTCTGACTCGCTGACTGATCAATAGGTCTATCTAATACCTATTAGGTATTACTTTCACAATAGCTATAAGAAATGCCTTTAAATTATTATCAGATAAAGCAGGACGCTTTGCTATTTCATTCAAGAAGTGGTAAGGAAACATGGAATATAGTATTACCATTTAATCGCCAAAGTCTAAGCGATATATATATACGTCCATCTATATCTATCCACTATCTTTTACTTTTTCTACCGCCCTCCTTATCTAACTCTACATAGCAACTGCACTTTACAGGGTATGCACGACTGGAGCCAAGCATGTGTAATTCTTATGCAATGTTCAACTGGGAAAAGAGGCGTGGCTGGTGGCTGTGGCTGTGGCTGTGGTTGTGGCTGCTGCTGCTGCTGTCATGTGTCTGGTTAATTGCGGTGGTGGCTGCCAAGCCAAATAAAAAACAGAAAAAAGCAGGAAAGAAAGAAAATGGTGGGGTTTGAGCCTGAGCCTGGGCCTGGGCCTGGCAAGGGGCAAAGGATGGCTGGAGTTGGGGAAGGATTCGCGTCCTGTTTCCCACTTGTGAGAATTGTGCAATTTTCAATTATTTCTTGCAAGTTTTTTGCATGTGAAGCAGGCGGGAGAAAGAGATAGAGAGAGAGGGGGACAGAGACTGAGAGACTTTGCATAATTATAAGCTGTGATTGCGAATGCGATTCGGCCAGCCATGAATCGTAATTACAGTGCGTGTGCGCCTAAAATTATGCAATGGTCTGATTATTCAGTTGCCAGTCAGAGCACATAGTTCGTTAGCGACTGCGAAGGCTCTTAATCCAAAATGATGTGACATCATTCAACACAAGCTTAATCACAATCTACATAGGGATAGGGATAGAGAGAGAGAGAGTGATATAGATCTATGGAGCTCTGGAATGCTAAAAGATTGTAGTTTCTGCAGCTAGAACAGGCGATTGTAAGTAATGATAGTTCAGTCAATGGCCAATGCAAGTTTTATGTAGAATTAATCTTGAAATATGATTCATGAAAATCATGTGGAGAAGCGCTGTTAAAGCTACTTTAGATCAATTAGAAATTTATTTTTTAATTAAGTTTATATGATTTCTATATAGATCCATAGATAGGCTTTTAGGCTTGATATTGTGCAATGCCCGTCTGGCTGTCACTCCGTCCGTAAGTCTGACCGTCTGTCCCTCCGTCAGTCCCTCCGTCTGTCCCTCCGTCTGTCCCTCCGCCTGTCCCTCCGACTGTCTGTCCGTATGATTGCAACCTATTGCTCCTCTGAAGTTAGAAACTTGAAATTTGGAACATATACTCATTGATAGCTTCGTTTTATTAAGTATGGGCGTATCAGGTCCCACTAGAGGTATAGCAAAATGAGAAATACATAAAGAAAGTGTTGAAGTAGAGCAAAGAAAAGCAGAAATCAAGAGACAAAAGGCAGAGAAAAAGCTGAAATGAGCTATAAAAGTCCTCAAATAGATTGAACAGAGATTAGCATGCGCCAAAGTTATATCTCCTAGGTTATATCTCTCTCACTTGCACCTTAAAAAGGAATCATATATAGAAATACTTAAGAAATGGAAACATAAATAACTTATATATAAATATATAATATAGATTATAAGACTCCATCCCAAAGTCCATCAACTGTTAAAGGCAACTTCAGCTAATAACAAAAAATAAAAAAATTTTCTCCAACATTCGGATATTTTCATAATTTTCCTTGCAAAAAAAATTTATGTTAACAGCAAAATGAAAAGCTGCAAATGAATTTCCAAATGAAAGATCAAAGAGACATTTGCAATTGTTGCCCATTTGCTGGCAGCGCCAAAAAAAGGCGGCCAGGGGCGTGGCATAAACTGCTTAATACGAAATGTAGCAATTATGTGTGTGTGTGTAGCAACTGCACAGCGCAGCCCAGCCACTCCCCACACACTCTTCTCACTCTCTCTCCCTCCCTTCCTCTTCTCTTTCTCAATGCCTTATGTATATTTATTCATTTTTTCATTTACACATTTTTAATTTGAATGCTGTGCAGGCAAAGCAAGCAAATGAAGCTGCTGCCCCCCGCCCCTCAGCTCCGCCCATCCCCACCCCATAACACCCTCTGGCTACCTAGAAGGCGTTCGCCTTACTGCTTCCTCCACCCACCACCCACCTCCCCCTCTCTCATCTCCCCTCGCTGCGCAACTGTTGCCTCATTTTCTACAACAATGGCGTTGCATTATGCAGGCCATAGGCAAACCCCCCAAAGTCACCCCCCCGCCCCCCATAAACCCACCCAGCGCCAGCTACATTACGTGTACTTAGCATTTCCTCAGTTTTCTATTTCGTTTTTCTTTTTCTTTTTCTCTTTCTCGCTTTTCTTTTTGTATATTTTTTTGCTCAGTTGCTTTATATGGAAATCAACACACACTTGAAGTGTTGTTGTTGTTGTTGTTGTTGTAGCTGTTGATTTTTAATGAAGTACTTTTTCATTATATGTATATTACTTGTCTAAGCACACACACACACACACACACACACACACACATGCATATCCCCCATATGCACTCATATACGAGGTATTTGCCAGTGCAATGCAATTTCTTTTCATTTCCGCTTCTCGTTTGTGCCCTGCACTTTGTTATGAACAAATTCTCTCTATCTCTCTCTCCCCCTCTCCCTCCCTCTCTCTTGCTCTGGCATTTCTCTTAATTTCTATTTTAGTTGTCTTTTCATGCAAATGCTGTTTAAGTGTGTGCGACTCTCTGTCCCTCTGTCCCTCTGTCTCTCTGTGTGTTTGTCTCTTTCTGGACACTTCATAAATTCAAATGCTTTGTGCGCATTGCTCCAATTGCTGCTTAGCAAAAGAATGCACTAAAAGTCTTAAGTTGCGAAATTCCCATTGAAGCAATGCCTTGAAATGGATCAAAATGAAATATTTGAATATTCAAAGTGAGTATTTGCAAGAAAATTGAGAATGCCATAGTATGAAGCGCATTACTTGAAGAGTTTCTCTTTGGCATAGTCATAGAAGATTCTTCGATTGGACAATATGAATAGATGTTCTAGTAGTGGGAGTATATGGGAGAGAGTGAGAGAAAGAGAGGGAAAGTTGAGTGTAGAGTAGTTTAGATAGGTAGTAAGAAACGGCAAGACAGAGAGAAAGAGACGGGCGAAGAGTTGAAGAAATGATAGAAAGATACGGATAGTGAAAGATAGCTCTATATTGCGTTGTCTCTTTATCCGTACAGAGAGAAGAAGTGAGAGAGGAATGATAGAAAGCTACGAGTAGAGATATATATAGAGAGAGAGAGAGAGAGAGATAGAGATAGAGAGAGAGAAAGAGAGAGAGAGAGACAGAGAGAGAGAGAGAGAGAGAGAGAGAGAGAGAGAGATACTCTCTATCCGTACAGAAAGATAGAAAGATGAAGAAAGAGAGAAAGACAGAGAGAGAGAGGGAGAGAGTGAGAGAGAGAGAGGAAGAGAGAGAGAGAGAGGAAGAGAGAGAGAGAGAGAGAGAGAGAGAGGGAGCGAGTAAGAGAGTGTGAGAAACAATAAAAAAGAGAGAAAGAAAGAAAGAGAGAGAGATATTAAAAAGGAGAGAAAAAGACTGAATGAGAGGCAGACAAAAGAGAGAAAGCGAGATCGAGAAAGGTACAAAAAGATAAGATAGATGATATAGAGACATAAGAGAGAGATATAAGAGACAGATAAAAACATAGAAAGTTAAATAGATGAAGAGAGAGGCAAAGAAGAACACAGCAAAAGAGAGAAGAGTATAACTGAGCAACCAAATCTGAGCTCTACTAAAACTTAACATAAACTGGCCTAGCTGCAGTGTCATTTCAAACAATTTGTAAGAGTCACATAGATAGATATAGATAGAGATAGATAGATATAGATAGATATAGACAGAGATAGATAGATATAGATAGATATAGATAGATGTAGATAGATATAGATAGATAGATATAGATATATATATAGATATATATTAAAAGATAGCATAAAGTCTAATATCAGTTAAGCAAAAAGTTTTCTTTGCACTCTGCTCCTTTGCACTCATGAAAGATGTGAACGGCTAACCACATTGGAAATCAATCAACTCTTTCAGTTGTTAGTTCTAAGCTTAGAAAACTTATCAAGTCAATCTGCTTCCATCATCAGTTTGAAGTCTCTTTTAGCTTTGATCGATTTGGTCTTTGTCTCAAGGCTCTTCGAGCAGTTCTTTCGCTGATGTCGCTGTGCATTGGCTTCCTGCGCGAGTGAGTCATGCGGGAATTGATCCTTTGGCTCCTGCTTGGCTCTTCCTGCGTATTTCGTTTGTTTTGCCAAAAATACAAAAAAAAAAGAAGAAGGAAAAAGAAGAAGCAGAAGGGGAAAAAGGAAGATTCCTTGGCATTCTTCTGTCAAAATATTTACACAACAGTTGTCAGTGCTGAATGTGTGAACAGGACATGGGACACAGGACACATTCCGCTGTCGGGCCATTGTGTGCGCGATCTACCTCGCCCTCTCTTCCTCTCTTCCTCCATCTCTCTCGCTCTAAATAGGATCATTGTCAGAGCCTCAATTACTTGTAATTATATTATTTGCAGAGCAAACATTGCCAACCGAACTCTGTTTTAATGTTTTTTTTCACCATGCCACGCCCTCCAAGGCAAGCAGGATTTACGCCCATGGCCCTTTGCGTGCTAATCCTGCCTCAGAGCGGATGCTCTGAGCCGAACTGAAGTGCCAAAGTAAATAAATAGATAGCAGATTAGCATTGGTGTGATCTCAACTCGGCCTACCAAATGGTCAGCGTTGCAGTTAAGTGGCAGAACCGCAAGAACAACAGTTGCACGTCCAGCTGAAGACAAAGCTAGAAGAGGCGAGAAGATGTTCGTGAAGTGGGCAATCGATTCATTCCACACAGAGACTCGACTCGACAGCTGAAACTCGCTTTGTGCATAGGCAGACAGAGAACTGGGCGATGGCAATCTAATCCCTTTATGTCTAATTAGTTTACCGAAGAAGTAGCAATTGGGCAGTAAATAGCATTGTATTGACCAGCTCAATGAGAATGAGATTCCATTGTGTCTGTGAGAATCGAGATGAATATGTTAATGTCGTGAGTTAATCTCTGTAGGGGAAATTGTTTATTAAGTTAATAATCGATATTGAGCGAGTTGCAGTTCGCATTCTTTTTCTCCTGTATGTTTCTCTCTGTATCTCTCCTTCTCTCTCTCTCTTTCTTTCCGTGTCTCTATCTGCTCTATTTCATCACTTCGTCTGGTCTCTCTTCTCTCTTAATACTACCTTACATCTCTTCTTTTTAACTCTCTCTCTCCCTCTCTCTCTCTCTCTCTCATATTTTGTTTGTGTTTTATCGCTCATTCAATCTTCTCTTGCCTCTCTTTTCTCTCATTCTTTCTCTCCTGTCTTTCTCTTAATCCTCATTTCGCATTTGTCTCACCGCTCTTTCATATCAATCTCTCTCTGCTGTCTCACTGTCATCTCTCTTTCACAGTTTTCTCTCTCAGTTCATTCTTATTTTGATCGCATTTCTCTCTCTTATCTCTATAAATCTTATCTTTCATCTCTTGGCCTATCTCTCTCTCATTCTTGCTAGATAGCTTTTTCTCTCTCTCTCTCTCTCTCTTATCTCATCTGATCTCTCATCTCATCTTCTTCTCTCTTTCTCTTTCTCATCTTTCATCTCTGTTCTCATTTTTCATTCCCTCGCTCTCTCTTTCTCTCACTCGCTCTTCACTTTTTCTCTTCTTGCTTTATCTATCTTATCTCTTCCCCTTCTCTCTCTCTCTGTATCTACTTCGTATCTATCTTTCTCAATCAAATCTTTCATCTCTTCTCTTACTCTCTCCCTATGTTCCTCTGTCTCTCATCATCTGCAACTCTTTCCATCTGTTACCCTCTCAGAGTTATAACTCTCCCACTCTCTTTCTCATATATTTATCTCTATCCCTATCAGCCTCTTATCTCTCATTTTCATCTAATCTATATCTCTATCCTCCCTTGTCTCTCTGCTCTCTTCCTCACCTCTCACAAGTTGCCCCTGTTGTTTCATCTGTCCTCATTGCCCAATTAATTGTATGATTAACGTCAATCAGCAGAGACGCCCACGAGTAGCGAGACACAAAGAGTCAAGCTGCAAGATACAATACGCTATCTACAAGATACTTCAGTCATATCAGCCATTGGCAGTGGCAGAGGCAGTGGCAGAGGCAGTGGCAGAGGCGGTGGCAGCAGCGGCAGCCGTGAAAAGCGACGCCTGACGATGAGGCACTTGAGAATTTCCACGTTTCTCAAAAAGGCGCGAGACGAGCCACCATCGATTCCCAGCCCAGCCCAGCCCAGGCCAGCCCAGCCCAGAGTTCGACTTCTGGTGGCACAGGTGCCGCCAGCCGTGGCTCAGCAACTTTTTTTCCATATATTTTTTTTTTGTCAGTTGGAAGTTGACGTTGTTTTTTCCTGTCAACACGTATGCCGACTGCCTGTTCTTGAGCCGTGACTAAAGCGTTTCGCCTAACAAGCCGTTAACGAGCTCTGCCAAAGAGGACTTCAGCTCTCTCTAGGTTCCAGTCACATGTGGCAGCAGCAGCAGCAGCAGCTCCTTGGCAATCGCGTTTAATTGGTAAATGGTTCATTTAGCAGTCAGAACCAATTATGAGTGAGGCACACACACACACACACACACCCGCTTGGAAAACAATTACAACAGTTTTTTTTCACCTTTTTATTTAACAGCTTTGTTGTTGTTCGTCTAACGCGTCCGTCGTAGAGCCGCAAAAACAAAAACCAAAAGAAAAAAAAACGTGCAACTCGTCGAGTGGCTGCAGATTAAAAATTTGTGGGTGCCACGCCCAGAGTGGACGCGACCTTTGACCGTTGGGACTGGACGGAGGAGGAGCGGATGATGATGATGACGCTGATATTTCGAATTTGGAAGTTTTGCAAGGAACTACACAAAAAAAAAAAAAGAATAACAAACATTTACTAAAACATTTGTTGGATTTACGCAAACACAAAAAGAAAAGAAAAGAAATGCAGAAGACGTTGACTCGATGGCATCCATTCGCAGCTAATGGAGCAGATGCTCGTCATCCGCATGGCCATGGGCAAATCTGTAAAGCAGATATACATATATATATATATATATATAGAGAGAGAGAGACTTATAGAGGAGGGGCAGGAGTCTGGTACTGCACTTACCTATCTGCGTAATTTAAAGGCTGTATAGATGAAGAAGCACGATGCTGTTATGGCCAATACGCCAATGCTCATTTCATATTTGTTTTGCTCGAAGATCATGTTCCAGAGGCCCTCACACACACCGCTGGCGTAAGACTTGGTCCAGCGCCAGGCGGACATCTTCTCGACGGGGGGCGCTTCGCGTATGCCAGCCCAGATCAAAATTGACTTCAACTGTTCCATGTTTGATTTGTGGTAGGAATGTATATAGCCTATATATATATAGATATTGTTTGAAATTGGAAATGTATGGAAAAATGATAGAGAAGCTTAAATGCGGAAAATACTATAATTGAGATGTGATCACAACAACTCGAAGTGAACTGAATGAAGCTCGCACCCAAGTGTCGGCCCAGCTAGATGAAAGTTCGATGACAGCTAACGCAGTGCACCTTGGTTGCTCAGATTTGCTTCATGATATAGTCAGAGTAGTTTCGATAAAACTTCATCAACTCTGCTTTGCGATTATAGAATCTGTCAGTTGAGTCAAGCCTATATAAGCTATAACTATCGCTAGTTATATATATGTATCTGATAGGTATACAGATTTGTAATAAATTCAGTTTATATCTGTCTATTATGAAAGTTCCTTGTAAAGTACTTGCTAAAGTGACTGATATAATTCATGTAAGAAAACTATAATTAATCTAACTGTTAGTAAATACTATAATACATACATGTATATATATATTTTAAAGTATTATAGCTTAGTGATAAATATACGGAATAGGTGTAAGTATTGGCTTGTGTAGTGCCTTGTAAAGTGCCAACTAAAAATGCTTTTGAAATTTCATATAAATAACAGCTTTAACTACTACTGGTAAGATGCCTTGTAAAGGGTGTGATAAGTAGACTTTTATAATTCCAGTGAAATATCGATAACAGCTCTAACTTATACACACAAAGTGCCTTGCATAGTTCCTTGTAAAGTACCCTGTAAAGTTTCTTGTAAAGTGTATTTTAAAGAGACTTCTATAATTCCAGTAAATATTGATAACAGCTCTTAAAATTATATCCATAAAGTGCCTTGCAAAGTGCCTTGCATAGTTCCTTGTAAAGTACCGTGTAAAGTTTTTTATTAAGTGTCTGATAAAGAGACTTCTATAATTCCTGTAAGTATCGATAACAGCTCTTAAAATTATACCCAAAAAGTGCCTTGTAAAGTGCCTTGCATAGTTCTTTAAGAAGTACCCTGTAAAGTTTCCTGTAAAGTGTCTGATAAAGAGACTTCTATAATTCCAGTAAATAAATACAACTCTAACTACGATCCGTAAAGCTCCTTGTAAAGTGCCTTGTAAAGTGTGTGTCTGATAAAGAAACAAAGTAAATATCGACAACTACTCTAACTAATACTCATAAGTGCCTTGTAAAGTATCTTGTAAAGTGCCTGGTAAACTGATTGTTTTAATTTTATCAAGTAATGCAACGAGCTTTGAGGCTTAACTAGTGAGGCTTTAGTGGACATCAATCAGATATCAGTTAGAAACGTCAAGCTTAAAGAGCTTTTATAAGCCCATAAAGTAGCTTTACAAGTCTTCAAATATAAATAGTTAAGTAAAAACTAACTATATTCCCTTTAAATCCTTAAGCTAAGAGTGACTAAGGCAAAACTGAAAAACAAATCAAAGAAACATTTGAGATATTTGTCAATTGGAATTGGATAAAAATTGTGTAAAGTTAACGTTTTGGGCTTTTTGGCATTTGTTATATAATTTCACAAAACTAAACGTAATTGGGCGGCATGCGGCATGCGGCATGCGGCGTGTGGCATGTGGCATGTGGGGCATTCATTAGAAATGCTTTCCAAATGCGTCGCAAAACTGCGCGCTCTCAAAGGAAATCAACATATTTTAACATTAATTTGGATGCGGCGGCAAACGAGTTAAAAGTTGCTCGCATTAATATGCACAAAAACCAAAAAAAAAAAGAGAAAAATACACTGCAAAAAAAGAAGAGTGAAGAAAGAGAAAAATTAGAAAAATGTAAACGGATAAAGTGCTGGAAGGGGCTGGAGAAGGGAGGCGGGCGGACAGGCAGGCAGGCGGGCGTATGTGCTCGACGAGGCGGCGGAATATAATAATGAGGACACACACACACACACACCAACACACACCAACACACACCAACACACACACACACACACACACACACCAACACACACACACACAGCTACATACGCATCTCGTTAGCAACGACGCCGACGCACCTGCACCGAAATGGAGTATTAACAAGTAAGAGTGCTCTAGTCGAGACGGCTCGACTACGAGATACCCTGAACCCTGCGAAGATCCAATCTTCCCAACATTATATGCTTATTTTACATATACAAATATTGCGAGCAACGCACACACACACACACACATGCATACACACGCACGCATAAGCATGCGCTCTGCTGACTGCGCAGCTGACGCAGCGACTGCGCTTGGGCTGCAATATGCCTATTGTATGGGAAATTAAATGTTTAATAACTTTTTTTGTGGATGGACTTTCTTAATCAAACTTGCGCAGCGTAATCATGTCATTCATATGTATGTATTTGCCAAAGCACAAATCTCTAGTATTTGAAATACGAATTTTGCAAATTGGGAGCGAAGGAGGCGTGGCATCAAAAATCCAAAAATGACAAAATGTCCGCATTCATTACACAAATCTACACAGTAAATTTGGAGTCTCTAGCTCTTACGGTATGCTTAGCGGAAGAAAAGTTATCGATTTTTATCGATAAGAAGGAAACGGGATGAGTTATCGAAAATCTAAAAAAAACTCGTACTGCGTAGGCTATAGACGAGTATTCTCTGAAAATTTCATATATCTAGCTTTTGTGGTTTACGAGATCGCTGCGTTCATACGGACGGACGGACGGACGGACGGACGGACGGACGGACGGACGGACGGACGGACGGACGGACAGACGGACAGGGCTATTTCAACTCAGCTCATCGAGCTGATCAAGAATATATATACTTTATGGGGTCTGCGATGTCTCCTTCTGCCTGTTACATACATTTCACAAAAACATTATACCCTGATTTCCCATTTTCAATGGGTTCAGGGTATAAAAATTATGCAAATGAATTCGCGGATTCGTCAGGCAGGCAGGCAGGTGGTTGGGTGGTTGGGTGGTTGGAGGTGCTCAGCCGCTGCTGTCCTTCAGCGCCACACCCACATCAACTGCGCGGAAATTAAGCGCATGTATAAGAAGCAGCAGCAGCAGCAGCAGCAAAGGACATTATGAATGTTGTAAATTAATTTCTGGCGGGTTCTGTTCTTGGCTGCGTTTCTGCTTCTCTTTCTTTCTTTTGTTTTTTGTTTTTTTTTTCTGCTGCTGCTTTTTTTTTCAACACTCGCCTCTACTTGAAAAGACACGAGCCAGGCTAAGCAGGGGCGAGCTGTGTGTGGGTGTGTGGCTGGGGTATGGAGCTAGCGCTGGACAAATGCGTAAAAACAATTACGCTCTAATTGCAATGATTTCCCCTGGAAACGCAGCGTCGAGTCCCAGCGCCAACGAAAATTGAGCCAACGAGTTGCACAAAAGGTGAAGGAAGCGGCATGCAGCAGTGAGAAGGGGACAGCGGAGCAGAGGGGAGAAGGTAGGAGAGCATCAGGCATAGAAATCAGTTATCGAAGCAAGCAAGCAAGCTGGAGGCTGTTATGAGTACAGAGCAGATGGTAGGGAATAAGAAGGAACTTGGATCAGTTCTTGATCTCTATATGAACTGATCATAAATGTGGATATAGAAGTTTATTCTAGTTTCTTTATATATGCTCTGTTCTGCTCTATCTATATTTACGATCAGTTCATCGTAGAGATCAGTCTATATAGCAATTTCTCTCCTTAGCTAAGGCAGCTAGACGTGAGAGCAGCTTGAGCTCATGTGGATAACAATTCAAATAGATCGAAATTTAGTTGAAAATGTAAGCTTATGTTTTTATAGATATTTTCTAAATATTTTGTATATTTTATATATTTTATTAATTATGTATATTATATTTATTTATAGAATTTTCTAGCAATTGCAGCTCAATCAATGTGCTGTGCAATTCTTCGGGCTATTTTCCTATACATCGATTGTATTGTGTGTTTGGTAAGTTAGATCCTTTGTCAAAGAACTTAAGCTTAAATATACTCAAAAATTGCGAGCTGCTCTATACATCATATACTATGCACTATATCTATATATCTATATATCTATATATCTACATATCTATATATCTATATATCTATATATCTATATATCTATATATCTATATATCTATATATCTATATATCTATATATCTATATATCTATATATCTATATATCTACATACATCTCCGATTTGACGAGATTAAGCAGCATCTCGCCAAATCGGAGTAATATTTCATATGATTTTATAGCATCAAATGAGTTTGTTAAAGCTTTCATTTCGCAGGGTATATAAGCTACGACTACTGCTGCTCTCTTTCAATTTTTTGTTTGTTTATTTCATGTTTTTTTTCGTTAAGCCTAAAGGTAGTCGCAATTTAAGTCACAATGCAGGTGCCAACTACAGTGAACAGTGGCATAAAGAGACAAAAACTGAAAGGAAATTTTGAAAATTTTATAAAAGTCTAAATGAATATATATAATTTTTTTTTTAATTTAAATTAGAATTTGAAAAGTTATATTATAAATATATCAAATTTTAAATTTGAAAAACAAATTTATATATATATATATAAGTTATATATTTTTTTATCTACATGGATGTACAAATTATTTATTTTTTTGCTAGATAACATTTGAAATTTTCCAAAATTTGTTTATATATTTTTATTGCAAGGAAATAATTCTAATTTAAAAACTAAATAAACTTAAAATCTAAAAGAATATATGAAGTATAGTTGGAATATGTTATGGATTAGTAGTTTATATACTGTATATAACTAGCTATCTATTATATAACAGATAAACTATGATCATTTATTCGCATTCACCAGGAGACTCCATTCCAATATATAATTATAGTTGGAAAGCCATTGCTCAAGGCTTAGCGTTAAGATCTTTCATCTGAATATATCAAGCCAAACACAATGATCGATTGCAACATATTCGATAAATAAAACACTAAACTGAGCGATAAATCGATTTTTAGCCTTTTTTGTTTGTTTGTAAAATTTTAAGTAGCATTTAAGCAGATGCTGCCCACTGTAGCTCAACTGCCTGATGGCAATTTTAATTTCGCTTAACGAATTATTAAATCCTTATGTGGGAGAGTATGTGAGTGTGTGAGTGTGTGTGTGGTTGTAAATCATATTCAGATTCATGCTTGAATGAGTTTTTTCTGCGCGCCAGGCACTTGCCTGATCAAAGGACGACACTCTTGAGAAATTATCATAAAAGGATTTGCGGGCATCCCAATTCCAATTCCACTTTCAATTCCAATTCCAATTCCATTTCCATTTCCATTTACACACCCAAAGCCAGTTGCATATAACCATTTTGAATAGAGCGCCTCGTCTTTTGTTTACACTCCTCTCTCCCCTCTCTCCCCTCTCTCTCCTCTCTCTCCTCTTTTCCTCCTTTCTTTTTTCATCTCTCACAAAAATTTGAATAATGCGCAAGTGGCGTGAAAAACAACAACATCTGAATAACATATATATGTGAATAGGAATATATTCATATTCATCATTCATTGCAGTGCATTCAACAACTGATTCGCATTCGCTGATTGCATAATAGGCCGTTGGCATTTGCCAAACCGTTTGACTTTAGCTCCTGCTCTCCCAGCTGTCCCTGGGCTGTCCTGGGCTGTTCCACAATTTGCGAATTGCAATTAGAAGCTCAAGTGCCGAGTGACGACTCCGTTTAACACAATAGACAATTGTGTTCGACCCATCGCGGCCCAAATTGGAAAAATGCTAAATAAGTAATCAGGCGACCCTCCAAATTGCCAGCACCCGACCCGACCCGACCTCAGCTTCGACCTCGCCATTTGGCACCCACCTTCAACTGCAATTTCAGCATCCAATTTTAATCCCCGAACAACTCACATTTGCACTTTGAAGTGCCAGCTGTTGTAATGCACTTGGCTGCATCTGTGAGCAGCCTCAGCCTCTGCCTCTGGCTCTGTCTCTCTGTGTCTACCTCTGCCCAATTACTCAGCTATACAAATTAACGATTTGCGAGCTCATTTTACTTGTTTTTACTTAATAAATCAGTTTTCTTTTAGATATTTGTTTTGAGAATCGCTTAGAGCGGCTGTAGAGCTAATTTGAATACATAGTTGAAGCATTGCAATTTTAGTTGCCTTCGAGTTTTTTCCTCTTGATAGTGAATACTCTTAAGTGATTCAAGGTTTCGACCAACTTATTTGAAAGTATTATCTGAAAGTATTATCTGAAATTTGGTAAAACTAAATCTTAATTCTTATCAGTTTTTGTATTTCGTTAAGCATTTAGCGTTTGCCAGTTTAGACTAGCTCTATTAGCTTAGAGATTAGACACTTAGAGTTTTATATATATATATATATATTATATTTCAATTATGCTACAGTTATCTTCTATCTACAATATATAAGATGTAAGCATCGAAGAGCTCACTAGCTATATGTAGATATATTAACTTAGACTAACATAGACTGGCAGATAGAACTAGTTCCAAAAATGGCTTAAATGATGAGTTTTAAAGTAATAGATATCAAGATCTATCTATAAGATCTATAAGATATTAAATTTTTTTTTAAATAAATTAAATTTAAATTAAATTCTAAATAGTTCATAAGCAATGCATAGACCGAACTTATATGTGAGTTTAGCTAAATAAGAATAAAGTGCTAGAATCGAATAGATGATTCTGGTTTTCAGAGGATTATAAAAAGATTTACAAACTAATTTTGAAACAGGAATATATAAGCTTATCTATTAGATATATAACAGTCAGAAGAAGCCTAAGTTTCCATAGTTAGATATATGTATCTATAGATGTCTATAGAAGCGCAGCAGCCTTGTTCATAAAGATCTATATAATAGCTATACAAAGCATATGTATATATGTGTTCATGACTTCAGAGACCCATAAATTTGATAGTGTTCTCTATTTATAAATACATATATAACTATATAACTGTAGATAAAATAATCAGAAATCTTTTAGCTAACTAAGACTTACCTAATATGACATTGCATTTAAAAGAATTCTAAAGTAGTTCTAAGGAAGTTCTAAGGAACTCGGAAGTAATTATAAACTATGCCATCAAACAAAAAGTATCGATAGCCTATCGATAACATAACAGAACTAGCCACTCTCTATATATTACATATATATACATATCAAAAAAACTATAACTCAACAAAATATATCAAAATGTCTATCGATAATAAACATGCACAGCTATCGATTGACACTTATCGATTAGTTAACGCCAGCTTTGTTTGATCGCAAATCCTTCAGACGCAGCGGCAAATTTGCGAAATATTTTTTTTGTTTTCTTTTCTTCTGCAGCTGCGGTTCAAGTCTTGGCTAAAGTTTGCAAACAAGGGCAGCTTTCGAGTGTCAACAGAGCTTTTCAAGCCGAAAGGGTTGCCGGTGCCCACACGCGCACACACACACACACACACACATGTATGCGCGCACAGGTATATGCTAATGTGTGTGTGTGGCCATTGCGCTTGCCTCACGCAAGCAAAGCGGCGCACGCTGCGTATGCGTCATGCGAGACTGTTGCATTGGAGATGGCTGCGTTTACTCTGGCTCTGCCTCTGATTATGCTTCTGCTTCCTTTTCTTATTTATTTGATAGATCAATTTAATTTTCATTTGTTGCTTGAGTGGGCGTGGCGTTGCTCAACCCAAAATTCTCGTAAATTGCATTTAGCAATTTTCTCGATACGCAGCATTTGCACAATCAGAGCAATAAATTCAATTACAATTTGACCAGCGACAGCAACAACAACAGCAACAACAACAACATTGGCAAATATGTCACAAACAGCTGCCCCGCCCACACAGTTGGCGAGAGCTACGCCTCCGGCTGCTGCCAGCTTCAGTTAGTTCGTTTAAGTAGTTGGCCCAAAGTGTATTTAAGCTAAAAGCTTTGGACTCCACTTGACAATGTGCCAAGGCGTTTGTTGTTGTTGTGGTTGTTGTTGCTGCTTCTCATTGTTGTTGTTGTTGTTTGTTGTTGTTCGTTTAGCTTGTTTTGCTGGCTCTTGGCTCTACCTCTGCTTGTTTTGTTCGTGTTGTCTGGCCCCTTTTGTGGGTGTGTGTGTGTGTTTGTGTGTTGACATTTTGGCCAGCTTCTAATCCATCCGTCTGGCATCGTCCCCTGTCCTCGTCCCCACCCTCGGCTCTGCCTTCCCCCACAAGTTCGAAGACCCTTTGCCCAAGTTGACAAGATTGAGAATTTATCTCAATACTCAAGCAGTTGGCGGGAGAAGCGCACAGCAGAAAGATATGTCTTGGGCAATTGGTCGATGACAAGTGAGTTTATCGATTCATTTTATGTATCGATAGGCAATTTGCAACGATTATACACAAATTGAGTAAATTTAAGGCGTGCTGCGAGATTTAGCTAAATATGGGGTATCGATAAATTATCGGTTGGGATATACTATCGATATACGTATAGCGATATATGGTGACATCGATGGCTTTTGAGTATTTATAATAAATCTAAAAATATCGATAAGTATATTATGAATAAGAGATTTAAGAAATAGTAGTTTTATAACAATTTATGTAATCGAATTTTTGAAAGTAATAAACAATATGTAATATATCGTCTATCGATTAATCGCACTCTTAGCATCATAGCGAAATCGATAACTGTCTGTCGATAGCTTTAATTTGTTGTCCGCTCTTTAGAAATATTGTAAGAAATTAATTACTAGGTTTAACTCTCTTTTTCTGCTATCGATAACTTATCGGCAGCGATAGGCGCTGTCAAATTATTCATTTATTACTAATTTCTATTGACTTGCACAACAGTTTGAAACTCGTATGTAGGTGTATATATATCTTGTACATTTATATTAATTATTTATCGATAACTCATGCATCTTATTCATATAAATTTGTTTAAAAAATTAAACTGAATAAATAATAAATTTTGTCCTTGAGTCTTTTCCAGCCTAGCAGTGAACCTATTGAAAAAACGCTTTCAATGGGCTTCTTTTTGGTAACTGTAATCCTTGGCTGACATACAAATAAAAGCCAACTGAAAATTGCTTAGTTGCAAGTTTTTTTTCTCTCACAAAATATGAAAATTTCAAAATTTGTAAATGAATTAATTCTGAGCAAGTCTCAAGCAGATTTACGCATAGCAATGAAGCGGCGGGAGTTACCTTTGTGCTAGGTAAAAAGAAGATATTTTTTGCTTATGCTGCATAAATGTGGATACCAGAAGAGATAAAGAGAGGGAGGGAGAGAGGGAGAGAGGGAGAGAAGGAGTGAGAGGAAGTGAAAGAGTGATGGAGAGACTGAGTTTGAGAGAGACTGAGCCATAAAGGCCACCCTCTTAAACACCTGGCTGAGCTGCAAGCAGGCAGGCAATGCTTATTTACATTTTTTTCAAGATTTCCACGAATTTGCCTAAAAAATATATATACCTATATCTATATATATATGTACATGTATATTTATATATATTTATATTGGGCGTGAAATAACAAATGCAACATCTGTCAGCAAATAGAGTAGCGCCTGTGCGTATCTCACAGATACAATGGCCTTTTATCGCCAGCGAGGACGAGCCACGGACAAAAGGATGGAAGTGTAAACATCACACAAACAGACAGGGAGACAGAGGGACAGACAGACAGACACACAGACAGACAGACATATGTATAAGAACCAGCAGTATAGCAAACATGTCAAGCAATTTTGAAATTTTTTGACACATTGCCCCTGAAGTGGCGCAAGCAGTGGCAATGAATGCGCTCATCATCACCATGCATAACAATGCTCATCATCATTATCATTGTCATTATGATAATCGTGATAGCAAATAGTGATAAAGTTGTGTTTATTAAGCAAACTGCCGCTTCAGCTTTATCGGTTTATCAGTTATGGCTGAGTAGGGTCCATACGAGCCTCCCTCCCTGGGATCCTCTTAGAGTTGCAGCTCAGCTGCGGCCACAAATGTTGCACATGGCAATTCACATGGTGTGAACACGATTTGTTGGCAAATATGACGAAGTGAGAGACTTTCTCCATATTTCAGCTAGAGCTATAAACAGTCTTTGTCTCTTGGGTTTTATCGCAATGAAAACTTGTGATCCATCGGAAAACTGTATTTATTTCTCTTATAGTTTATCCGATTGATGATCAAGCTCTTAGATTTCTATTGATTGTGCAAAAAGGGTAAGGAGAAAACGGTAAATAGAAGAAAAACAAGTGGAAATTTCGCAGCAACAGGTGGCTTAGCAGCGCCTCTACCTAACTGCCTACCTTCCTCCTTCCTTCTCTCTCTGCGTCTCCATCTCTCTTCCAGCCATCGCCTTGCTTGTGTGTAAACACACGCGATTTAGCAGCTAAGAAATGGATTTGAAATGTTCAATTGCCGCCTCATAATATCTCTCGAATGGAATTTTCTGTTGCGTTTGACAAGTTTTCAACTAAAGCTATTTGCTCGACAATGGCAACAGGCCAGCCCCTAGCCCCGACCATCCGACCAAGCGCCTCTAGCGCCCGCTAGCTGCCTCGTGCTGCACTGCCTCATCATAAATAAGTTGTTGCAACAGCAACTAAACATGGCAAATATTGGCAGCACTCGAAGTGCTGT
Organism: Drosophila nigricruria; assembly: GCA_037075265.1. Lineage (NCBI taxonomy): Eukaryota > Metazoa > Arthropoda > Insecta > Diptera > Drosophilidae > Drosophila > Drosophila nigricruria. The sequence continues at coordinate 11,098,587 of JBAMCI010000107.1, read as the reverse complement.
GAAGTCAAGTTAAATGCGGCCCACAAATGGCAGCAAAATGTGGCAAGTCGCAGTGGGTGTATGCGCCTCTTGCAATACCCTGTAAATTGCTTTCTTATCTAATTATTAGATTGTCACAAAGATTAATATTATACCTAGCATTGTCATTAGTATTAGTATTCGTATTAGCATTGTCATTAGTATTAGTATTAGCATTTTTATTTTGTATTAGCATTAGTATTAGTATTAGTATTAGTATTAGTACTATCATTAGTATTAGCATTAGTATTAGCATTAGTATTCTCATTAGTATCAGTATCAGTATTAGTATTAGCATTAGCATTAGCATTAGCATTAACATTAGAATTAGCATTAGCATTAGTATCAACATTAGCATTATCATTAGCATTAGCATTATCTTTAGCATTATCATTATCATTAGCATTATCACTATCATTATCATTATCATTAGCATTAGCATTATCATTAGCATTAGCTTTAGTATTAGCATTAGCATTAGCTTTATCATTTTCATTTGGATTATCATCAACTTATCGCACAATATACCCAATGGCGAAGCAACAGCTACAGGGTATAACGACGCGTCTTGCGTTTAGCCGTTAGTCGTGTGTTTGACAGAAGTTATTAAATCGAATCAACTTTCAACTGATGTCTGACAACGATTTACGATTTACGATTTGCGATTTACGATTTACGCACTTGCCACGCTCCCCCTTTCTGGCACCCGCAGCTGCTGCTGCTGGCGGCCTGCCGCGGGTCGCTCAGGTGCAAGTTCGCTGCTTGCGCCATATTTATTGTGCAATCATAATAACAATATGCATTGTGTAGAGGCTGCGATGGCTGCTGCTGCTGCTGTTGCTGTTGCTGCTGCTGACAGCATCCTTGAACGTTGCCCCAATGTGTTGCAAGTGCTGCAACTAAACGAATTTCTATTTCTATTTGCCATGCTGACTATTTGCCTGTTGATATTGCACTTGGAATCCGAATTATTCCTGCCTTCAACCTGTGCGCTTAATTTAGCAGCTGCCACTAGACGACAACTAAGTAGGTTCGCCTCAATTTAATCGACCTTCTAGTGCAAGTTTGGCAAACTAATCGAGTACTTGAACTTATTTATTGATTGACGATTGATCAGAGTTGAAGCACTTTGACTGAATGACTAGAAAACAACTTTCTGTAAGCAAGACAAAGTGCGAGTTGGCCTGAGAGAGCCTTAGTTGGGTACAGATTAGTATAAAAATGAATGTTTATGGAGCTATCAATGGGGGAAACATGGCATTTATAGGTCTATGCCTGGAGAAGTTGAAGATCCTTGCTCTACAATGAAGGAAGATCAAGTTTTTCCGATTAGAGGGAGTTTTGAGTTGGAGTTGTGCTCTATCAATACTCTTCTTCTGCCATGTCTCCCTCAACTTGGTAATCCTCAAATCTGCGGACTTAGTCTTAACTGAGTTTTCTTAGCTTCTTTTTCATCAAGGATCAAAACTTTGATAGCTCTAAATTTGATTAACTAATCCAACTTCTGTGCTCTATCTTAGTATTATATCTACTTGTATTACGTATTATATAAGATTCTATGATTGGATTAGTAACTCGAGGAATGCGATTTCCTGCCAGGCAATCCATTAACTTAAGCTGCCTAACATAAACAAGTAAGAAAGCTCTAGTCGGCGGTACCCGACTAGGGGATCCCCTGAACCCTGCGAAGAGCCGATATACCAAACATTCTATGCTTATTTAACATGTATATACAATCAACACATGCACACACACACACACACACACATGCATACGCACGCACGCATAAGCACGCGCTCTGCTGACTGCGCAGTCAACGCAGCGACTGCGCTTGGGCTGCAATATGCCTATTGTATGGGAAATTAAATGTTTAATAATTTCTTTTGTATTAGGACTTTCTTAATCAAACTTTTACAGCTTAATAATGTCATTTATATGTATGTATTTGCCAAAGCACAAGTCTCTAGTATTTGAAATACGGCTTTTACAAGTTTGGGGGCAAGGGAAGGAAATGGGGGATGGTATCCAAAATGTGACAAAAATCAAAATTGTATAAACTCCACATTATACTAAATACAAAATTTGGAGACTTTAGCTTCAAAGATGTAGGAGATATAAATTTATAACTGAATTTCGATAACGTTTTAAATCGATAACTTTAAAACGATCAAATTTATCGATTTTTTGAAACAAACTCGATCTGCGCGTGCTATACACGGATCTACATAAAAAATTTCAAGTCTCTAGCTCTTATAGATTCTGAGATCGACGCGTTCAAACATACGGACAGACGGACGGACGGACGGACGGACGGACGGACGGACGGACGGACGGACAGACGGACAGGGCTAAATCGACTCGGCTTGTCACCCTGATCAAGAATATATATACTTTATAGGGTCTGCCACGCCTCCTTCTGCCTGTTACATACATTTTAACAAAACCATTATACCCTGATTTCCCATTTGCAATGGGTTCAGGGTATAACAAGTAAGAAAGCTCTAGTCGGCGGTACCCGACTAGGAGATCCCCTGAACCCTGCGAAGAGCCGATACTCCAAACATTCTATGCTTATTTAACATATACATGTATACAAGCAATACATGCACACACACATACACACATACACATACGCATAAGCACGCGCTCTGCTGACTGCGCAGTTAGCGCAGCGACAGAGCGTGGGCTGCGCTCATAGGCTTTACTATGGGAAATTAAATGTTTAATAACTTCTTTTGTAGTTGGACGTTCTTAATCAAACTTTCAGAGCGTGATTCTGTCATTTATATGTGTATATTTGCCAAAGCACAAGTCTCTAGTATTTGAAATACGGATTTTACAAGTTTGGGGGGAAAGGGAAGGAAAGGGGGGTGGTATCAAAAATTTGACAAAAATCAAAATTGTATAAACTCTACATTATACTGAATACAAAATTTGGAGACTCTAGCTCTAAAGATGCGGGAGATATAAATTTATAACTGCGTTTCGATAACGTTTTAAATCGATAACATTAAAACGATAAAAGTTATCGAATTTTTGAAACAAACTCGATCTGCGCGTGCTATACACGAACCTACATAAAAAATTTCAAGTCTCTAGCTCTTATAGATTCTGAGATCGACGCGTTCAAACATACGGACAGACGGACAGACGGACAGACGGACAGACGGACAGACGGACAGACGGACAGACGGACGGACGGACAGACGGACAGGGCTAAATCAACTCAGCTCGTCGCCCTGATCAAGAATATATATACTTTATGGGGTCTGCCACGCCTCCTTCTGCCTGTTACATACATTTTAACAAAACCATTATACCCTGTTTTCCCATTTTCAATGGGTTCAGGGTATAAAAACAAAACAAAAATTGCAAACAAAATTTCAAATAATTCAATTGCTATTGACAGTCAACGAGGGGTGAGACGAGTTGCAACAGCAACAATAACGGTAACAACAACAATTGTGAATGTAATTCATCATTGCAGTTGCGCAACATAATGATTTCCTGGGCGCTGCCCCTCGCTGTGGCACAGCCAACCCGCAACAGCAGCAGCAGCAGCGGCAGCAGCAGGCGCTACGGAGGCTGCGGCTGTCCTGGCTGGCAGCCATTAGCGAAATTTGAGCACCAACAACAGCAGCAACAAAGGGCGCTGGCTGGGGAGGGGGTTGCCTGCACCCAAAGCAAATAAAAAATGGAGGGCGAAAGCGAGAGGGAGAAGGGAGAGAAGGGAGAGTTGGGCGAATAAAGCTCGAATTAAGCTGCATAATTTGCACAACCCCTTTGGCAAGTGCACTTAAGAGCAATAACAACAAAAAGAAACCGTTATAATAATAATAATAATAATAATAATAATAATAATAATGGGAAAAGCAAGCAGAAGGAATAAAAAGAAATTCGCATCCTGCGTCGCCTGCCAGCAATTTGCCTGCCAATAGAAAATTGCGTAACGGCATTGATAGGCGCACTGACTGACTGACTGACTGACTGACTGACGGACTGACTGATTGAGAGTCTGATTGACTGACTGACTGACTGACTGGCTGAGTGGATGACAGAGTCTGTGCAATTGTCTGCATGCTTGAATGGGCACTGCTTTGGGTTATTGCTGGATTATCGAGTTGGAGTCGCAGATGGAGTTGGAGTCGGAGGTAGCTAGCAGCTGGGAGTTGGATTTCAATGATTGAGTATGGGTTTCTATCTGCCTGGCTGTAGTTATGCAGTCAAGCGTATTATCAATTGAAAACTTGCTGCATCAATTGATCGTTGTACCCAGTGAAGTGAAGCCGCGAGCGATCTGCATGCACAGGAGACTTCAAGGACTTTACTTCCGTATGCCACACGGTCTAGATTCCTTGATCGAGCTTGATATCCTTTAGACACAAGAGATATCTAACTCTCTCTCTCTCTCTCTCTCTCTCTCTCTTTCTCCCTCTATCTGATCTTACATAATTGCAATAGCTTTAACTTATCTCTGAGTTCCTTCATCTCAACTTTTGTCTTCCCTTCTCTTCGTCTTTTCTCTACTTTTCCTTTCGTCTCTTCACTTCTGCTCTCACTCTTCTAGCTCTGATCTTGAATTGTCTAATTCCTTTTTATATTTGATGTCTGTTCTCTTCTTCTCTTTCATCTCTTCTTCCTCAACTCCATCTAGAGATCTGTATTTTCTCTCTCGCTCTAACTGTCTTTACTTTATCATCTTCTATCCCATCTTCCTCCCTCATCTAGGGTATTCATTGAGTCATTCTTCGTCCAGTCTTCATTTTACTAACTCCTACCATCTCCAGCCCCCTTTCTCTCTCTCCCTCATCTAGGGTATTCATTGCGTCGTGCTTTGCCCAATCCTTTTGCATATTTTCCGTACTTTTATGCTTTTGCGCTAATGACGTTGATGAGTTGACGAGGTGGGTTAGGTTTTTCCAGGATATTAACGCAGCTCGACGATGGCTGTCGACGTCGACGACGGCGCAGCGTTAATGAGGACGATTATAATGTCGCTGATTTTGCGTTCAAACTAACAGCTACAGCTACAGCTATAGCTCTTGGTATGCCCTGCCCTGACCTGCCCTGGTATGCCCTCCTCGCCGCTGGCGCTATCTCCATTATGCCAAGTGCCGTGGCAGAAGAAGATGGCTTGGCATATTTCTAGACTAAATGAGGTTGAGTTTTGAGTTTTGTCGCGCAAACAATGCCGCCAACAGTTGCCAGATACCTAGTCTTCGCCCCCCCCTCTGGCCCCCCTTTCAGCCACGCCTCCGTTACGCTGGTTGGTCGGACTATTGCTCGAGTTGAGCGCCCGCCCCGCCCCCATTGAATTCAAATTCAAATTCAAATTTGCTGCGTTGCCTCAATGCGAATGTGGAATGGAATGCGATGATGACGTTGATGATGTCGTTGATGATGTTGATGCTGATAACTGATGACTACTTCACTTAATGCAAATTTTCCGAGTAACAACAAAAAAAAAAAAAAAAACGTTTTCTTCTGCTTTTTTTTTTTTTTTGATGAGTGCTCAATGTGGCCGCGGGTGGCAGAGCTCGCGCGCTGAAAACATGGCCATAATACTGCAAATCTTCGTATAATAAATGAGTTAAGCCACCTCCACACGGAGCACTTGGCGAGCTGGGTGGAGCGGTTGGGTCGGGGCGCTGCAACTCGTTAGCCGTAACCAGAGCCAGCGTCAGAGCCAGAGCCGTACTCATCGACGTAGTTTCTTTGCACTGCGCAGCTCGAGTGCACTTGGGGAGGTTTTTTCATTTGAAATTAATATGTCATTGTGTAAAAGTGTTTGCCACCAACTTGCGAAATTCAATTTGTAGCCAAGCCCCTCCCCCCTCCCCCTTCCCCCCACTAGTCCCTCCTGCCCCCAACTGCCTGCCCTTTGGCTGCAGTCGAGCGATGCTAACGACAAATCCAACAACTAACGAGATTTGCATATGGATGCGAATCACACAGCTTCCACTTATGTCACACACACACACATGCATATCCATATCTATATATCTATATATAGTATATATATCGACGTATTTCACGCATCATAATTCCCAAACTCAATTCCCTCAACGCCATAATCAACAGACTCTTGCAAGATGGCGAAGAGAAATGGGAAAATAAATGGAAGTTGGACGACAAAATTGTCGCAAATTTTGCACAAAATTAACAAAAAAGCAGAAGAAGAGGGAGAAGGGGAAGGAGAAGAAAAAACGCAAATTGCATAAAATATAAAAACTTCGAAATCAGCAAAGCAAATGAAGCGAAAAACTCGCTGTCAGGGGATGAAGTGGAGCAAAATGGGGAAAATGGAAAAGTGAAGAGAGGAACCCAAGCCAAGCATCATGGCATCAGCTCGAACAATGTTATGGTAACTGTCCACAATTTGATTGCTCAACTTAGCTAATTATATATGTATTATATATATATGTATATAAAATATATATAAGATATACATACATAAGTCTAATATAATATATATAAAACATTTACTTATCGATATCAAAATGTTTATATTCTTCTTATAAAGTCTTTCTTTATCAACCTTAAATGTATGTCAAAAGCGTGAATGGTATATTTTCGTTTATCAATTTCGTTTATCGATATCTTTATTATTATGATTGGATTGATATATAAATTGAAATAGATAAATAATTATTATTATTTAAATAACTATCAATTAAGCCTGCCTCTCTCTCTCTCATTCTGTCCGTTTTCTTACTCTCAATATTTTTAATCCTTCCCATTCCATTTCGTTTTCTCTATCTTTACGCTTCTCCCACTCTCTCTACTACTACTACTTTCTACTTTCTTTTCTCCCCCTTGGTTTCTTTCCATTTTCTCTCTTTATTTTTTAGTCTTTTCCTGTCTCTTCTTCTCTAACTTTCTCTCACTTTCTCTCTCTCTCTCTCTCTCTCTGAATCTCTCTCTCACTGTCACTCTTTCTTTCTTTGGCTGTCTCTCTCTCTGTCTCATTCTTTCATCCTGTCTCATTCAATATCCCTGTTTTCCTCTCTTGCTGTCCCTTCCTCTTTTTTTCTCTCACTTATTTCTACTTCCTACGTCTCCTTCTCTCTTTTTTCTAGCTTCTCATTTGTCACTATCCCTCCCTTCTTCGTTCTTCCTCCTAATCTTTCCTCCAATCTTCCTCTTAAGCTGGCTCTTACTCTCTCTCTCTCTCTCTCTCTCTCTCTCTCTCTCTCTCTCTCTCCACACTCTCTCACTCTCTCTCTGTCTTTCTCTCTATCTCTCTCTCTCTCTCTGTCTTTCTCTCTATCTCTCTCTCTCTAGAGAGCTCTCTCTCACTCTCTCCCTAGCTCTCTCTCTCTCTCTCTCTCTGTTCCTATTTTTTTCTTTCCGTCAATTTTCGTATTTTTTCTCTCTCACCGTCTTTCTCCCTCTATTTCTTTTCTCTCTCTATCTCTCTCTCTCTCTGTCTCTCTCTTTCTCTGCCTCTCTCTCATCTCTCTCATCGAACCTGTATACATTTTATACCCCAAAGATAATTTGTCATAATTCAATCAAAATTAGTCGAAGCTTTCTTAGTTCTTTACTTTTATTCAATTTGAATCAATATTTATTTTAATTCGTGGCAACTCTCCCTCTCTCTCTCTCTCTCTCTCTCTCTCTCTCTCTCTCTCTCTCTCTCTCTTTCTCTATATCTCTCTTTTACCGTGCTGTGTCCGTTCTCTTAAGTTTATAATTACGTTTAATCGATAACTTATCGATATTTAATTGCCATCAGCTTAAGATTTAATATCATTGTTCATCAATTAAGCTCCTCCTTTATACCGCTCTCTCTCTCTCTCTCTCTCTCACGCTCTCTCTCTCTCTTTTGTCCATCTCTGCCTGCCTGTGCTTATCTCATTCTAATTGCATGCAGACCGCAGAGATGCCTCATTAAAATGGACTGTGATATGCCTCATTAAGAGCGTGCATAACATCAACACACACACACATACTCCCACACACACACATGCATGCAATAATTGTTGATTCGTTGCGATTTGATTCGATTGAATGCAATTGAAATTGAATTTCAATTGAATTGAATTCGAGCCGCGTTTACTGTTTACCAGAGTCATTAAGAGTATGCCAACCAGCAGCAATCAGTAACCGAAGACCACCCAGCCACCCACTACCATCGCCCGCCCCACCTGCAGCTGGATGCCAAGCAGAAGCATCATTATATGCCGTCAATATTTCCAATCTAATATCCGTTCGGATGGTGCCCACTCCAGCAAAAGGCGAGAGGCAGGCAGTGAGGGGGGGGGGGGGACAGTCGTGGCAGCCAACCAACCAAAACCCAATCAGGGTCAACACAGCGAGCAGGCCATGGGCTATGCGTGGGGGCAGCAGTTTGGGGCATGTCCTGCAGGTCCTGGCGCTCTCGCTGTCACTTTTGCACCCATGCGCCTGCTGTCCTGGTGGTTGTTTCAGCTGCTGCTGCTTCTTCTTACCTGCAGTGAGTGGCCATGCGGCTAAACAAGCAGCAACCCTGACTGGCAGAAGTTGTGCTCCTGCTCCCCCGCCCCCAACACACCCACACACACACACACCCATACACCCATACACCTTTATCTAATTTTTTTCTATACACATTTGCGCCCAGCCGCTTTTGTTCATATTCTCTCTGCTGATTTTTGCAATCATCCTTGATAGGACTTTTTCTTGACTGCAAACACACACACATACACACACACATATATATGTCTGTATGTGTGCTTGGCATGCCCCTCCCAGTTAATTTGTTTGCTCTCGCTCACGCTGCCTGCCAGCCTAATCGGCCAGCTCTCTTGCTCGCTCTCACAGCCACAGCCAGAGCTTGTTCGCTCGCCCGTTCGCCCGTTCGTTCGTTCGTTCGTTCGTTTGCTCTCGTTCGCGCTGTCTCGCTCTCACTTAGCATGCCATTGCGCGTGCTCGCTCACTCTCATGTCTTTTTTCTCAGCATTCATTCATTCATTTTCATTTTATGAATTGCATTTGCGCTCAGCCCTCGCGCTCTCTCGCTCGCACACGCTGCGTCCTTTATGTGCTTCCTGTCCACAGCCAGCTGCGCCCGGCCTTTGGCCTGAGCCTGGGCCAGAGCCTGGGCCTGGGCCTGGGCATGAGCGAGGAAGCCATTATAAAATGCTGCTCGTGCCGCGAGGGCTGAGCGTTTATTAAAACGCTGATTACTCCATTTGCAGCCCCTGTGCGAGGCAGGGTGTGCGAAGGGCTGTTCTCGTCCTTGCAGGGTGGTTGTTGTTATCCTGCGCCGATGTCTTGGCCACTGCCAGCCAAAGAACTAATTCGTGGCCCATTTATCGCAACTCCCGTTGTTAGGTGATAGCCCTGAGGCAAGGGCAAATGCCTTGGCCCCCAAACTCTCTCCCTCCCTCTCTCTCTCCCTCTCTCTTTCTCTCTCTCTTGCTGTGTGCACATCCTTCAGCTCAAGTGAGACAGCAAGACAGCTCTGGCAACTACCACTAGCCCACTTCAACTACCTCATATCGCCCTATAGCTGCTAATCTCAACTAATCTCTAAGCCACCAATTGCAAACAATTTACTTTACTGCAAACAGAAAAGATTTTTAATTCTATTTCATAATATTTTATTATATTTTCAATAGTTTTTCAATATTAAAAACTTAAAATTTTCTTAGATTTTAATAGCTACAATTAGTTGTATTGGAAGATAAAAAATTTATATAAAAACTGTTGCATGAAATGCGAGTTGATTTGACTGAAGTTCGAACAGTTGAAGACGTTTTTGGTATAGAGAATCTGGCGGGTATTGAAAGGGGGATTGAGAGTTTAAAGGTCTTATGAATGTTGTATGTCTATAACAGGCAGAAGGAGGCGTGGCAGAGACCATAAATTATATATTTTGTCTTGAACAGGAGGAAAAACTGAGTTGATCTAGCCAAGTGCATGCGTCCGTCTGTAAAAGGAGGGATCTCGTAGAGATCTCATAGAGGTAGTATAATTGAAATATCAGCACAGCAGTCAGGGTATTTTCTAGTCAGGCACTTCCAACTAGAGCACTCTTAGTTGCTCGATATCAGTTGAATGCTTTTGATATCCCAACAGAGTGTAATTGGTAAATGATATAGTGTAAATAAACTACATTGTCTTTGGTCTTATAGTAGAAGAACATGTTTTCTATGACAGATATGCATATCCATTCATCCATACTTCTATTCTCGATTATACACAATAGCTCAACAAACTCATCTTCTTCTCTTTTAAATGAATGAAAGTTTATCTACTTTTCTAGCTGCTTTTTCATGTTTGGCTAAAACAAAGATAAAGAAGACTTCACATTGGGAAATCTTGGAGATATATATATATCAAATCTTCTATTAGTTAAAGTAATTTCATCAGTTCTTGTAGAGGCAATTGGAGGTTTAAATCAAATTTCTTTACGAAAATGAATAGCTATTTCATCAATTAACCATTTAGGTAGAATATTGAGAGCTTTAAGAATTAGAGAATCAATTGATTAATTAATTTTTTATTTAATGTATTTTTATGCTTTACATAAACTTTAATATAATTAATTTTTTTTTCAAAATATTCCATTTAAATCAATTATTTTCTTGCTTTACCTCAAATACTATGTAGAGCTCTTAGAATTGTAAATGCTTTCAGCTCTCTCATGCTCTGCCCTGTGTGTCTATCGTAGCAAATTATTATGTGATATTCATGCTTGAATGATTGAAGCATATTAATGCAGTTGCAGTTGCAGTTGCAGTTGCAAATTATGCAGCAGACGCGCTGACGTTGCCGCTGCCACAAAGCGTGGAAGGTGTAAAAGGAAAATGCTGCTGAGAGTTGAATGATTGGGGGGGTGGGAGCCAGGAGCCAGGAGCCAGGAGGTTGGTTGGTTGGTTCGTTATTCGGTTACATTTCATTATACATTTCAAAGCAGTTAGAGGAACTGCACCACTTGTGTGTGTGTTGGTTAAGGCGGAAATTTAATTCCTTCCAGTTTCATGCATATTCACAAGATGACGACGGGGCGGACTCGAGTAGGCGAGCAGCAGAAGAGGAACTCAACACGCACTGCACACTTTTATAAATTAAGGATAACGATGTGTGTGTGTGTGTGTGTTTGCAGATATCCCTCGGTTGGCTCTATAATGAGACGCCAGATCTGAATGCGAGCTGCTGCCACACACACGGATATCCTTTGCTGTTTTGCATAAGGTGCCGCCGCATCCCCTGCCTCAGCTCCTTTGCTGCATTTGAATGCCTTTCAACTTGGTTTGCTTCATAATTGTTATATATATATATACATCAAATATATATATATATATATGTTCATATCTTGTGTTTCGCCTTCCCCCACACACACGTCCCACAAATTGTTAAAAGACCATAAACAATTATTTTGCATTTCACTTTGAGACGTTATCCTTTTGACGCAGTTTGGCTGCTGCCACGCCCCCCTTGGGGCAGACACGTGCACATGGAGTACCGTTGCACATTTATGGCAGCAACAACTCACATGGGACATGGCAAAAGCAACTGCCAAATGGACCCGCAAATGTCTTTGATCAGCCAGCGGCCATTTTGGTTAAAGAATTTTCATTTATTTCTAGTAATTTTGGTTTTTTGTTCTTAATGTTTGAAATGTCTAAAATATTGAATAAGCTGAGCCTTGGACTTGGAGCTATTGATATAGCTTAAAGAATTCATTTTCATTGAGCTAAAAGATGAATTTTTAAGTGAAAATCAAGAGATTTGGAAAAATTACTCATAGAAATTGTGTATAAAAAGGGCATATTGGTTTTATGTAAATGTGGACAACTTTAAAGATTTTAGTTAACAAAACTTCATTACAACAGTTGCAGAAATCATTCCTTTATCATAGAAGAAAGATCTTAAAGTGAAGGTCTAACAATCTAGAAGTATAGAGATTGATTGAAATTACATAAAAATTGGGTATATTGGTTTTGTGTAAATTTGTAAAACTACAAAATGCTTTAGCTAACAAAACTTTATTCAAAATACGTTTAGAAATCATACTCATCCCATAAATCTACATAGAAGAAACAGTTTGAAGTGCAGATCAAGAGATTTGGCAAACGAAGTGAATTTAAAACTCAGTGAAATTGTGTCAAGAAATCTTCAAAATTGTTTAGCTAACGAAACTCTATTCAAAATAGTTAAAGAAAGAAAGTAATAGTAAAAGAAATTACTTCCGTCTAACATATCTAGTAGAAAGAGTTTTAAATGAAGATCTAGTGATTTAGAGTTGAGCAGATCTAGAGTTCTACTCATTGAAATTGTATAAAAATAGGGTATATTAGTTTTGTTGAAATGTGTAAAGCTTGAAAAGTCTTTTGCAAACGAAACTCTATTCATAATAGTTACATAAATAATCCCATATATCTAGCAGAAAGAATTTGAAGTAAAGGTCTAAAGATCTAGATATCAACAGATCTACCCATTGAAATTGTAGAAAAGAAGGGTATATTGGCTATGTGAAAATATGTAAATCTTCAAACTGCTTTAGCAAACGAAACTCTAATCAAAATAGTTTCAAAAACCATTCTCATCTCACACAACTAGTGAAAAGAGTCTGAATTTTAGATTATATATCTAAAGATTTCCTCATTGAAATTGTATTAAATAAGAGCATATTTGTTTAATCACATCTAAAACATGACAATTCCAATTAGTTGCGAGTTGTGCAAAGATCATCTTAATTTTGCGCAGGGTATTTTAAGGGGCTGCCACGCCCCTACTCATTCAGTTTTGGCATTGAGGCGTAAGACTTTACACTCTTTTGAATGTCGGCTGGCCTCTTTCTAAATATTCTCGTTTTGTTTGTTTTTGTGCATGAAATCTAAAGGCTAAAGCTGCAACTGAAGAAAGTTGAGCAATTACAAAGGCGGCTGGGCGCATGGGCGCATGGGCGCAAAAGGCGCATCGTTTACACATTTCATATGCATGAGCCATCAGCCATGAACCAATCTCTTTTGATGTCGACTAAATGCGAGTGCGAATGCGGTGCCTCTGTGAATTGGGCGGCAGCAAAGCTCAACCAAGAAAAAGCCAAAGAGAAAAGTCAAGTGGAAGGCGTGCGATAGGGTATGCACGACTAGCTGCATGCGCTGTGGCGAGAAGTGAAGGGTAAGTATTTGAATTACTCGAGTAGAATGAAATGATATAGTGAAATTCTTATTGAAGTGTGTTGGAATTATCACAGAAAGCTCACATACCAAATTTTAGTGTTATAACTCTAACAGATCCTGAGTTACTTGAGGCTATATCATGATATATGCATGCCAACTTTGATACTGACTTGAGTGCATTCAATTTTTTCGCATTGAAAGTGAAGAGAAAAGCTATGCATTTGCTAGTTACGCATGTGCTTAAGCCTTGCCCAACATTTACAGGGTATATTATGAAAGAAGTAGAAGAAGACGAAACGCAAAATGGTTGAAAAAATGCAGCGCTCGAGTGGCGCTGAACAAACAGTTGCCATAATGGCAAACGTTTTCATTTTAATTTGAATTTTGAGTTTGAAAATTGGGAGTTTGAATTTGCATCTCAAAGGGCCCCCTTGAAGACCGCCACGCAGCCGAGAGCAGCAACAATGGCCGAACCTTGGGCTCGAGTAAGAAATGCACAAAACTCGCTGACGGCGCTCTCCCTCTCCCTCTCCCACACTCCCCATCTCTCTCTCTCTCTGTGTTACTCAAATCAAACAATAAACTGCACTCGAGCATGGCTTGTGGGTGGGGGGCAGAGGCTCAGGCATCAGGCATGGGTGTCTAGTCAGGTGGTGCGGCAAGTGCCGCTCCCAGAATGGGAAGTTGCCAAGTTGGCCATATTTCAGACGCCATGCTGTGTCTTTAATTCGATCAAAAGAAGCTGCAGGCCGTGATGGCTGCAGGCGTTGCACTCCACTCCTTTCCACTCGACCCCTAGTCCTCGCCCCCTTTTCGGGCAGCATGAATGGCGCTATGGCACGCCCCCCGTCGCTGTGACATCTAACCCTTAGCGAATGCCCTGTTGAGGAGGAAAAAAAGATTTCTGTTGCCTAAATGCTCTTCTAACGAGTGGAAGGGTTGAAAGCGCTCAGCCAGAATGGAACGGCGACAGCGCCTCGACTCGAGTGGCAACGCCCCAGGTGGCAACACTGCATAGCTCAAGTGCCAGCAGACAAAGCAGCACAAAGCTCGCCAACTCAACAGCTCAGTCCCTCCTCGAACACCAGGCCAAAGGTGAATGCGAAGCGATTGCTACAATATTCACATTGATCAAGTTCCTCAAATCATTACAAATTATGTTTCAATGTGACAAAGAATCTTTCAGATATAACTATATATAGGGGCACCATATGTTCTATATGGGCAGCAACTACTTTTCAATCAATTGTCAATCTTATAGTTCTAAAAAAAAGAGTTTCTTTAATATCGTATCCTTTTAGCTGTAATATGATTGCAGAGTTACAAGAGAGTTATAGAGAGCGTTTTACTGAAAACTAGATCACAACTATATAACATACATATACTTTGACTTATTCTATCTGATATCGAAATATCGAGCGGTTATGTACAAAAAGAGTTATAGATAGATTTATAGAATTATATATGGATACCAAATAGACAGCAACAGACAGAATAGATCGATAAAGAAGCTGATTCGATCATAAAATAGAAACAAGCATTATAGATCAACAGCTAGGAATACAATAGAGATAAAGCTATATACATTAAAAGACATACAAATTATGAAAACAAATATTTAAGAAAGATATACATATATATATATTTATATCTTCTGAGCTAGAAGACAACTCGCATCATGTGGATAGCCAGGGCTGCTCATCTTATACCAATATATAACATGGCAATCCCTTCTAAGATTCCTTCATAAGTCTCGCCTAGCTGCAGCTCAGTCGAGGAACTTCAAGCTTGATTATTGATTCAGCTTAGTCAAATCTCTCAATGTACACTCAACAAAATTAAGTATAATATTTAGTATAATATATATATATATATATTTAGTACAATATAAGTATAAGATTATGCATATTAATCGAACCAAAAGGTTTAATCACAATTTGTTATTTATATTAAGCTATATTCTATACTATTTATAGAGCTCCTGGCAAAAGCTAACTAAGCTTTTATGTTTCAAATAAAAACACAATAAGAACACAGGCCAACAGGATTTAATAAGCATACTTTTCTAAATAATTTTGATGTGCCTAAACTGAAATCAGGAAATAAATCCCCAAAAAAATCAAACCTTATCTGGTTTTTAGAAATATTCTAATATCAAAATGCAAACAAAGTTAGGTTCTAAAACATCTAGAAAACATATTTTTACATTACAAAAATTGAGACTCCATAAAAGTACAGTCCTCTTAGCTTCTTATAAAATATTTTTAAATATTATATTATATTATATTATATTATATTATATTATATTATATTATATTATATTACTATATATGACATTATTGTATTATATATTTTATTATATATATTAATTTAAATTACATTCAGTTATATATTTCTTATAGTATTAGCTTCTACACAGTTTTCCTCTCTCACTCTAACTACTTATTGCCTAGCCCCATATACACACATTATAAAGACATCCCAATTTCATTAAAAAAGTATTGAAACTAATTCTTAGGAAAATAAATTTCATCAAACTTTGTTGACCAGTGTAATCGAATGAATGCTTTCAATTGGTCACAAATCTCAGTTAATGAGTAAATACAAAAATAATTACGAAATCGGAACCATATTGACTCATTAGAACTAGTAGTAGTTCAACTGTTCAATAAGCACTAAATCCCATTGCTCTTGCACTCGCTGATTGCCATTTCCTGCCATTTCGAGCGACGCCATTTTGACCTTTCCTTTCAGCTCCTTCAGCTACTGCTCCGCCTCCACCTTCACCTCCTCCTCCGCCTCCTCACTTTCCTCAAACCTCCTTCCACTCTCTTTCTCATTCTTTTGGGCTCGCTGGTGCTGGCAACCCAATCAAACAATCGACATCAATCATAATTTTCGCTATTTTCTCGTTACATTGATTACATTTATTCTCTGTTCTCCCTCCCTTCCTCCCTTCCTTCCTCCCCCCTCCCCTATCTTCGCTCTGTTGTCTGTTTCTCTGCTGATTTATTATTATTATTATGTTTTTTTATACCCTGAACCCATTGAAAATGGGAAATCAGGGTATAATGTTTTTGTGAAATGTATGTAACAGGCAGAAGGAGACATCGCAGACCCCATAAAGTATATATATTCTTGATCAGCTCGATGAGCTGAGTTGAAATAGCCCTGTCCGTCTGTCCGTCCGTCCGTCCGTCCGTCCGTCCGTCCGTCCGTCCGTCCGTCCGTCCGTCCGTCCGTCCGTCCGTCCGTATGAACGCAGCGATCTCGTAAACCACAAAAGCTAGATATATGAAATTTTCAGAGAATACTCGTCTATAGCCTACGCAGTACGAGTTTTTTTTAGATTTTCGATAACTCATCCCGTTTCCTTATTATCGATAAAAATCGATAACTTTTCTTCGGTTAAGCATACCGTAAGAGCTAGAGACTCCAAATTCACTGTGTAGATCCGTGTAATGAATGCGGACATTATGTAATTTTTGGATTTTGGATGCCACGCCCCCTTCGCCCCCAATTTGCAAAATTCGTATTTCAAATACTAGAGACTTGTGCTTTGGCAAATACACACATATGAATGACATAATTACGTTGTGAAAGTTTGATTAAGAAAGTCCATCCACAAAAAAAGTTATTAAGCATTTAATTTCCCACACAATAGGCATATTGCAGCCCGAGCGCAGTCGCCGCGCTGACTGCGCAGTCAGCAGAGCGCGTGCTTATGCGTGCGTGCGTATGCATGTGTGTGTGTGTGTGTGCGTTGCTCGCAATATTTGTATGTGTGAAATAAGCATAGAATGTTGTTAAGATTGGCTCTTCGCAGGGTTCAGGGTATCTCGTAGTCGAGCCGTCTCGACTAGAGCACTCTTACTTGTTTTTTCTTCTTTCCTTTTCTGTTGGCTTTTTATAAATTTTGTCATTTTCTCGAGCTGTGTTGCTCGGCAGTTTTCCAAGGAATTTTCTTTCGCCGCCGCTCCGTCGCGCTCTGATGTCCTTTAATCCTTGTCAACACACTCACACACAGCAGCAGCAGCAGCTAACAAAGGGCCCCGGGTCCTGCGGCTGCTCCTTTCGCCTTGTCGCCTGTCAGATTTAGCGCTCATTTGTGGTGGGAAAATTGTCATAATCTTTTGACGTGCGCTACCCCCCGACCCCGCTGCCGTTTACCGAACCCCTATTTCCTTTTGTATTCTTTTTCCCCATGCCCATCGTTCGTTTTTCCTCTTTTTTTTCTTCATTTTTTTTCTATCTCAGCGCCCACGCAACGCCTGGCGCTGTCCTCTGTTGTTCAGCTTGTGAGCTCCTTAGTGCGCCTTTGATACTTAATAAGAAATCTTGTTGTTCGCCTTTAGTGGGTTGACAAGGCATTCAGGCATTCAGGCGTTCAGGCGTTCGCCTTCATTTGCATGCCCCGCCCACCTTTGCTTTCCTCACTCAAAAGGCATATCAATTTACCAGTCATTAAAATTTCATGGCTGACTTTTCGCCTAACAGCAAAGAGCGCGAAGCAATTAGCGCAATTAGCGCTCGAGTTGGAAAAGTTGAGATTATAAGACATTGACTTACCAATAATAATGAAAATGATAATGAGAATGAGAATCATAATGTTAGTGATAATGATAATGAGAATGACAGTGGAGCATAATGATAATGATAATGTTTATCACAATGAAAATGATAACGAAAATGAAAGTGTTAATGATAATGATAATGATTATCATAATGAGAATGATATTGGACTATAATGATAATGACAATGATAATAACAATGACAATGACAATGACAATAATAATGACAATACCAATGATATTGACAATGACAATGATAATGACAATGATAATATAATGACAATAATAATGACAATGATAATGATAATCACAATGATAATGACAATGATAATGCCATGTCTCTTTTGCTACTGTCTCTCTCTATCTCTCTCTCTCTCTCTCTCTCGATCTCCCTCTCCCTATCTCATCCTCATGCGCTAGCAATTCAATCCAAAGTCCATTCCCATATGAACTGCAATTGAATTTCCCTTTCGTCCGTTTTTCCGCCCGCCCCTCCGTCCGTCCGTCCGTCTCACAGTACGGAATTCAATTTACGGCAAGTGTCTGCCAAGTGTGAAAATTGAGTGCCAAATGAAGTGTACAAGAATAAATGAGCAAATTACGGGCCGAAGCACAAATTGAGCTACAATCTGGGCAGGATGTGCCTCGGCCAGAGTGTGAAACGGGACAGCATCCAAAGTAACCCAAAAAGACACAAAGATGCAGCTGCTCTGTGTGTGTGTGTGTGGGCCAAATAGACACAAAAAAGTATCGGGCACGGCACAACGTCCACTCGACTCAATGGACACGAGTGCTTAGAGCACAGCATCTGAAACATATCGTCCGACAATATAACTAGATTAGAGCGCACAATAAACGAATAACTGAAGTTGGCAAGTGCTTTGGACTCGTTTAAAGATCTATCATAGCGGGCATTCGAGTGGGAGAGTGTGAGACTATGAAGATGATATGAGTATATGCTGTAGGATGGAGTAAGGGAACGTCTTAAGACTTGAGTCTTAGGCAATTGAAAGGGGGATAGTAGTGTAATCCGTCATACTACCATAAGCATTAAGTAAGGTCCATTTGAGAGATACTTAGTTATATTTAGCTTGTCTCAAGAGATTTTTCACATATTTTTCAAGGTATATTCTTAACTGATTCTTCTAGCTGAGCGCTCGCCACTTGAGCCTTCTTTGGACAGGTAATGCATGGAATTTGCATAAACGCAGCTTCAATTGGATTCACGCTCATGAATCATTAAACACTCATTGCGTATGGCCGACTGAGCAATAAATCGGATCGAATACTTTGTTTTTTTAGATATTTTTCTTCTTCTTGCTTTTTTTTTCTCCTCCTCCTCTGACACGCTTCGGTGCTCAAATCACCTGCGCAAATGAATGCAAATATTCATTGGTGTATTTAACGTTAATAGGCATAAAAATATAATGATTGCATAATGCGTGGAGTAGGGGTTGGGGTGGGGGTAAGGGGTAGGGCTTAGGGCTTAGGGTAGGGGGTTGATGGGCAGATGCGAACCGATTGCCAAGTTTCAAGTGGCGAACGCTGTCAGCTCGTGTGTGCCTGTGTGTGTGTGTGTGTGTGTGTGCTCATCTGTGGCTCAACTCGAGTGGAAAACAAATTCGGATTCAAATTTGAATCCGCTTCCAAGTTTGGCTCGTCTTTGTTGCTGCCGTGCGAGAGGGAGCTCGTTGGCTCCAAGCAGCAAAAAAAAAAAAAAAAAATTGGAATGAAAAAAGAAAGTAAAGCACTTAAAGGATGATTATATCCTGGCAAATTTAACGAGGCCGCCATTTTGGCTGCTGCTACGCCTTCCTCTTCGCCAGGCTGTTGGGGCTGCTGGGGGTTGCCTGGCTGACTGACTGACTGGCTGGCTGCGCTCTCTAATTGCGCGTTGCACATCAAACGAGCTGTCAAAATACGCGAAATGTCACTTGAAATTGAGCGCGGAATAGGACGACGCTGAGGGCTCACGGCTCAGGGCTAAGGACTTAGGGCTTAGGGATAGATGGCCTGTGGGGCACAACCCTTTTGTTCGCTATACAAGATGGCGCATTTGATATCCATTTTGATTATTGCGGCTGGCAGCCAGCGAGTCACTTGACGTAATTAAAACCGACAACAACAAGGATAACAGCAACGGGGACACGGGGACACGGGGACGGCAACAACAGCGAATGACATTTGCGCCAGGAAACGGCAATTGAATTGGTCTTTCAAATTGGAATCGGAGCTGCTTTTCGCATTTGTGCACTCTCGCAATTGGAGGCTGGCTCCACTTCCTCTTCCCTTTGCCTTTGCCTTTGCCCCGCTTGCTCGTTCGCTTGTAATTGATAGCCCGATCAGCCCGATTCATGACACGGGCAATCCGTCGTCCGCAGTCATCCCTTTGACTCGTCCATTGTCATTTCATGTCGTTCTGGCCTCTGATGCTCCTCACGCAATTTAATCAACTTGACGCGTTTCCTCTCCACACACACACACACACACACACATGCATATATATATATGTATATCCTACTCGGTATCAATTACCAAAAATATTTTGACAGCAATTGTCTAAATAGGCAACGGCTCGACGAACCTTTAGTCGGCAGCCACTTCTACGAATCAGCTCCTGCAGCATCCTTTTTCTCCATACACACCTTGAACCTTAAAAGGACAACGACAAGAGAACAAAACTAGCTTTAGAATAGCTTATAGTCAGTCATAATATTGCAATAGTTCTATAAGTTCTATATATAGAAGTTTAGGTCTACGGCCCAAGTCAACTCATTTGTCGGTTGAGGCTTTTTATAAAGACTTACGATATAGTCGAGTGACAAGTAATAATTTTTAGCTTACAATCAATTATTGTCATTGATCCACAATGATAATTGATAACACTAAGCTTAGTTGAAGTAAAAGTTACCCTTATCGATAACTAACTGTCTTCAACTACTAACTTACAGTATCTGCATTCTTCTCATAAATATCGATAACACACAAATCAAGGCATATATACTTGCAGTCAGTTGTTGTTAAAGTATCGAATTTGTAACAGTGTGTATATCGATAACTATTTGCTTACATATCGATAAATAGTATATGACACTAAACAATATATCGA
Source organism: Drosophila nigricruria (assembly GCA_037075265.1). Taxonomy (NCBI): domain Eukaryota; kingdom Metazoa; phylum Arthropoda; class Insecta; order Diptera; family Drosophilidae; genus Drosophila; species Drosophila nigricruria. The sequence continues at coordinate 11,077,770 of JBAMCI010000107.1, read as the reverse complement.
TACATCACTATATCGATAACAATTCGCTCACATATCGATGACTATAATCTATCATTAACCGATATGTACCTAAGTAGTTTTCAAGACAAAATATGTTATCGATACGTTAGCGATAACAGTACATCGATAACAATTTTGTTACATATTGATAAACATTATATAAAATTGAGCGATTCATAACCGAAAAACATACTTTTGTCGATACGTTAATATGCCAAAAATGTATCAATAATATTATGTATATCGATAACTATTTACCTACATATCGATAAATATTATATATAAATTACATGTTTACTTAATTATTTACATAACTTTTCCTAACATCATTATCGCTAAGCAACGATAACAGTAATCGATAACACTGATTTGCCCCATTTGCCACTCCATATTGAGCCTATTTAAGCTGATCCAACAACGAAATCTCTGGAGCACCGCTTCCCACTGCCATTTACCATTATTTTCGGGCCCTAACGTAAGTAAACGTAATAATCGAAATAATGTCAAAATGTGCCGCAAGATTGAATCAGTTTTCCAATCAATCAAAGCAACGGAAAGGAGGGGGAGGAGATAGAGAAGGAGGTGGTGATGGTGTAAGGGGCGGGAAGAGACATGCTTTGATGAAGCAATCAATAGCATTGATGTTTGCCTGGACAGGAAGTCGTCAACACAAAGTTTGTTGTTGTTGTTGTTGTTGTTGTTGTTGCTGTTTATTAGTAAGTAAAAATAAAAAACAATTTGAGGCTCGTTAAAGTTGACACTTTCATTAAGTTGGTCAAGCGACGGCAAACAAATTGGGGCATAATTTGTTGTCTGCGCGGCTTAAAAGGCGTTAATGAGCACAACAAATGAGGGCGGGGCGTGGCAGTGGGCGATGAAATTTGATGAGACATGAACAAATTAGTGACAAATTAAAAGTCAAAGCAGCAGCAACAACAACAACAAGGGTAGCACACGCCCTCCCTTCCCACCCCCTCCCCCTCTCTCGCTCTCGCTCTGTTGTGCTCGCAAATTGTGTCAAATGTCAAAATAAACAAACCCAAAACGGGCAGCCGAAACGCGTTTCGCGCCTGTCACCTGCTGTGCCGCTGCTGGCAACACGAAACAGCATCCAATTAAATGCCATCAAATGTGCGAGGTGGTGGCAGGTGGGGTCGGCAGAGGGTGGGGGGTGGGTTGGTGGGTTTTTGCAGCAGCACGACTGGCATCATGCCACCAATTAAACTAATGATAAGTCAAAACAGCAGCAGTCGAAGCCGGAAGCAGGCGACACACACACACATTGATTTGTGTGACAAAATTGTGTGGCATAACAGCTACACACACACACTAACACACACACACACACACACATGCAGACAGCCATCATTATGAAGCTGGTTGGCAACTCTGGCACGCCTAGCGCGCCCCAGAGACGTGAGAAATTGCTTGTTATCAAGTTTATTTGGTTGGCGCCTGCCAAAAAGTATGCTACAAAATACAGTTACGTGTCTCTGTGCAGCACACGCACACACACACACATGCACTCACACACACACACACACACACACACACACACACAGATACCACATGCAAAACTGTTGCACACACACAGGCAGAGCGCTTAAGTGGCATCATTTTGAAATAAAGTTGATTCAATCAGTTTCTGTGACATTCATTTGCAATGCCAAAACGATGTGTATGTGTGTGTGTGTGTGTGTGTGTGTGTGTGTGTGTGACAGTTGTAGTGCTGGCATCTGTCACGCATACATCCAATATAGCCATCAGCAGCCATCAGTCCAACCATCACGAATCAACTGTTCTTTTTTTTTGCTTCTCTTTTTTATTGGCATTTGAAAAATTGCGATTTTTGTAGAATTTATATAAGTTTGAAGCACTTTAAAGGCAAATAGTTGGAGAACTTCAGGGAAAATGTGGAAAACTAGTCTAAGATTTAGTTAAGTAAGCAATTATATTGATAGAGATGCATAGCTGGGCAGAGAGAGAGAGAGGGAGAGAGGGAGGGAGAGAGAGAAAGGGTTTCGACTGAAACTTGCAAAGATAATAGAAGAATAAATAATATAATCAGGATCTATTAGCATTGTCATTACTATTATTTTGTTATTATTATTATTTATTGTTATCAGTGAGACTTCTTAACAAGATTGAGTTAAGTAAGCAATTATAGTGATAGAGATACATAGCTGGAGAGAGAGAGAGAGGGAGAAAGGATTTCGGCTAAAACCTACAAAGATCTTCCATAATAGAATCATGTTCTATTAGCATTAGCATTACTATTAATATTGTTATTAGTAAGACTTCTTAAAAATATTGAGTTGAAAAAAGCAATTATATTGATAGAGTTGCATAGCTGGGCAGAGAGAGAGAGAGAGAGAGAGAGAGTTTCGAATGAAACTTACAAAGAGATCCATTATGAAATCATGGTCTATTAGCATTAGCATTATTATAATCATTGTTATCAGTGAGACGTCTTTACTGATACAAATGCTCTCTGCTCATGGTTTGTTTCGTAGGGACTGCGAAGCAGCTCAAGAAAGGGGAGGTTTTTTGGTCAATGATGTTATTTCTTTAACATTTGTATAATTTTTTATATATGTAATATAATTTATATATAATTTATATATATATATATATATATATATATATATATATATATATATATATATATATATATATATATTAATAAATATATTTTATATAATATTGATAATATATAATATAATTCTGTACATTCAAAAATTAGAAATAGTTCGACTGAAAAGCTACCCAAAAATGTCTATGAAATTTGTTTATATTTATATTTATTAGATTATATAAATAATAACTCAAAATTCTGTATATACCCTTTTACAAACCTTTAGCTTTCTGTCTCTAGCAAACCGCAATCATCCTGAAAAGCTTTACACTTATGGCAGCTTCGACTGAAAGCTCAAAGCTATGCGCAGCTTCCACAGGCCGTCGACTGCTGCTGCCACACAGGAGCCATTGCCATTGCACACTGGCGCCATCTGGCGACAACGCTTTTCTGCCGCTGCTATAAACCGCAGCTGCCATAAAAAGGTTTCGCAGGACAAAGAAATCGAAATTTTGAGTTTTGGAGTTTGATCGTTGGCCGTTGCTCGTTGTTCAATGTTCAATGTACTCTGGGTTATGTTTTCTTTTACTTTTAAATTTTACTTTTATTTCTACTTCCACTTCCTGATATAGATATATATAATATTATATAATCATATATCATATAGAAGTAGTATCAGAAATATATGAAGAAATAGCAAGATAAGTAGAATAATATGAAAATAATGAAAATAATATAACTGTGCGATATTTGTATTCAACTTGTATTTCTAGTTCTGCTTTTACTTTTACTTCTACTTCTTCTTCTACTTTTATTTATACTTATTCTTCTATTTCTACCTCCACTTTCCACATCGTCATCTTTTTCTTTAACTATTTTTCTTCTGTTTCTTCGCTTAGTAATTCCGCCTATTTAATATCTTCTTCTAATTCTACTTCTACTTCATCTACTTCTTTTGCTTCTTCCTCTTCTTCAACTTCTGCTTTCTTCCACTTATTTCCCTTCAACTTGTTCTTCCTCTTTCACCTATGGTTCTAGTTCTAGTTCATCTTCTACTTCTACTTTTACTTCTACTTTTACTTCTACTTCTACTTCTACTTCTACTTCTACTTCTACTTCTACTTCTACTTCTACTTCTACTTCTACTTCTACTTCTACTTCTACTTCTACTTCTACTTCTACTTCTACTTCTACTTCTACTTCTACTTCTACTTCTACTTCTACTTCTACTTCTACTTCTACTTCTACTTCTACTTCTACTTCTACTTCTACTTCTACTTCTACTTCTACTTCTACTTCTACTTCTACTTCTACTTCTACTTCTACTTCTACTTCTACTTCTACTTCTACTTCTACTTCTACTTCTACTTCTACTTCTACTTCTACTTCTACTTCTACTTCTACTTCTACTTCTACTTCTACTTCTACTTCTACTTCTACTTCTACTTCTACTTATCTTCTCTCTCCTTCTCCACCTCCTCCTTCTCTTACTTCCATTTTTGTTTCCTGTTTTTATTTCACATTGATTAAACTTGATTGCAACTTTTTGGCTCTCGTCGCTAATCCTGGAAAAAATATCGTGGATAAACAAATAAATATGAAAAAAACTCAAATTGACAGTTGGCTTCGAGCTCTATCATGTGTGTGTGTGTGTGTGTGCATGTCTCTGTGTGTGTGTCTTGTTTTTAATTGAAAAATTCTGAAATAGCATAATTGTGAGACAGCGCCATCTGCCGGCTAGCAACAGCAACAACGACAGCAGCAGCGAACGAACGGCGCAATTAAGCGAGATTTGCAAGCAAAAACTGAAAAGAAATCAGAAAAGGGAAAAACATGAAAATGAAAATGAAATTTATATTAAAAAGAAAGACTTGAAATACATTTTCTTTGACTTTTGCATTTGTCTCAGCCCCGCCAGTTGCCTCGTCGTGCCTGGTCAACAAAACGCCGCGTAAACAGAAAGTGAAAAGCTTTCAGACCTAACCTAGGGAGGGCATTGCAACCCCCGACCTCCCCCCAAACCCCTACGTACCTCCCGTCCCTCCCTTCCTCCCGCTTCTAGTAGATGCTTTTGAAGTGCTGCAGCTGCTCATTTAGGCGCAATGGCTGCCTCCTGGCCACACAAAGAAGACAACCCCATAATTCTATGTAGAAGTACCAACCCCCCGCCCTCCGCCCCCCTCTTGGTGGAGCGCCTTTCATGTAGCAATTCATTTGGTTTTCGAGATTAATTTTGAATTAAGCGCGTTTTGAATTCCATTTAAATGTTGCTTTTGCATATTTCAATGCGAAATAATTGGAAAAAAGAGCGCTTAATGCGACTAATGCTTAATGAGCTAAGGGCTGCACTGGATGCTTAGCTAGGGGTTGTGTGTGTGTGTGTGTGTGTGTGTGTGTGTGCTGGCCAGTGTGTCTAAGATTATAAAATATGCTTTTTATCTCAATGAATATGCATGTAATGGCAGCTGGCAGCTGGAAGAGTTTGCTGCTTTTAAATGGCCCTGGGCCAAGGCTGGGCCTGACGAGGATTACGAACAAGATTGCCTTGATAATTATGAAAGGAAACAGACTCTAGATTGAGCCAAGGAAAATATCTGCAAGCTCAGCAGCAAGTGCCGGCCAAAGCTCATGTTAGCTGTGGAGCTTCGACTTTTGATTAGACTGTACAAAGGTTGCGGTATGGCAACGCCAGTTGGCAAATGCTTGACATCATGTTAAAGTGATTGTCAAATGACGTATTGCTGAGAGGAACTTAACAGTAGAGCTCGTGTCAATGTTCATGTTAACTATGTCTAGTTATTAAATGGCATTTATTATTAGACTGAATAGATGGCTTATGCTTGACAATATGTTAAAGTGACTGTCCAATGAAGTATTGTTGAGAGGAAGTGAAGTGCTTGTCAATGTTCATGTTAACTATGTCGAGTTATCAAATGGCACCTATTCGACTTTTGTTTGGACTGAACAGTTGGCCAATGCTTGACATCATGTTAGAGTGATTGTCAAAAACTTAACTAAAAGTCAAATTTCAAACTGCATATTTACCATATCTTTGACATAAAGCTAAAGCAAAGACGAAGTGAAGCTGATAGACATAGTAAATCTGAAGGTGTGAGAATCATACAAATCTTAAACTTGATCTCAGAGTTATCAAAGTCTAAGAATTGATTGGGAACTGATATGATATATGGTACATATAATATATGATATATATATACCATATAGTGTATACCAGACTTAGTAGAAGTCCAGACTTAGGGGTCTACTAAGAAATTTAGTGGGAAAATGAATTATCCCTAAGAGTCCTATAGTTCTTCACTTCTCTAACTTGTATATATAACTTCTTCAGGCATCTGCTGTAATATATCCTTTATAGATATATATTACATTTCAAAATATTTAAAAAATATGTTTTTTTTGGAGCTCTAGAAATCTTGAAAGTTTTCTTATTTTCGAATGTGAGCAACCCCTTTGATGCAATCAGTAAATGCTACCCCTAAGCAGTAAGAAATCACAGAATAACAACAGAATTATAATCAATGGGGGGTGACAGAGGGGCTGGGGCAGGGGCAGGGACTGTGAATGGGGCAGGGGTAGAACGGCAAAAGAAAGAAACACAAGTGGATGAGAAGCAGGAGCTGAAAGTAAAGCAGCAGAAGCAACAGCAGAAGTTGACCAATTATATAAACCACTTAAGTTACAGCGAAGCGGGCCAAGTCAAGCGAAGCACCACCAGCAGACACACGCACACACGCACACACACACACACACAGTCACACACACACAGTCAGTCACACACACAAAGGCCAGCAGAAGCGAAATAAAACTGAAAACGAAAACACGTCAATGCGATAATTATTAATAATTATCCACTCGTCCTTCTTCTGGCTGAGTCGTTTTGTGGCCTGTGGCTCCACTCCCAAAACCCTAAACCCCCTCCCCCTCCCCCCCACACACATGCTCAACCCTCAACTTGCCCCCCCCCACACACCCCCCTGTGCAGTCGAGGCCACTTGGCGTTGGCTGCGGCTGTGGCTGGTGCTGATTTCTCACTGAGTGGCGTGTTGCAACAAAAGGCCGTCGTCTACAACGTTGTTGTTGTTGTTGTTGTTGTTGCTTCAGTTGTTGTTGTTGTTCTGGTTGTTGTTGTTGTTGTTGTTGCTGTTGTGGACTGTGCTTGCTAATGGACGAGCAAAAACTAAATTATGGCCAAAATGGTGTTGGCTTTTCTGGCTGCTTGCCACTTATATGCCACTCACACACACACACACACACTGCACACACACACACACACCACACACACACTCTACGTGCTTGTCGCCCATTTTTTTTGTGTGGAGGCTTGGAGCGTGTGCATGAAACATGTAATTATGAAATTAACGATTGCCAAGTGGCTCAAAGCAAATGTTGCCGCGTTCTCTATGCAACAAGGGGCGTGGCAAGTGGTGTGGAATGGGGGCGGGGGGGGTCGAAGTGCAATGTGCAATAGTTAGTAAAGTTCTTTGTTATGCAATGCAAGCGAGGCTTTACTGTAGTTGCACTGTAAGTCTAAGTTCGGCTCCTGTTGGTATGAGAGGACTGAAGACGGTAGATTGACTGATTGACTGACTTGAGAGATTGACTGATGATTGACTAATAAATTGTTTGAGTCATTGACTGGATGATGTTTGTTTGACAATAGAAATAGAATGAAAGACTACACTGACACTACATGATGATTGCTTGGTTGATTGACAGATTGACTGCTGATTGATTGTCTCTTTGACTGTTTAATAATCAGTGGATCGACTGATGAGTTAATCATTGACTGATGATTGATTCAAACAGCTTTATCTGATTGAATGAAAGCTAACTGGCCACATAATGACTGATGACTGACTGCTTGAATGATTGAAAGAGTGACCACTGATTGACTGTTAAGTAACTGACCGATTGACAAAGCTGATAGACTACTGATTGACTGACTTACTACAGAATGACTGATTGACAAACAGAGTCATGATTGATTATATGTTTACTTGAATGACTGAATGATAATTATTTGCCAAATTCATTGAATGAATGTTTAGCTGATTGACTGTCTAACTGACTGACAGACTGCTTGATGATTGACTGACTGCTTGACCGTCTATCAGGCGTTTGACTCTTAAAAAATTGACTGACTGACTGATTGAAGAATGATTGATTGACAGACTGAGTCATGATTGATTATATGTTTGACTGCATGCCTATTGACTGATTGAATGACTGACTGAAGAATATCTGATAGATTGATTGACTGAATGTTCAGCTGATTGATTGTCTAACTGACTGACTGATCATAGCAAATGTGTTCATTAGATAACTAGCCACGAGACTAATGATTGATAGAGTCATACACTAATTGACTGACATTACGTCCGTTGATTGACTGATATAGTGTCTAACAGCATGCATAATGATTGATTAACTGATTGACTGATGCTTAACTAATAAGCCAACAACCCAGCTGACTGTGTTTTCCTTTACCCAAGACTGACTGCATGAAATGCATTAGGATAACGAAAGCTGAAGTAGACTTTACCCAGGCAGATGTTAATTAACAGACAGAGCCGTGCTGTAACACCTTGTGGCATCTGTCTGAGTGCCTCCGGCCACATGTTGAGTGTCAGCCTCAATTGTGGATTGCGCCTTTTGTCCATTAGCCGAATGACAAAATGCCTTTCGGACAAGATTGCGCCCATTAGGCGAGCGGGAAACAAAAACCAAAATCAGAATCAAAATCAAAATCAGAATATAAAAAATTTGCAAACAAAGGCGAATTGTGTTGAACGCCTTTTATGGCTAGGCAACAACAAAAGCTGACATCGCATTGTCGCTTTGTCGCATTGGCAATAAAAGTAATCGAAATGCGGCCAAGTTGAAAGTAGACGTCCGTGTGGCTGGCTAATATGCGAGCGAACCACCGAAACCGAAACCGAAATCGAAACTGAAGTCGAAACCGAACCCGAAACAGAAGCGAGTCTCCAATTGCGATTGCAATTGCAATTGCAGTCGATGTCCCCGGGGAGCCCAAGGCGCACAATGTGAGCAAAAACAATCGCAAAATGGATCCAAAACTGTGCAGATGTCAAGCGAGCGCAGCGAGTGGAGTTAATTAGTTGGCCAATGCTGTTCGAATGGGCTTTTACACTAATGAGCGGCTCAGAGGGGACTGGGCAGAGGCAATCCTATCGATCGAGAAAGGGAGAGAGAGGGAGAGAGAGAGAGACAGAATGAGGAAGAGGAAGAGAGAGAGAGAGGGAGCTGACTAAGCAAGAGGGCGAGTCTAAAGCTAAGTGTATTAAAAAGAGTTCAAGGAATGAGCAAGCAAAGCGAACTAAGAGCTAATAGAGAGATCTGGATGAGCTGCAAGTGGCGAAAGTTAGGCGAGCTGTACGCAAAGAGCGGAGAACAATAAGAGGACGAACAAGAAAGATGAGAGAGAAAGGGAAAGTTATGGAGAAAAACAGAGTCAGATAGAAAGAGAGGGATCGAGAGAGAGAGAGAGAGAGAGAGAGGGAGTAAGAGAGAAAGAGTGTATGTGAAAGAGAGAGAGAGAGAGAGAGAGAGAGAGAGAGAGAGAGAGAGAGAGAGAGAGAGAGAGAGAGAGAGAGAGAGAGAGAGAGAGAGGGAAGGAGAGAGAGAGACAGAGTGACAGAGAGACAGATGGAGAAAAAGCGTAAGTGATAGAAAGAGAGAGAGAGAGAGAAAGGTACAGAGAAAAAGAGAGACAGACAAAAGGGGAAAAAGAGAACGAAATCATATGAGAAAGTGTGTGAGATAGAGAGGAAACAAGAGAAAGAAATACAGAGAGAGCCACAGATTAGAGAAATAGAGACAGAGAGAGAGAAAGAGAGAGAGAGAAAGAGAAAGAGAGTGAGAGATAGAGAGAGATAGAGAGAGAGAGAGAGAGAGAGAGAGAGAGAGAGAGAGAGAGAGAGAGAGAGAAAGACGGATAGAAAGAGTGGTAGAAAAAGAGATAAAAACAGTGATAGAAAGAGAGATAGAAAGAGAGATAGAAAAGAGTAAGAAGGAATAGGAGAGAAACTTAATAACTTCAAGCTTAAGCTCAACAAATTCATTAGAAAAGTTAGAACTCTCGTAAATTTTTCTCTTTACTTTCTAGTCGAACTCCAATTGGACTCAAGCCAGGCAATTAGCAAAACAAATATTCGAGTGGCGAGAGTTTCAGACTGCGAGCAGCCCAGCCGCCAGTCAGAGCGTCAATTAGCGTAAAGCTGAGAGTCGAGAGCTGAGAGCAGAGAGAGACTCTGTGCGTGCGGATTGGGCGTGGGCGAGAGCAACGCCCAGCGGCGGATCAAAGGATCAATCGAATGCGAATTGTGAATGTGAATATTATGAGAAGCAATGAAAATTTCAATACCAATTTCAAATCCAATTCGAAATTCCATTTCCAATTTGCATTGGCGCAAAGAACACATACGCGAGGCCCATTCCTAAGCAGGCGGTTCAAGTGTGCCAAATGCGATAAAACTTTTTAAATGCATTTCAAGTGGATGCCGAACATCAAACAAAACAACAGAGAACAACAACAACAACAACAATGAACAGCGAACAACAAACAACGAACAACAACAACAACAGAAAAAGGCAGCGAGTAGCGAAAAGGACGAGGCAAAAGGCTTTTAGACCACAGTCCTATGAAGTGGGCTCAGCATATCTGCATATACATATATATATATATATATATATATATTATAAATAGTCACATACATAAAGAGCAAGAGAGAGAGAGAGAGAGAGAGAGGGGGGGGGGGAAGAGAGAGAGAGAGAGGCATGGGATGGGGGCCGCGCAAGTGGCATTTGTGATTTATGCGACGTCTCTTTGAGGCTGAAGTGCAGATTACATTATAAATATGAAATAATACGAGTCGGCGCACAGGTCCTTGAGGACATGCCAAACGGAAATTGAAATTCGTAATACAACAACAGCAACAACAACAACAACAAACCAGCCAAATCGCCAAGAGATTAGGAAAAAGCGTTAAGCAAAACACACAACAATTGCACTTGATTGCCTAAATCAAAGAGAGAAAAGCCCGAAAAAGAAGAGGAAAAAGAAAAAGTTTTATTAGAATTAAATTAAAGTTAAGTGAAGTGAGATATATGTGAACTATCCAAGATTTCAAACTGAGTGAAAATAATGTAAAAGAGAGAGAGATTTTATAAAGAATTGAGAAATTTACAGAAATTTTAAGAGAGCTTAAGAGAAATATAAGAAATAGTTAATGAAATATAGTAAAAGCTTGTGTGTACAGATACTTGTATGAACAGCACTTGTGAGAAGCGCAGAGAAGAGCTGTATATGTAAATATGTATATGTATGTGTACAGCTGAGTTCATGAAAGTAGTAGTCGCTATATATAGAGCGGTCGATGATATTCAAATAGTGTTTTGTTAGTGTGTTTTATGATTGATTATATGAAGAGATTATATAAACTTATGTTTACTCTGTATGTACTACTATATATATATGTATACGATACTATACTATATGTATGTATGCATACTTATGTATAAATCTATGTAAATGAAACAAATATAGAAATATAGAAATATATAAATATATAAAAGTATAAATATATAAATATATAAATAATATAAATATATAAATGAATAAATATATAAATATATAAATATATAAATATATAAATATATAAATGTATAAATATATAAATATATAAATATATAAATGTATAAATATATAAATATATAAATATGTAAATATATAAATGAATAAATATATATATACAAATATTATATTTAATATTATTTTTTATTATATAAATATATTTTTTATTAATTTTTTTACTATTTATATATATATTTTTATTAATTTTTTTATTATTTATATATACTTTTTATTAATTTCTTTTATTTAATACACTTAATTAGCAAACTAAATGACAGCAAAAAAAAAAACATTAAAAAAATAAAGGAAATTAATTGAAGCGTAACAACGCGGCGTATGATTAATGCAATTAATGCAGTTGCTAAATGCAAGCGCTTGAAACTTTACACAAGCTCAAATAGCACAAACAGCGAGAGATTGTGTGAGTGGGAGCGAGAGAGTGAGAGAGACGTGTCAAAGTGCGCTAATTAAACGCTGCTACTGGCTACACCAGCGCCAAATGCAAAGAGTGTGAGAGCGAGGGAGAGCGGGGTAGTGTGCGAGGTGGCAGAGGGGAAGGGGAAGGGGAAGGGGCAGTGAGCGTAACTCTAGCCTAATTGCAAGCCAAGCAGTTTAATGGCAACTGCATATTGATTATGCAATTGTTATGCAATGCGACTAATTAATCACAGCGAAGGGGGCAGCTGGAGGGGATAGAGTCGAACAGCTAATCGATATGGCTAGGCGAAAGCTGGCAAGCGCTTAATTAACATGGCCAGCTTTCGGCAAGTGGGAAAGAGAGGGCGAGAGACGACGAGGAGGAGAAGGAGGAGAAGGAGGAGGAGTAGCAGGAGTAGGAGGAGTGGTCGAGTGGGAGTGAGACAACGGGAAAGGCACAAGCATTGGATGCCTGGCGAGGAGTGGGAAAACAACTGGAAAGGCAATTTAGAGGCAAGGCGAATAGCAAACTTTTTGGAGAAACAAAAGAAAGCGAAATACACTAAGCGAAATTAGATGAATGTTAATTGTATGTAAATAATAAATGTGTGAAATAATATTAACTAATTATGAAATATAAATGAAAAATGAATTAATGAAATATGAGATATGTGATATATATAGTAGAAGTGATGAATATATAGTATAGTATAATATAAATATACTATATATGTTTGTAAGTTATATATCTAAGGAATAAATGAAACATTCGGTTTAAGTGCCTATATCAAATGTTTGCTAGAAGCAAAACGATCTTCAATTAAATCAATTTCTTTTTCTAACCATAAATAAATAATATATATTTTTTTAAATTAATTTCGTATTTAATCATGAAAAAATAAAATAGTATTTTTTTTTAATAAATTTTTTTTTAATCATAAATAAATGAAATTTTTTTTTTTTAATTTATTTCTTATCTTATTTTTTTAAATTTTTTATTATATATTATTATTATTTTTTAATTTTTTTCTGATTGTATTGAGATCTGAATATCTGGATATTTCATATAACTTCAAGTTAAAAATCGACAATATTCCATATATTAAATGGATTTTCTGAAACTGAATCGAAACTAAGTTTCTTTCTCTTCCTCCTCCTCTTCTTCTTCTGCTTCCTTTTTGACCCAATAACCTGGTTAAAGATCGTTTGATCACATTTCGCTGTGAGCTATTCGATAGGCAGTTTAGTTATCGTTTATCGAATTGCGTTAAACAATTTGTTTAAACAATTAGCCGGACAATGCCTGCTAACAAATGACGCACAAGTGACCGTATTGCATGTCGGCCAATATTATAAACCAAAACAAAAATTTCAAAAAAAAAAATCATACATAAATAAAATCACGTAAAAAGACAGTCACACACACACACACAGAGTCACACACATGCACACACACACACATGGAGGCCGCTGCAGTGCGGCCCGCCAAATTGGCGGCGCAAAACAAACTAAAATTTCATTTAGCAAAGGCCGCGCAATCGTCGCATAATTAACACGCACACACGCTCGCCTCACACGTACAGTGTGCACAGTGTACGTGTGCACGCTTCCAGGCCAGAGTGCGATAGCAAGCGGCGGCTTGTGTGCGTGCAAGCGCGATAGCAAGCGCTGGTGCTGCTCGCATTACCCCTACAATTGGAAAGACTGCCTGGCGCTGTGCAGGCGTGAGTGAAATAGCTAGCGCTGTGGCTATGCTGCCATCTCGTTTACGCGCAAAGATGGCGTAGCAAGCGAGAGCAGCGGCAGCGGCACTGGCGCAGCGTTCAGCCAGCGACACCCTCAGTCGACACTTGGCAAGCAGCGACGAAGCAGTTGAAGCTACCCTGAGCGACGGCAAAACAAGAAAGAACGCAGCAAAAGGCGTGTGTGGTTGAGCTCAACGTGCGTTGGCGTTGACGTCGCAGCTGGCGCTGGCAGCGGCAGCGACAGCGCCGTTGACGTTGACGTGACGCTTTTGCTCGCGTGCAGCGCGCGCTTTGGTTTCAGTTCGTTTTCGTACGTTGTGCACGCCGAACGCAAACGGTCAGCGCCCACACACAACCAGAACAGCAAGACAGACGACAGACGAAGACGACGACGACGACGTCCACGTCCAGTTAAACACGCACACTCAAGCAAAGCTCTCTGCTGCTGGCGACGTTGTTGTTCTTGTGTGTTGTCGCGACTTGTGTTAACCCAAAGAAAAGAACAGTTAAATTTGCCATACACACGCACGCACGAACTTAGTATTCGAACTCGAATCGAATTGGATTGAATTGAATTGGAGAGATTTTGAACATCTTCGTGTTCCCTGTGTTTTTTTTTGTCGCCGCACATGTGTGTGTGTGAGTGAGTGTGTGTGTGTGTGCATGTGTGTATGCCGTCATATTTTTTTTTGTGTTTGTCTATTCGAGTGAGTTATGTTAAGCGTTAACCGTTAACCGTTAGCTGGAACAAGTGCAATAAACCGTAAACAGAGCAAAACTTTTACCGACGGCAAAATGCAGGCGACCAAATTGCGTACCCCCTTTGCCATACAGGAGATCCTCGGCCTGGGCGTCGGTGTCGGTGTCGGCGTCGGTGCCTACCAACAGCAGCAGCAGCAACAGCAACAACAACAGCAGCAACAACAGCAGCAACAGCAACAACAATCATCGCAGGCAGCTGCCGCTGCCACGCCCAGCGCCATCGAGGCGCCCCTCTCGCCGGCCGCCACGCCCCCACCACGAAATGCCAATACGCCGCAACAGTCGGCCGTGTCAAGCGGCCAAACGCTGGATCAGCCCTCGCGAGATTCGCGCTCCATTTCGCCAGATGTGACGCGTCTGTCAGCGGCCGCTGCAGCCGCCGCCGCTGCTGCTGCCGCCCACTGCCAATTGCCCGTATTCAATCCGGCGAATTTCTATGCAGCCGCCGGCTATGCCGCTGCCGCCGATCCGGCGAACGCAGCAGCCGCCCATCATCATCACATGACGACGCTGGCAGCGGCCGCCTATCTGCGCGGCTTCCTGCCGCCCGGCTTCAGCACGCCCCACGAATTTCGCGGACACTTTCAGCAGCATTTCGGCGCTCAGTTTGCAGGTGAGTGAGTGAGAGGGCAACAGTGGCAGTTACAGTTATAAGTGACAATGTACGCGGGCTAATTGAAATGAAAGCAGAACAAAAAGCTTTGTTTTAGGCAAGTGTGAGAGGGACGGGGAGAAGGAGGGAGAGGGAGAGGCAGCGAACACAACAACGAAGGCAACCAACTGGCAAACTGAACGAACGGGACATTCTCGCTTTGTCTTTAGGCGCAACTAATAAGCTTGAATTCGCCACAGCGAGAAAAAGGGGTTGCCAGACCGCGTTTGTTCGCCTCGCTGGGCAGGCAAAGTTAAAACAATAAAACGACAAATTAAACACGGAAAGAGGGCGGGGGGTGTGAGGTGGGGTTGTGCGGGGCAGGTGCTATGTGGTAGGCAGTTAGGGCTAAGGCAGAAGCTTATTAATAACACACCGACAAACACGCACACACACACACACACACACGTGTTGAGTGGCTCATCAGGAGAAGTGTGAAATCTTGCACTTCAATCGATAAACGGCTCTGCCAATATGTGTGTTTGTGTGTGTGTGTGTGTGTGTGTGCAGAGCTAATTAAGTGCATAATTATGCAAGCTCAATTACATTCCAATTGGAATCAAATGCAACTATCCAATTGTTGACCAACAAAGCTTCCAATATGAATTTTAAAAAAAAAATATATAAATGCAAAATATTGGAAAAAATGTGTTAAAAAAAAAACTAATTGAAGCTCTTGTTAAATATTTAACATGCACTTTTTATTATGTGCTCTCAGTTTTTTTTTCTTTTTAATTTCATGTTTGTAATTGGTCATATATTTGGATAGATAAATAGATAGATGGATATTATTAAGGCATAAAGTTATTATTATTGATTTTAGATAAATAGATAAATAGGTAGATACATATATTATATAAATAGATATATTAGATAAAGAGGTAAATATTTAAGATAGAGATATATTAGATAGATGGATAGACTTCTATAATAATATATTAGTTAGATAGATACATTTATTATTATATTAGTAAATTTATTATTTTCATCACTAGAGAGAGCTAACTGTTTTTTCTTTAACAATGCTTTATTTATTTTTTTAAATAATTTGAATATATCTCTGAAACTTTTAGAGTCAAATTTAAATTATTTTTCAATAATATTCAAATAATTAGTTTTGAAAAATATTTTCTAAAGTTATTTATGACTTTGTGTCAGATTCTTAAGTTATAGCAGATAACGTTATATATATAAAAATAATATATTATATATATATATATATAATAATGATATATTATATACTATTACGTATATTATATATTATAAAATATATTATATATAATTGTATTATATATGTTATATTTTATGATATATTCCTACAGTTTTTTCATTTATTTCTGCATTTCTTTCTGTCTATGGCAAATATATATTTTAATAGCTTGAAAAATATTTTAAAACTTTTGACTTAGCTTTAGTCACATAAAAAGTTTTTTCTAAATATATTAAAATTAGTTTAAAAAAAAAATAGTACAAAAAGCTGTTATAATTCCCACAATAGAGCCTCGAACCAATCGACAATTTTAATAATTCAATTTCTCCTTTTAATAATTCAATATTTAATTTATTTTAAATTTAAAAAAAAAACTATTTTGATTTCAGTTTGAATTAGTAGCCAATTGATGACAG
This sequence comes from Drosophila nigricruria, assembly GCA_037075265.1. NCBI lineage: Eukaryota > Metazoa > Arthropoda > Insecta > Diptera > Drosophilidae > Drosophila > Drosophila nigricruria. The sequence goes on along the minus strand of JBAMCI010000107.1, from coordinate 11,061,319 downwards.
AAAAAGATTTGAGCAAAGTTTTAAATATATTAAAATAATAATAAATTATAATATATGTGAATTAAAAGAAAGTCGACTTGGTTAAGCAGCGAATTGTAATTTAGTGTATTGAACTATTATTTCTTAAATTCATGAAAATAGTATATAGTAAGGTATATGGAGTACTATATTCTATTCTAAAGGTATATAAACTATATACTATCACTGAGTAAAGCTGCACTTAAAATATATAAAATGAATAGGGAACTACATCATTAGAAAAGTAATACATTTTTATAGCATCATAATGAATCATGATAATAATATTTTCAATAATATTATTCCACAAATTCCATTTTTCTGCGCTCTCTAATGAAGCTCTTAGGCAAGATGAAGAAGAAGTTTGTTATAATCAAAAATATAATATATATAATATAATATAATATATATAATATAATATAATATATATAATATAATATAATATATATAATAATAATAGCCTTATTGTAGGCTGTATTATTAATATAATTCTCAGTTATTATCATTAAGTATTAGCATTATAACTATAATTTCCACTTATTTTAAAGACTAAAAACTAAACCTAAGCAAATGCTAGATTAAAATTCTTTCAGCTCGACTCGAAGCCCCTTATAGTTATATGTCCCACTCTCCCTATATATCTCTCTCTCCGTCGTCTACAATTACATGCTAAGTATCTCTATTATAAACACTTAGTCTATTCCTCCCTCAATCCCTCTTTCTCTCTCTCTCTCCCACTCTCTCACCCATTCTCATGGGTTGTTAACTTTAATTTTGGGCTATCTTTGCCGTCATTCTCTATTTCTATCTAATTTGCTATTCAATTTTATGAAGCTTACCTTTTTTTTTTTTGTCCACTTTTTTGGCCCATATCATTTGTTAGTTTATTTGCTCACGCCCACACACACACACACACTTGCACACTCATTTATTTGAATTGCCTTTGACCGCAACTACCTCACACACACACACACACACACACACAGAGGCACATTTAATTTGTTAAGTTTTCACACTTTACAACTGTTTTGCTGCTTCCCTTGTTGTTGTTGACCTTTCCGCAGTTGGCTTGCAGCGTCTGCTGCTGCTGCTGCTGCTACAACTATTTGCTCTCGGGTCACATTTTCACTGTTTGCACAACACAGTTTCGCTCGGTGCAGTTGTGTTGCCAACGCTGCGAGCCAAGTTGAGCTGCAAGAAGGAGAAGTGAGTGAGATAAAAAAAAAAAAAAGGCAAAAGTCTTGTCCCATTTCTATGGCGTGCACAATGGGCAGCCGAAGGAGCAGGAGCCGGAGCAGGAGCAGGAGCAGCCGCTAGTTGTGTACAAAATAAATCGAGTCGAGTGGCAAGCCGCAGCAGCGGCAGCAGCAGCAGGCCGCATCTAAAGGCAGCCAAAGGAGCTGTGGCTTTGGCATATCCTTTAACTGTAAAATTGCCACTTTCCACTTTCTACTTTCCACTTTCAACTGACTGCTGGCTGCTGTCTGTCACGTTGTTATCCTTAATTTGAGTGGCCATTGAGCAGGACGCAGCTCGATGCCAGCGGCACAATGTGGAGCATACTTTGCAGCAGCAGCAACGGCAGCAGCAGCAGCAGCTGCTGTCGTTTTCCTTCTGCTTATTTTAATAAATATTTACTTGAAAGTCATGCCAGTGCGAGAGACCCCTACACATCTATATCTATATCTATATATATCCCCTCTCTCTCTCACTCTCTGGCTATAGCCTGCGTGTGTCCTTTGCTGCGTCAATGTTGTTCTTTTCTGCTTTCCTTCACACTTGTGCCCTCACTGGGCACCTTGGCCTCTTCACCTGAGGATCGCTGTCAGCAGCTGCCGCTGTTTATGTAATGGCCGCAACTATTTTTCACACATTTCTGGCTTGGCCAAGACGACAAACAGCTTGAGAAAATGTACAAAAAAAAGAGGAAGGAAAATGGGCAATGGGCAATGGGCAATAGGCAATGGCTAACTGGCCAACACACTCGACTTGTTGTCGTTGTCATTGTTATTGTTGTTGCTGTTGTTGTTGTTGTTGCTCTTTGTTTGGCCTGAGTCAGTTTTTTTCTTTTTTGTATTTCAGGCTTAAATTGTAAGTGGATTTGTCTTAATGGGCCATAATTGCGCCCTAATTGGTTCTGTAATTGGGCTTTTTTTTTGCCGTTCGCAAATGTTGGTTATGTATATATATAAATATATATGTGTATGTATACTTAATTAGATATAAAAATCTATATATATATATACATGTACTTTTGCCTTGATAATCGATTTTTCTCTGACTCTAATTAAGTTTGAAGAAATAATAGTTTTTTACTTCGAAGAGTATCTTAAGTAAATAAGCTATCTGTCTATTGATCGACTTAACTATTTACCTATATATAGATCTATCTATCTCTCCATATATCTATCTACCAGATATCCATCTGTCTATCGATCCATTTACTCATCAATCAATCTATCCTAACTACTCTATAATATCTATTTATCATCTACTTACCTATCTATCTATCTATCCATCTATCCATCCATCTACATTTCTACTTACCTATATATCTATCAATATACATATTTATCTATATTCATCTGCCTATATATCTATCTACCTATCTATCCATCCATCTATCTTTCTATCTATCTATCTATACATCTACTTATCGATATATCTATCAAAATACCTTCATACCTTCATTCATCTAACTATCTATCGATCTATCTTTGTATCGATCTATCTTCTTATACATATCTGTCTATCTATCTATTTATTTATCTATCATCTAGCATATGTCTAACTATCATATATTATCTGTCTATAATATCTATTTGTCTATATATCCATCAACCTACCTATACATTTCTATATAGCCATTTATCTATCAACTTAACAGATAGATGTATAGATTGATGGATGTTAGATGATCTATCTATGTACCATATATAGATCTATCTATCTATCTACCTATATTTCTGCCTATCTATGGTTAAGCATCTTTACGGCAATCACATATCATATCATGTCCTATACATACACACATATATCTATATTCTATGAACATATAACTCATCTATTTCATAGCTCTCATCAAGTTTTTTCATAATCTCCATTAACTTAATTAAACAAAAATCTTGTTTCACTCATAAAATATCTTTTGCTCTATCTCTATATCTTTGCCTCTTGCTAGGCTCTTCAAGTCTATTACCTTTTCCTTTTCCTTTTGCAATTATGTTTTAGCATCTGCCACGCGTGTTCACAAAAAAAAAAGAACACAAAAGCGAACCGCATAAAAATCAATCGCACCAATTTTGCAAAAAAAAAGAAAGAAAATTGTAAAAAAAACTCAAAGGAAAACCTCAAAGATCTTAAATGAAAATGTTGCGATAAGCATCTGGCTGTAAAAGGGAGCAAGGCGGAGATATTTGTGATATTATCGTCCAGCCGCACTTCCGAAACACAGAGAGAGAGAGAGAGCCAGAGAAAGAAAGAGAGAGAGAGAGAGTTGAGAAACTAGTGCGCATTTCCTGCCAGCTTGGACAATGGTAATTCGATAGTTTTTCGCACATTTGTTGGGAAAATTGGTGTAGAAAATTGCTATATCAAGTGTTAATTATGTGACAATGAGTTGCCCAAAATAGAGAGAGAGACCGACAGAGAAACAGAAAGAGAGAGAGAGAGAGGTTAAGAGGCAACATTTGTATTTTGATAATAATTTTTTTAATTGGAAAACTGCAAGTTCAGTTTTCATGAAAAACCGGACCAAAGCAAACAACCGAAACGTAAACAAACTGTGGAAAAAAAATGAGAGAATGAGGAGAGAAAAAAAAAATGAAGAGAATTTCCCCGAAACCGGGGAACTCAACTGCTGCATAAACAGTTGCAGTTGCAGTCGCAGTTGCAGTCGCTGTGGCAGTTGCAATTGGAAATGGAATTGGGCATCGGACATCGGGCATCGGGCGGAGCAGTGGACGAGGGGCGCTGCTAGAGCGAAAGAAAGAGCCGAAACAAATTGATGACAACAAGTGGCAAGCGTCCTCGAGTGCGACTACGTTTCAGACTTTTACCCAACAATTGCCTGCCTCGCGGCTGCATGATCAGCCAAAGGTTGCAGCCACTTCAGCTGCAGATTCGTCGTCGTCATTTTTTTCTAGGAAGCACTCGAGCGCGGCTCAGTGCTCGCTGCTCGCTGCTCATTGCTGAGCGTGTAAACAGCTCTCGCTGGCAACTCGTTGGCTAGGCCAAGCCAGGCTCTCTAAGTGGCTTTGTTCCCAAGCCTAAGCCTAAGCCTCGACGGCGACTCGATGAAAGCCTCGAGATGATTTCTGCATGATTTGCATTTAAAAGCCTTGTGGCAAACAGTCTTAGAGCCCAGCTCCACGAGTGCCTTTGGCTTTTTGGGAAAGTGCCCAAACTTGACTCCAAGCTGCGCTTTGGCATTGCCTCGCATCGCCAATGGGCGCCACTTGATGCAACAGGCTAACTCCAACTGCAAACAGCAACGAAGAAGGTGAAAAACCTAAGCAAACGAGTTTTCGAAACTTTTTTTTTTGCAACATTTTTGCATCACAGCGAAAATGAGGGCAATTAATAGACTCGAAGAGAGTCAGAGAAGACGAAGAAAGAAGTAAAAGAAGAAACTGAAAAAGTTGCGCTTGCATCGAAGAGCACAATTTATATCAAAGCGAAAGAAAAACTAATGTGAAAAGTAGCATATATGAATCATTAGATTGAATCAAGTGAATATGAGAAGGAAATTGGAATGAATGTATAAATGATGAACAAATGAAACCAGTTACAGTTCCTCCAGCATATGAAGCGGGTGGAAAATTAACAATTTCGATAGATGAAAGAGTTATGTAAGATAAAGAATCTTAACAAATGCAGCAAATGAAATGAATACATACAAAACATATGAATCATTAGATTGAATCAATGAATATGAGAAGGAATACATTCAAACCAATCACTGGCTATAACACCAAGGCAAGAATGTAAGAAAGTATTAGAAGATACAATGTAAATAATTCTAAAAGCACTTCAATACAGTCAGAAATACTGCCAAATGAAATGAATCCATTCGAATCATTCACTGGCTTTGAAGCTGTAGAAAGAAAGTTAAAAAATATTGGGAATATATTATGGAAACTATCCTAAAAAACACTTCAATACATTCAGAAATACTTCCAAATGAAATGAATCCATTCAAATCATTCACTGGCTATGAAGCTGTAGAAAGAAAGTTAAAAAGTATTGGGAATATATTATGGAAACTATACTAAAAAACATTTCAATGCATTCAGAAATACTTCCAAATGAAATGAATCCATTCAAATCATTCACTGGCTATGAAGCTGTAGAAAGAAAGTTAAAAAGTATTGGGAATATATTATGGAAACTATACTAAAAAACATTTCAATGCATTCAGAAATACATCCAAATGAAATGAATGTGTTAGCATTACTATATCCATGACTCACAGCTCTACATATATCCCATAGAGTTAAATAAAAATAGTTTAGAAGCAGCCTTTCGAGCCTTTCAAATGCATTAACCACGCAGCTACCGCAACTTCTTATTTTCGCAATTACCATGACTAATTTGGCGTACGATAATCGAATCAAATGTTGTGCTACGAGTGGCTCGGGCCGGGTAAGGACAGGCCAAGGACTGACAGGGACTGACAAGGACTTGCAGCATGTTGCGTGCGCAAATTGAATATTAAACATGTTAATCCATTTTAGGAACTTTATTTTATTTGTGTGTGTTAACGAGTAGCGAGAGTGAAGAGTAACGAGAGTGAAGAGTAGCGAGTTGGGCTCGAGTCGGGGCGCAAGGCGTTGCCTTTTAAAAAGCGTTTGACTTTTTATTAATTTCCCTGTTGACAGCAATTTGCAACGCTACACGAATTTGTTACCACCAAAAACACACACACACACACACACCCAGACACACATTCCATAAAAGGGGTGAGGGGCGGGTCAGAGTATGTAACTGTTAACTGGTAACTGGGCTTTGGCTCTGGATGTTATGTGAAACGAAACGGCCGAAAAACTTCCGCATGTGTTGATGGGTTAATAAATATTTGAACACACACACACACTCACACACAGTCACACACATACAGTCACAGCTGACACATTAAACTGTGTGTGTGTTTGTGTGTATTTTTATATTTACCGCTATTTCCGTGCCACCATTTGCAGTGTTGTAAAACGTTGCGCGCCCCCAAAGTGGACAAAGACCACAAAAGGGTTGTTGCTTGCTTAACTCACACCACGCCCTCAGCCTCGCCCTCTTCCTCTTCCCCTTCCTCTCCCTGTGTCTCCTCTATTGCTATGTTGCAAGTTAGTTGCCCCGTTTGAATGGGGAGCACGTTTGTTTTTTTTTTGGTTTTTTTGTTATTTTTTCGGCAGAGCCAGAGCAACGAATTGCCACAGGGGCTGGCAAGCAGTTTTATGGCCAAATGAATTTTACACAAGCAACAAATACAGACAATTTTTGGCCTGGTTTGTGATTCTTCGCTGTGAATGCTAAAAGCCGAAGAAAACGGCTTGTACGTTGTACGTTTAATAGCTGGACATTTATTGATACAAATAGATTACGTGGCAACTCGTTTGCAATTCATTTCAATGCCGGGGCCAAAATAGTGCAAATGTTAATCGATTCATTGGCCGATAACTTTAATTCGATATCGATATGCTATCTTGGAAGTAATCATTAAGTATATCAGCCTAAGATAGACAATAAAATGTATTAATCGATAAGTTTATCGATAAATAAGACTAATTCACAGCCAACTTACATGATAACTCAGTAGGTGACTACCCAAAACGATAGCAAAATATTGATTAATCGATTCATTTATCGGTTAATAACTGAATTTATTGATTGCTTGCAATGTTGCTTAACATTTCAAATGCTATCGATAAACGATAACCTTAAACGCTTCCGTTTTCTCTTGTAATATTCGATAAATGTCGCTCACATGGAATGCACAAGTTTCACAGGGTGCTTTCAACTCTGCCACGCCCACTTAACACTCAGTCCCACAATAAAAACAACAACAACAAGACAATTGAAAGGAAAATAAAGTCTAATTATAATATAAAAAGAAAAAGAAAAGGGAAATTGGAAAATGAGAAAATTGTTTTTCCTTTTTTTTTTTTACCACTCGCTAAGCACCTGCCGCGACAACAGCTATCTCGCTCTCGCTCTCCCTCTCTCTCTGTCTCTCTTTCGCGCGCTCAAGTGCCCGAGTGCAAATAAATAATTGAATAGGCAAAAGAATGCAAAAGTAAAGAAAAATTTTCGAGCAACAACAACGAGCAAAGGCAGCCGCAGATTAGGCTGCACGAGCAGAGCCCAGAGGGACGGCTGTGGCAGGGGCGTGAGCATTGAGAGGCAGAAAAGCTCACTAACTACCCAATTATTTCATTTAAGCTTCACTGCCTCGCTGCCACAGTCGCTGTCGCAGTCGCAGGCGCAGTCGACGTTCAAAATGAGCGGCGCAAAGCAAATCGCAAAATGGTTGAAGAAATGCGAGCAAAACGAAAGCGCATAAAAACTCGAATACAATACAAAAAGCAATAGCAACAACAACAACAACAACGACAACTAGCAGCCAAGCCTGGTCAAGTGGTTGAGCGAGCGGGGCTCGAGGGGTGGCTCAGGGTGGGCTAGGGGCTGTTTGTTAGCTGTAAGCAAATTTAAGCACAGCAGAAAATCAATGGCAAGCAAAAATCTTTGTGCTGGCAACAGCCAAACAACAACAACAAACAACGACAATGGCAATGGCAAAAAGTGAAATTGGAAAATAAGCGTAACACAAAACCCCAGGAAAAGTGTAGCTCGCGGCCCCATAAAGACGACCCAGTCGCTGCCTCAGCAGCAGCAGCAAAGCAACGGCAAACAGTTGTCTGATTGTTGCCATTTATATTGTTGTTGTTGTTGTTGTTGTTAGCTGAGTGGCAGCAACAATGGGGATTGGCAAATGCCAGGAGAATGATATTTTATACAGAGCTGAATGTTTTGTATAGCTGCAAAAGGATGCGCCAACAGCAGTCTGGCAACGCCACGCAAGACTTCGAACAGCATTTGCCTATTCATAGATAGCTGAACAATACAAATTTGCTTCTTAGACTCTATGATTAACTGGATACTCACTGTGTTTTTTTCTATGTTGCAAGTGGTTTATAATGAAGGTGTGTGGCAACCCTACTTTGCACTAATTGTCTTGTTGAACTAGCGCGAATTGCTAACAATCCTTTTCATAGGCAAGTCAGTGACTTGACTTTAAGTGAAGAGAGAGAAAGAAAGAGAGAGAGAGATTATGCAAATGTGGCAGCCCTGTAAAACAATTTGATCAGTCAACTATTAAATATGATAAATGTCTGGCAACTCTTAGCCAGAGCAATACTAGCTTTTAGCTTGCTGAAAATAAAACATCTTTCAGCCAAGCTGATTGATTAGTCAACATATCGTAGCATTGAAGGCATTTTCATAAAAGTGTGGCAACCCTGGCTATTCGAAAACATAAGAAGCAACTGCAAACTAACCTAGCAACTTCTTCTCTACTTTGACGACCTAAAAGCAAATTGGCCTGAACAACTAAAAATCATTTCAATCCAAAATAAAAGCTTTTAAAGTGTTGAAAATGTCAAATAAAACAAGTATGGCAACCCTGCCAAAATAAAACAAAAAAAAGCGTCTAGCTGCCAACTATCTAAAAATAATCCCCCATTTAAATTTAGCCCTTACAAATGGCCAGCAGCAAAAAGTTTTCTCTTTTTTTTGCTTCTTCTTCTCGTCAGCTTCCCCAAAAAGTTGCCAAAAAAGCAAATTTCATTTCACCCAACTCTGCCTCTCTCCCTCTCTCTCTGGCTGGGTCTTACGGCGTTCGCCCGCCATCTTGGAAAAAAACAACGGGAATGCCAGCCCAACGCCCTACGCCCACCGCCCGCCGCTTTTTCGTATTTATTACAAGCGCAACAAAAAAACAAAAAATAAAATACACACACACAGACACAGAGCGCGCAAATTGAGTTAACGAGCTAACAGCAGGGGGGCGGCCATCCCCCCGGCCCCAGCGCTAAGACCCGAAAATTGTCTCCGGCCAACCCCAAAAGCAGCCAGCAGCAAACCACCCAACCAGCCACCCACTCGTACGCACACGCGAGCAACCCCCAAGCAGTAACAACTAAAAAACTTAACCACCCGCCAGACGCACAGACTGACTACATATATAAACCCCATCCCCCAACTCAGCCCAGCCAACAAGCAACCCCACCCCAACCGCTCCACAATTCTTTGCCTTTGCCTCTGCCTTTGCCCACTTTGTCGTTGTTGCCACTTTGCTTCTTCAACTTATTTACGTCTCCATTACAAATAATTGCGCGTCATATTGGCTCAGCTATGCTTGCGAAAGCACACTCCCCACCCCCACCCCCGACTCCTAGCCTACCCCTAGCTGCTATTGCCGGCAAAAAAATACGCCAAGTTGGAGCTGCTACAAATGTGGCCCCATTTTTCGCCTAGACAGCAGCTTGGCAACGCCCACGCACACACACCAATCCGCCAACCCTCCAGCCCGCCAACCCCTACTCCTACCCCTACTAAATGTAAGTAGTAAATACGCTCGAGTATTATTAACGTAAATGCAAAATTGCCAATTTCGAGTGTATTTCCTGTCAACAGAAATTTCCTTCTACCACTTTACAACACCGTTCCTCGCCCTACCGCTCCCTAAGCCAGCCCTAGCCACCCCCTGAAGGTATTCAGCGATATAAAATTAAAAGCAAAAATATCCTCGCTGAGCATTGCCAAGCGAAATTCGCGCTTTTATTTTATTTTCTTCCTTTGGCTCTTATCTCCCTCCTGTCGTGTTTGGTCTAGTTTACGTTTTTCTTCTCTTTTTTTTTTGCTTTTGGTAGCACCCGCGCGGCCCATTTGTTAAATCGCGTTGTCTACGCAATGCCACACCTCACCCTCCTCCTGCTCAGCGCCAAGCAGCGCCTTCCTGGTCGTGGCTTTTATTAATATGTCTGGCAATTTCAATTTGACTTTATTGGTAATTTTACATTTCGTCGTCGTCGTCTCTAAACGACTCGCAACTAGGCGCAGCTTTGTGGCATATTGCCAGCTGAGCTGCCAACTGAAGTGGGTGTACTGATGGAGTAGTGGGCGGTGCTGTGGGGCCTCGCCTTCAGACTGACTGACTGACTGACAAATGCGAGTAGCAAGGCCAATAACAAGCGAAATGTGCTGGCTTAGCTAGCTACTCGCAAATGTAATTGAGTACTGAGCGACAGATTCTATGCATTGAGTGTGAGGTGTAAACTTTTGTGTTATCGATTATTATCGATAGACACTAAGACAATAGAATAGAATGTTTAAATATGGTGCTATGATGATATGTGCAGTCAATGCAAATTAACTAATATCAAATATAAATATCATATTGGAAACAATGTGTTATCGATAAGTCTCGATAGACGGATAAGAAATAGCATGAATATTGTAAAATGTTAGAATATAATAGTTCATGCTAAACAACTGAGTAGGACATTGTGTATATTATTATTATGAATCATTAGCTATAAATCTTAGTTATCGATAAGTATGGAAAGAGAAGTAAGCATTGTCGATATTTGTATGGATTATGTTAACAGGACATACATTTAAATACTTTGATTTGATTACGCAGAATAATCAGAAACTTCGTTATAAATACTTTTTCATAAGAGCGATATTTATCGATATCTGAACTTTAGAACTTTCATTCAAAAAACAAATTAAAACCATTCTAATGAAAAGCTCATAAAAATGATTTATAAACTATCTGTTTACCACTTAAGGAAGCAATTATTGATACATTATTAAGAATAAATAGTTTTCTTAGAATACCACAAACACACCCCCACCTCGACGCACTCCCCACCCTCTAACAAATTGGCAAATTATCCCATTATAGACGCCCATGGGTCAGGCAGTTAATGTAAATTCATAAAATAGGGAGAAAGATATCGATAACCGAGCAGAACAAAGCCAGCTACGGCATCAGGAAAATTGCTTAATTGAACATTTAATTAACGCACAAAGGAGCCACTGAAGTGGCCAAAACTGGACAGGACGAACAGGCACAAATGCACAGCGAGAGAGAGAGAAGGGGAGAGAGGTAGAGAGAGAGGAAGGCAGAACAGGACTGTCTGCAGCTAGGTATAGATTACAATCGTTGAGCGAAAAAGATGCGAACTTCAATATCAAATTAATTTAGGCGGAAAATGAAGCTGGCAAATGGGAAAGAAAATGAAGTGAAAGCAAAGCAGAGAGACAGAGAGCGTAAGAGAGAGAGAGGGAGGGAGAAAGCTGGCAAGGGGAGACCGCAAAAAAATATCGCATGACAGAAAATCAAGCAACTCATGGCGCCGATTCATTGACCAAACGACAGACCGAACAACAACAGCGCAGCAGCAGCAGCAAATTGAATTAGTAGCCCAGAGTGAGAGAGAGAGAGAGAGAGAGTGAGAGTGAGTGAAAGAGAGGCAGCTAGCAGACGGGACAGGTCGCGAACAAGACTTAACAAGGCGAACAGCAGCCGACATCGATAGCTGACCAAAGTGGCTAACCGTGCACAGCAGACCCTCCTCAACTAGGCTGGTCTCGCCTAGTCTGCTCTGCTCTGCTCTGGTCAGACACACACACACACACACACACGCACACCCTCCATGCCATGCTCAACAAGTGGGCGGAGGCATTATTATTGCTCAGCTATTTATAAGTGTGTGTGCCAGTGTGTGTGTGTATGTGTGTGTGCGGGGCCAACAACAACAACAACAACAACTGGACATTGGGCAGCTGTCGTTTAGCTAATTGTTAATTGATGTGTGTCTAATTGTGCCCGCCAAAGTAGCCAGGCAATAAAAAACAATCACAGCCACATGACAACAACAACAACAGCAACAACAACAACCAGCTACAACAACAACAACAACAACAACTGAGCAAAGTTCTCGCAGCCTCGAGGCAGCCCCCATTGAGCGCTAGACAAACAGTTGTTTTTTTTTCCCCCTTTTTATATTTTTTTAAAGCCTTGTATAGCTTATTATAAATTTTTAGCGAAATTGTGTAAAGGTGTGCTTTAATGAGGAATATGTAGATATAATAAGATATGTATATATATATATATATATAAGTAGATATATATCTGATCTACTTATTGGCCAGCTATTCAACCGGACCTTAAGCTTTGCATTCTATAGCATGATTTGCAGCTGTAAAGAACTGTTAGAACATATAGCTGCTTTTATGTAAAAGCTGTCTAGCACTATATTATATAGTTACATTGAAATGAAAACAACGACAACAACAACAACAATAACTGTATATAGTACTATGATCTAATGTTAAGATCTGTAAAGTCCAAAACTTGTTCAGCTTTTCAGTTCCATCTTAAAAGCAAAACTTTGCCTGCATTTAGCTATATATAGCATAGAGATCTGATAGCTAGATTATAAATCTTTATAGCCTTTATAGTCTATATAATATAGCTGATATTTTAGGTATATAATAAATCTATATCAGCTCTATAATATAGGCAACAGTTTAGATGTATGAGCAGCTAGACTGCCTTGTCTTGACCTTTAGCTGCAGACCAGCTGAACAAAAAGCTATACAAGCAAGTTCATATGTCTATATATAATATGATATACATCATGTATACATATGAACCTGCTTCTGGGTTGCCATCCGAATTTTTCCTTAGTTCGGATACTTCATCATATCATCACTTATTCTCCTGTATAACCCTATTCTACATCATATCCGTATTTGATTTCTTCTGCTAAGTCTCAGTCTTCTCTAGCCTAGTCTCTCGTCTCTAGTCTCTAATCTCTAGTCTCTAGTCTCTAGTCTCTAGTCTCTAGTCTCTAATCTCTAGTCTCTAGTCTCTAGTCTCTAGTCTCTAGTCTCTAGTCTCTAGTCTCTAGTCTCTAGTCTCTAGTCTCTAGTCTCTGGTCTCTGGTCTCCAGTCTGTTCTCTAACATAACTAGCTAATCTTCTACACTTGTCGCTAGTTTCAGATCTTCAGATCTTTACCTCCTTTCAAGCCAAGTCCTTTAGCTAATAATCAATGGATATCTCGTCTATATGCCATATAAGGCTTAGTAACTTAACAAATTTTAGATATTATTAAAATCAATAGAATTAGTAGCAAAAGTTTTGCTAAGATAAATCGCAAGCAATTGAGTCGAGTGGCCCGGAAACTAATTTCGCTGATGGTGAAAAGTGAGACCAACATTGTGTGTGTGTGTGTGTGTGTGTGTGTGTGTGTGTGTGTGTGTCTATGTATATATATAATCACAATAGAACGCCCCGTGCGACACGCCTAAGCCGATTCCCGTTTAATTTGAGACCTAAAACGAAAGAAAGACGAAAAAAAGGGCTAAACCACTTAACACCCTAACACCCTAATTGTCAAAACAAAGCGCACACGAAACACAGCACACACACACACAGAGAAAGATAGAGAGAGAGGGAGTGAGAGAGAGAGTGAGAAGGATAACATGAAACCATCTTGATGATTTGCTAGACCCGGTTGCAGTTGCGCCCTTAACGTTTCCTTTGAGCAGCATGAAAAGCCAAAAACAAAACTGGCTAAAGAAAATATTTTGTGGCAACATTTTCTAAGAAGCCCGAAGAGGGAGAGAGTGAGAGAGTGAGAGGGGTGGGGGTAGGGGGTAAAAGGACACGAGAACGTGCGCTTAACCCTTCGCTGACATTTGAATAAATCCTGGCAACTTGTCAAAATCTGCGCGCCTTTGAATGAAAGGCAAGCGAGCATGGAACAATTTTCCAGCTGTCGCATATCGTGTGCAAAAAATCTAGTCTACACATACACATATATATATATATATAGGTTTTTTTTTCTATTGAAGCCAGGATGAGCGCTCGTATGTCGTATGACATGGCTCTATTGTCAAACATTTAAAGGAAATGGGATTGGCATTGGCATCGGGATTGCCATTGCCATTGCCGTGTTTATTGTGGTTTGTGAATTGTGTGATTGTATGATTAAACATGTGTTCAGGAATGTCGTGTTGTTGTTGCTGATGTTGCATGCAATGTATCTTACTTATTGTAAACTCTTTTTCTTATCTTCTCTTACAGAACAAGCGGTCGCACGTGGTCAGGAGTATGCCAACAGCTTGGCCAATGCCAGCGGCGATGAGCAGTCGCCCAGCAAGTCGAACGTCGCTGCTGCTGCTGCCATCGAGCAGTCCGCAGCGCACAGCAATGGTCAGGCTAATGGCAATGGCAACAACAACAACAACAACAGCAGCAGCAACAACAACAGCAGCAATAACAACAACAACAGCAATGCTGCCACAGCCAGCTCCGCTTCGAGCGCCACATCCTCCTCCTCCACGTCGAATGTGCTGCAGCAGCAGCAGCAACAGCAGCAACAGCAGCAACAACAACAACAGCAGCAGCAGCAGCCGACGCATCATCATGCCGCTCTGGCTGCCCATCAGCATGCGGCGGCGGCAGCTGCAGCGGCACATCATCATGCCGCTGCCGCAGCGGCCGCTCATCATGCGCATCACGCCCATGCGGCACATCATGTGCACGCCCATGCGCACGTCCATGGGCATGGCCATGGCCACGGGCATGTGCATCACGGCCATGAGGCGGCCTTTCTGGGCGCTGCAGCTGGCGCGGCGGCCAATCCGAACGGACTGCTCGCCGGCCATGGCGGCGGCGGCGATGTGCTCATCGGTCCCGGTGGCAGCGGACCCGGCGGCAAGAAGAAGAACAAGCGACGGCACGGACGCACCATATTCACCAGCAGCCAGCTGGAGGAGCTGGAGAAGGCCTTCAAGGAGGCCCACTATCCGGATGTCAGTGCACGCGAGCTGCTGTCCATGAAGACGGGACTGGCCGAGGATCGTATACAGGTGAGAGAGCCAGGCACGTTGCGCCTGCAGTGGCACGTGCCACGTGCCACGCCAAGCAAGATTTGCGCCAATGGCGTTCAGTTTTATGGGCGCTCGTAAAGTTGGCGACGCCTTTATGGCCGAGACAGCAGAGAGCCGAGAGTGGAGAGTCGAGAGTGGAGAGTGGAGAGCGGAGAGGGCAGTAATCAAAGGCAGCTGCAGCTTCGATTTGTTGCAAGTGTCGTTGGCAGTGGGAGGAAAGAATGAACAGAATGGAAAGAGTGGGGCACATAATGAGGCACACTGATTACATAATTACGAGTGCATACACACTCTTGCCACAGCGAACAATTCGAAATGAAGTAAGAAAACGTGGCCATCGGCACCCGCCGACACTCCAAACACACACATAAAGAGTATTCGCAAATTGAAAAATGCGACTGCGATCGAGCGAAGTGCGAAAAGAAACCCCACAACTCCATGCTCCTTGCAACACTTTCACTTTGCAACACTTGCAACGCGAGTAATTGCGGCTTTGCAGCCTCTTCAAAAGGGTTGTGCGAAAGGCAGCTAAGAATGTTGTATATATGTGCTTATAGATATATATAGAGAGAGAGAGTGGGAAAGAGAGAGAGAGAGAGAGAGAGAGAGAGATTGTCCATTCATAAAGTACTTCAGAGACTTACCTTCAAATTTATGGAGCTGCTTTATGGTAGAGTTACAAAACTGGATACAAATTTGAATAGGATTTGATTCAAGTTCAAAATTCTACAAAGATATAGTCGATATATATGTATATGTTTATATCGGAGATATAATTAGTATTGGAATAGAGCGTCTTATCGATAGTGTTAGAACAGTGTTGTATAATTTATTTGAGTGGGATATTAGTGAACACTTAAATCGAGTACGTCTCTGACAGTATTGTCAGCTAGTAAGAGAGTAATAGGCTGACGTGACAAATGAGCACAGTCTAAGATTGTTAACAAAGAGGGAAAGACGTGTAGTGACTGCACTCAGACCAAACCATACAGAATACGAAAAATAAAAGAAGAATATATATATACCTTTGGAAAATATTACAGTATGTATATCATTATTAGATCAATTATTCTATTATTTTCTATTTTATTTGAGACACTTTATTTTGAAAAAATAGGCATTTCAAATGGATATTTACGAAGTACAGGAGTACAGGCCTTGGAACTTCTTTTCTTGGTTTTTAAAAAGAAAATTAATTCGTGAGGAACAAAATGTTCAGGGGGAAAGTTTTATACAAAAACTCCTTAGATATTATTCTATTATAAAAGAAAATTTTATATCAACAATAATATAATAATAAAATAAATTCCTTATTAGTCTAAATGACAACTAAGCTCTAAGCATGCCATCTCCCTCTCTCACTCTCACTCTCTGTGCTCTTCCTTGCCTTCTCCACATACATTTTGGGCCACTTGATAAGCCGCAAGATGGCGCCACGCGAGGCGAATTCGTTAGGTAAGCGGGGGTAATGGCAGCTGTTGCTGCTGCTGCTTGTGAGGCCCACTTAAGGGGCGAGGCAAACTTGGAGGTTGGGCGGGCAAGCAGGGCAATGATAAAAGAAGTGACAGAAGCTGTGGTAGGGAGACGGCTGCTGACAGAAGGAGGAAGGAGGAGGAGGAGGCAAACAGCACTCAGCAGCAGCAGCAGCATCAAATGAAAGCCCAACAAGTCAGTGGCCAAATGGCTGACGTTCACTTTTTTTGCCTGTAGAGTGAGTGCATTGCTTTGTGTGTGTGTGTGTGTGTCAGTGTATGTGTGTATGTGTGTATGCGCAAATCAAATTAACAAGCACAATTGGCTTAAAAAATAATACGTAATACGCGCAAGTAACATGAAGCACACACACACACACACACACACACTCTCGCACACACACGCACTTCAATTAAGTGCAAATATGGCGCAGTCTGCGCACAGCTTGAAAAAAAAATAGCGTTTCGGGAATGGCAACGGGAGATTGTTGAGTGACTGCCACTGCAAGCACAGTGTGCGAGCGAGGGGCGTGCGAGAGGAGAGAGAGAGAGCGAGCGAGAGTGAAAGAGAGAGAGAGATGGATGGAGAGGGCAGGGCGGGGGGTTTTTTTTGGGTCTTTGGCACTCGGCGGCGAGGCAATCATTAGCAACAGCGCGACACGACGACAAGAGCCAAGGATACGAATGCGAAATGCGGCGACTGACGGCGATGAGTGCAATTTTGAAGGGGCTGATGTGAAGCGGACGAAGCGGGCGGGAGGCGCGCCCGTCGACAATGGCAGCCATGCAAATACATGCAGACAACTGCAGCGGCAACAACAACAATGGCAACAACAGCAGCACCAGCAACAACAACAACAACAAATCGAAGCCACCATTAAAAGTTCGCCTCGCTTTCGCGGCGTTCGTTCTCGTTGTTGATTGTTTTTGTTTTTTTGCCTGCCCTTTTTAATTGCATTCCATTTTGTATGTGTTCCGCTGCCACTCTCACTATGCGTGTGTGCATTTTCGCCCCTGTGCTTGTTCTTGTTGTTGTTGTTCTTGTTGTTGTTTTACTTTTTGCCTTTCTGCGACGCTGTCAGCTTATTTTTGCACATAGCTGTAAGGAAGCAAGCAAGCATGGCCGAGCGAAACATGTTTTTAGCTCACTCGCTCGCATGCAAACTGTCAGCTCTCTCTCTCTCGCTCGCTCTCTCGTTTGGCAATGGCCGGTTGGGTCGGTCGCGCTGTGTAACGGGAATTAACGAAATTTGCCGCTGTCAAAAGTGAACGAAACTGACAGGCGACAATAGTGGCGACATTGTTTTTAGCTAACTGCCTCACTAATGAGCTTTGCAGCGTCGATTAGCCACTTTGTCGGGTGCAATGCACTGTTTAGTTGCGCCTGTGTCTCGGTGTGTGCGTGTGCAGGCAATGGTTGGCATGACAAGGATGGCAGATGCATGACAACACATCATTGTTTCGCACACACACACACACACACACGCACTGCAATTGGCTCTCAGGCTGTGACTCAGTTCCGTTCGACTGCTCCATTTGTGCTGATTTTGTTGGCTCATTGTTTCTTTTTGCTAATTTCAACACGCTCTCGTCCACAGTTTTGAGTACACTTTAGAAGAAGCGAATGAAAAACATTAAAAAACAAAAAAACAATGCAAACAAATTGTAAATTGCAAATGCATTAAAGCCGCATTCAGCCATGCACTCAACCGCCTGTTGCAATTGCCCAGCTGAGGCACAATGAGGCAACTCAAAGCAAATCGCTCAAGCACCAACAACTTCGCCTACTTCTTGTCGTTAAGAGCTATAGCCACGTTGTTGTTCGCTTGATTTGATAATAATAGTTGTGAATCTATTGATTAAGAGAAGAGCTTTTTAAGCAGTTATCGATTTGTTGTAATCGATAAACCTTTCCATATTTGGCTTGCCTTTCATTTTGCTGCCTTTCCCTGACTGTACTGTCTGCTGCGCCCCTTTCTAATCAAAAGTGTAACAAATGTTTTGCATTTCATTATAATTTTTGTATTTATTTCTCTTTTTTTTCCTATTTTTTTGTGCATTTTTTGCATAATTTGCAGTGCTCAGCCGCGTTTACACATTAATTATACACTTTACACTGTCCGTCGCGTAATTTTTGCATTTTTGCTGCGTTTTTAATGAGCTGTTAATACACCCTCTCTCTCGCACACACACACATACACTGAGCGAAATAGTGTGCTAAAAATGATTATGCATAATTATGTAATTAACATTTAAACAAAGGAGGTTATGGCTGTGAAACAAAAGCATTACACAAATTGCTATTTGCATTCCTCTCTTTTTTTTTCTCTCTCTCAGTTTGCGCTTCATTAAAAGCGGCGAGTGGAAGTGCTCGACTAGGGGATACTGCGTAACTACTGTTACTTTTCTCATAGATGTTGACTAGACTAGAAATATCTATATAATAATAGAGCTAAAAGTGTTCAGGACTTGCTTTAGGCATGCTCATTAAATGCAATTGCAATTACAGGGTATTAAAGTTCGTTTACTTCATACCATTAGCAAACAGCAAAGCTGAAACTAAAGCTAAAACTAACTCTAACCTAATAGTTTCCTCTACTTCATTTCAAGCTACCCCAGCTATGCCCCCTTTCGATTACAGGGTATTTGGTTGCATGACAAAACTAACAGATGATTAAATAAAAAGCTTGCGCCTGCCGCACTTGTTAGCATTTGTTCCAATCCCAAACGCATTATATCATTACCAATCGACCAAGCACCAACGCCCCCCCCATCCCTCCCATCCCTTCGCCAACTGCCCCGCCCCCTGCCCACTTTTTTTTGCCGTTTGTTAGATTGTGGCAAACGCAAACAAGTTGCGCGAGCGAACTAGGCGCATTTTAAAAAGACATTTATCAACGCATTAGCCACACTGATTGAGTTCAACCCCGCCCACAGCCGAGGGGCGGGGGATGGCGGGGGGTGGCTGGGCTCGGTTTGGTTTGGTGTTAAGTGTTGTCAACTCAAGCAGATTTAATTTGCCATGTTTGTCGCTGCCCGAACTCTCTCAAGTGCAGCGGCAAACACGGCTAAACAACTGTAAATGCAAATGTTG
This sequence comes from Drosophila nigricruria, assembly GCA_037075265.1. Classification (NCBI taxonomy): domain Eukaryota; kingdom Metazoa; phylum Arthropoda; class Insecta; order Diptera; family Drosophilidae; genus Drosophila; species Drosophila nigricruria. Next base: position 11,041,769 of record JBAMCI010000107.1, on the reverse strand, counting down.
ACATCACACCAACAACAACAACAACTAGCAAACAACAACCAGCAACAACAACAACAACAGAAGTACTGGCAACAGCAAGAGGAATACCCTCGCTTTGGCTTAGACAGCGAGCCGCGTGGCAGGCGAATTTAATGCGACCGCCGTCGACTTCTATTTTTATGGTCCACAGAGAATTGCGGCACATGCAGCACCAGGACACAGAGAGAGTGAGAGAGAGGGGGATAGAGAGAGAGAGAGATAGAGCTAGCGGGCGCGTAAGAGATAGAGCGCTGCTATCTACCCTGGGAAAGCTTGAAAATTTCACAACAGAAGATTAAGTTGTCCTTAGGGACACACACACACACACACACACACACACACACACACACACACACACACGCCCACTTTACAAGTTGTCTGTGAAAATTGAAAATTGACCGTTTAACAGCAGCATAAGCAAAGCAAAAGCAAAGCAGCTTGCAACATTTCGTGGCACTAATAAGTACTTCAGTTAAAGAATAAAATCAACGCGTGCCGCTGCCTGGGCGTGGCAGAGAGGGTTGAGCGGCGGAGGAGGGCGCCGGCGGCCAGAGCTGCTGCGTGACAAGTGGCATTTCGGCATTGATCAGATCTGATTCAGGCCGCTGCGCTACAGTTGCGAACAAACAACAAAATATAGACACTGCCACGCCCCCACACCCCCACACAACGGCCCTCGAGAGCTAATAGATGTTGTTATTGTTGCTTTTGTTGTTCCTGTTGTTGTTGTTGTTGCATTTAATTTAATTAGTTTTGGCTGCACTTTAGTCAGCGAGTCGTGTGTGTATATATCTATAGATGTATGTCTATATATACCTATATATATATATATAAGCTCTGGCTTAGCTCCTGCTATTTATGCTTAATTATCGCATTTGCACTAATGAAATTTTTTGCTATTTGTTTAGCTGAGGAGAGTTGGGTTAATCCGAAAAAGGTTTTGTGCTGTAACAGAAGTTCGCACATGAGCAGAGCGAAAAGATACCCTGTAATATGTATGAATGGCAATGATTGACTGAATGATTAAATGATTGGCTGACTAACTGCGATTGATAGACTAGTTAGTTGACTAGCTAGTTGATTGATAGAGTTAGTGTGAGCTAAGCAACTAGCTGATTGACTGATTGAGTGACTGACTGAACAGATTGAATGATTGATTGATTAACTATGATTGATAGACATAGACAGGAAGTCACATGATTGGCTGACTTTGATTGATTAATCATATGATTGCTTGATAGACTTACTGATTGATTAACTGATTGATTAAATATGATTGATAGAATTGATTAATTTTATGTTTAATAACTGATTTATTAACCAGTTCTGACTGTGATTGAAGGACTAGCTGGTTGACTAAATGACTGATTGACTGACTGTGATTGTTATACCAAATGATGCTTAGCTGTGATTGATTAATTATCTAAATGATTGATTGATTGTGATTCATATGCTATGTGCTTGACTGATTTGCTGATTGATTAACCAACTGATTGATTGGTTGACTAACTGGCTGTCAGTGATTGACTAGCTGATTGTTTGAATGATTGACGACTGATTGAGTGAGTGATTGACTAACCGATTGATTGGGTAAATGAATGATTATTTGATTGGCTGATTGAGTAAATTACCAATTGATTGATAACACTGATTGATAGAGTTCAGTTCATTGATTGACACACTGATTAACTGATTGACAGACTGACTCAATCTCAGCTCAATCAATAAAGCTAGTCATTTTCAGTAAGACAAACCAATTGATTGATCGATTGATTGATATATTAACTATTAGATTCACAATTCAAAGTGACTGATTGATTGACTGATAGATTGAACAACTTACAATCCATTAAAAGCTGCAGTAAATCAAGCTCTTTAGGCAGGATCATCCCTATAAACCTCTATCATTTGAAGCATCTTGCTTCTCTTTCGCAAGTTTCGGAATCAACTTGCTAATGAAGTTTCTTTTCTCTTTCTTTGTGCTCTTTGCAGGTGTGGTATCAGAATCGTCGAGCCAAATGGCGCAAGACCGAAAAGTGCTGGGGCCACAGCACAAAGATGGCCGAATATGGCCTGTATGGGGCCATGGTGAGGCACTCGCTGCCGCTGCCGGAGACAATCATCAAGTCGGCCAAGGAGGACGAGTCTGTGGCGCCCTGGCTGCTGGGCATGCACAAGAAGTCGCTGGAGGCCGCCGAGCTGCTGAAGAGCGACGAGAGCGACAGGGAGACGCCCACCTCGGACGACACGAACACCTCCTACTCGGCGGGCAGCACCCACAACTCGCCCATCTCCAGCTTCTCGATATCGCGTCTGCTGTTCGACGCGCCGCCGCCGCCGTCGTCCTCGGCGGGCGGCAACAAGCAGTCGAAGCATGCCCATGCCCATGCCCATGCGGCCGCTGCCCATGCCCATGCCCACGCCCACGCACACGCCCACATTGCAGCGGCGAATGCGGCCGCGGCAGCCGCCGCTGCGGCCCACCAGCACCATGGCGATGCGGCAGCCGCTGCTGCAGCTGCAGCAGCCATGCACGCGGGCATGCACCACCATCATCATCACCATGGACAGACGGCAGCCGCAGCCGCAGCGGCAGCTACTGGACAGCAGCATCATCCATACAACCAGCAGCAGCATCTGCATCATCTGCAACAGCTACAGCAGCAGCAGCAACAGCAGCAGCAACAACAGCAACAGCAGCAGCAGCAACAGCTGGCGGAGCAGCAGCAACAGCAGCAGCAGCAGCAAGCGGCGGTGGTGCAGCATGCCATGCATATGCACCACCATGGCACCGCTGGCTATGCTGAGGCGGCTGTGGCTGCGGCTGCTGCTGCTGCGGCCGTTGCTGCTGCTGCGAATGCACGGAATGCGGCGGCCGCTGCTGCTGTTGCTGCCGTTGCCGTTGCCGAGTCGGACGAGCCGGACGAGGAGATCGACGACGATGAGGATATGGATAAGGATTGCGATGCGGATGTCGATGCGGATGTGGATGCTGATGTCGATAACGATGCGGATGTCGATGGCGATGCGGACGCCGATGGCGACATTGACATCTGCGACGACGAGGACGAGGCCCAGGCGCTGGCCCATCAGCAGCTGCTGCTCAAGGTCAAGCAGGAGCATCTGAATGGCGGCGTGGCAGGTGGCACAGGTGGCGCTGAGGGCGGCAGCAGATGAAACATGTACATCGATGTGTTGTTTTAAGGGGGAGAGAGAGAGGGGGAGAAGGAGAAAGAGAGAGAGAGAGAGATATTTATTGAGCAAGCAGCAGAAGGAGGAGGAGGAGGAGGCGAAGCAGGAGCAGGAGCAGGAGCAGACGGCAATGTTAATTTTCTAAGCATAAATCTAATTAATTTAATTAAATATCGATAATTATCGATATATTTAACTCGATAACAAATTTTTTTCATATACCTAAGAAACACAACTAAAAAAAATTACAAAAAAAAAACAAAAATTAAAAAACAAAAAACAAAATGCATTCATCTAACAAATACACATAAAATTATAAATAATTAACTTAAATTTTTTTTTTGACATCATGTAAATATTAAATTATTCAAAAGAAAAACGTAAAAAGTAAAAGAAAATGCAAAAAAAAAAGTAAATTTAAGCAAAAGTTAAACAAAAAAACAGAAAAAAAACACAAATATGCTAAATGTGATTTAATTTAGTTTTCGAATCGATTGCAAATGCACCAGACGCAGGCGTGGAAGGGGGAGGGAGAGGAGCAAGTGGAAGAGGAGAGAAAGGGGGAAGAGAAAGAGGAAGAACAAATCAAGGCTTTTTATTGTTTAAGCAAAAAACGAAAAACACGAATATTTTTTTTTTTTTTTTTTTGCATAAAATTAGTATTAATAAATATTATTATTATCATAATTATATTATTATTATTACTATTTTTTTTTCTGTAATTATTAAAATGTGTCCAAAATGTAAAATGTAGTTCAGCAAAAATTAAAACTTAAATTAAATGAAATTAAATTGAATCAAATTAGAATCGATAATCGATAAATGCATTTTTCATTGAGCGCAAAGCGAGGTCGAACGAAGGCAGAAGGCAGCGCGAATCAGAATCAGAATCGCTCGCAGTTATCGATAGTTATCGACCTGCAAACTAGCTTGTTTGTTTTATATTCTAACTATTATCGATATTTCTGTTTATATGTATTTATTTTAACTGTTATCGATAATTATCGATATATAAACTAGTTTTTCCCATTCTATATTCTAATTACTATCGATATTTATCGCATTATTAAAAGTTTACTTCTATTCTGTATTCTAACTGCTATCGATCCATGGACCAGTTTATTCATATTCTTCATTCTGACTGTTATCGATCCATAAACCAGTCTATTCATAGTCATTATTCTGATTGTTATCGATCTATAAACTAGTTTATTTCTTTTATTCTAACTAATCGATAGCTATCGATCTGTAAACTCTTTTTCAACTCTTTATTCTACATTTATCGATAATTATCTATCTATAAACTTGTTTATTTCTATTCTCTATTCTAATTATTATCGATATTTACCGTATTATATGTGTTATCGACAATCATCTAATCGTTATCGATAGCTAATTTATAAATACTTCAAAATTTCCTTAGAATTTGAACTGGGTTTTCAAGCTGTCTTCAATCAAATTCTCCTGCTTCTTCTCTTCAATTAGCTGAAACAGTTCTTAAAGCTGAACTTCGATGACAAATCAAGGCAAGCGTCAGACAGTGGCAAATACGCGCACTCGACAGACATACTTAAAGTTAATGCCATACAGCATCTGAGTCTGGGTCTGAGTCGGAGTCTGAGTCGGAACATAGAGAAAGCAAAAACAGACAACAGAAAAATCCATAAAGCAAAAACACTTAAACAAAATTAGCTGCAAATTAAATTTATGTTTTTCTTTTTTAATAAGAAACAACAAAAAAACGAATGCAAACAAAATAAATCATAAATATATATATACGAAAGTTTAGATGAAAGAAAGCAAAAGACATACGAAATAAATAAAATTTAATTAAAAACAAAATATATAAAAATAGTTGTTTATTTTAGGGAAATTTGGTTATTTGAAATTTAAGAAATTTTTCAGTATTTTTATTGTCATTTACAAAATTTTGATAAAATGTTTCATAAATAAATTTGAATTTAGCTTTTGAATTTGGTGTTTGGCGCATGTATGACAGTTTTGTAGCGCCATCTATGTGCTGGCATGCTTTAAATAGTTTGGCAGCACTTGTAAATCTTTTTACTTTAAACACATAGATGGCGCTTTAAGAGCAAGCAAGTTTATTGACACACAGCTGTCGCTAGTTGTACTTTATTAATAAGGAAGCTTGTTAACTTTAACTTTAATTATTATAAAATTAAGTGCTGATTTATTTAATGTGAAAAATTAAAAAATAAAATTAAAAAAAAAAAAGTTAATGATGTTTTATAACATAAACATTTGATTTGTCTGCGTTGGGATTCGAACCAGTACACAAAAACCACTCGTTCAATGTGTTACTGCAATGACAGCGGTCGCCTTGAAGTTGGCTTTGGTGCTAAGCGTTAAGATGCGCGTCGACTGTTGTTAAAAGTGATCCGGGTTCCAATCCTCGTCAGGGCAAAAGTTGCATATTGTGTTTGTTTGTGTTTGGGCTCCTTCGATCGGAGTTTCTCCTTTCCTTCCTCTCTTCTAATTCTCTCATTCGTCATCATCTCTCAAACCAACCCCTAAACGCCACGCGCCGTTTGTTCATCAATTGCAAAATGAGCGTGCCAGTGTATAAAACATACATTGATTAGGGGATATTAAAGAATTCTCCGCAGGAAGCCGAGAAAAGTCGTTGAATTTCATATTCTAGACTCTCGGTGCCAAATGAAACGAGAAACAATTTCATATTTTACTTTTTAAATAAAATATATTTTAGTTTTATTATTTTATTTATATACAAAAATATATATATTAGTTTTTACTTTTATTATTTTAATTTTAAATAAATAATATTTGGTATTATATTAATATCATTTAATAAATTTAGTTTATTATTTAATATTAATTTCTTAAAATAATATTTTCTAGATTTATAAAATGCATTTTTTGTGAAAAATAACGGAATAAAGACTTCAATGTAGAATTAATTAATATAAAATTAAGTTTTTGTGTTAATTTTTTACTTAATAATTTGTTTTATAAGAGTACATTTTTATATATTAAAAATTAATGTTTACTTTAATATATAATATTTGTTTTAGTTTCTTGTTTTAAGAAATGATTTTTTTTTTTTTTATAATAATTTGTTTTTTAAACTTAACTTTTGTGTTTATTTTAAAATCATTTTGTTTTCATAAACTATTTTTTTTTTAATTATTTATTGTTTTATACATTTTATTTAATTTTATTTTAATTGTATTTTATTTGAGTAAGACAGATGATTTTTTTTGCTTGTTCAAATTATTTTAATATTTTTAAAATTTAAATATATAAATATATATTTTCTTGTTTAATAAAACTAATTTATGTTTTACAAAATACTTTTCTTTTCTTATTTGCTTGAAACGAAAAGCGAATTTAATTTATGTTTTCTTTATTATTATTATCTTTTTTATGTGTTCATATACTTATATATATAATATATATGTATTTATATATATATATTTATATATTTTTCAGTTCAGCCAATTTATTTTCATACGCTTGTCAGACGAGAGTTGCGCGATGGTGAAAGCAGCCTTGAATGCGAAAAGACCGAGGAGATAAGTGAGTAAAAACAAGAAAGAAAACAAAAAACAAATTAAAATTAAATATTAAAAATAAAAATTAAAAAAAAAAAAGCGAATGTCATTTCCATTTGTTGACTTTGGCAAAATGGGGCATAAATCAAAAAACGATGGGACGTGGGATACTTCCGCGCTGTGCTGACGCACAATATAAACATATACATATAGTATAAGAGAGAGAGGGAGAGAGCGAGAGAGGGGGAGAGAGGGGGAGAGAGAGAGGGGGCTCATGGCTCTCTCCTGTGACACAGATGCGTGCGTGCGCCAAGAGTCAAGTGCGTGGGCCTGGACCTCTTTGGCCAGCTGCCAACTTGAGTGCAGAGAGAGAGGGGGAGAGAGGGAGAGAGAGGGGAGAGAGAGAGACAGAGAGAGAGGGAGAGGGAGGGGGTCTGTCTGTCTGCGGCCGTGTGTCGGCTAATCTGTGGCGGCATTATAAATTGAACCGATCTGGTTGCGTGTCATAATTTATTTGCCACTTTGGAGGGCAAGGGCAAAGCGACTGAAAGAAAAACAATACGCGAAAACAGACTTGAAATATTTCATAATTAGCGTCAAATCAAATTGAAATAGTTTCACAAATATTTACTAAATAAAATATGTTTCATATGAGAATATCCATTGAAGTCAGTTAGATAGAGTCTTATACTTATACTTATACTTATACTTATACTTATACTTATACTTATACTTATACTTATACTTATACTTATACTTATACTTATACTTATACTTATACTTATACTTATACTTATACTTATACTTATACTTATACTTATACTTATACTTATACTTATACTTATACTTATACTTATACTTATACTTATACTTATACTTATACTTATACTTATACTTATACTTATACTTATACTTATACTTATACTTATACTTATACTTATACTTATACTTATACTTATACTTATACTTATACTTATACTTATACTTATACTTATACTTATACTTATACTTATACTTATACTTATACTTATACTTATACTTATACTCTTACATAGACTCGTATAAAATTTACATACACAGGTTTGTGTATTAATATAACAACCACATTATGCACAGCTTACCTAAGTTTCACACCACTTATGCCTTTAGCTTGTGTGCAGTATTCAAACTTACAAACTCTATATATATTTATATATTATAATTATTATTATATTATTTATATATATTGTATATTATTATACATAATTATATTTACACATATACATTTATGCATGTTATTATAACATTAACTTATATAGCCACAGAGCGCACAGCTTAGTCAAGCTTCGAACCACGACGTGCAGCCAGAACTTCAGCTTGTGTGTGGTGACTTAGCGCAGTCATCAAGCAGACATTCACCACACGCTCTTATAAGCCTACCAGTGGTAATATAACACTATCTTATAAATATGCGCCGTTTAGCTTAGTTTCGAACCACAGCATGCAGCTGTGTGGGGGAGGGCGCTAGCGCAAAATCAAGCAGACATTCACCACACGCTCTTATAAGCCTGCAAATGCTTATATATATGCGCCGCTTAGCTTAGTTTCAACCCACTGCCTACAGCTTGCAACTGCAGCTTGTGTGATCGAGGAGGTGTGAAGGGGGGAGGGCAAGACCTCCAGAATCTGTTAGTCAAGTAACTCGAGCCTTTGTATACATAGTTTTATATGAAAGACTATATATACATATATTAACATATACAGTAATAAAATACGAAGCAGTTCAGCAATCCAGTAGTCAAGTTTCAAACCACTGCATGTAGCTTAGAACAGTAGCGTATGAGAGAATACAACTTTAACTTATACTACTGCGCTGCTTACTTAAGTTTTGAACCACTACAGCGTGTGTGAGGTGGAAAGATTTACCAAGTCAATCCGCCCACACTCTTATAAGTCTACTTTCGCAGATATCTGCACTCAATATAAGACCATCTTATAATTAGTATAACTTCAGCTTGTGTGTGGCTGGGACAGCAGCTTTAAGCGCACGCAACTTGCAAATTTATCATAATAAATGCCTCGATCGGGCATATGCGAGCACACACATGCCCGCCAGACCCACTGCTATGCCAGTTGTTAAAACAAAATCGTGTCACTAATTCGCTTAGAGCAACTCAGCCCAGTTCCATTCGCTGCGGGGTGGGGGAGGGGGAGGGGCGAGGGGCGAGGGGAGGGAGCGACGCGAGTCGAACAAATCTCGAACATGTGTTGAACACAATTGCGCTATTCGAATTGCCTAAAAATAAAATGCGATTTGAGCCATCAACGCTCGACACTTGCAGCAACTGCTGCTGCTGCGGCTGCTGCTGCAGGCTGACTAATGCGGCGAAATGTGAGAAAAATCGCTTTTTCATAAAAAGAAAACGAAAACATTTGCGCGAAGAGCAAAAATGAAATGAAAAATGCGCGGCACATGCCGCTTATTCACGGCAAATACAACAAACCGCTCATAAAAATAAAAACCAAAAATTCATCGAAAATCGAAAAAAAAACAAAAACCAAAAACCAAAAGCCGAAAACCAAAAACCGAGCAAAATCGACAAAATGCCCCGCAAAGTGTCAAAAAATGCGTCAAGATCAAAGCAAGCTACAAATTTCACCGCCAGTTGGCAAATGCAACGATAAATTGGCCACAAACACACACACACACACACACCTATACTTTCATATATATGTGTGTGTATGTGTGTGTGAATATGCTTACATTTGTTCATACTCTACCTTTGGGTCTTGGCACTTTAAGGCCAATGCAAAAAAAAATCAATCATTTAATTTTCATTTCTTTCATGAATTCATTTGAATAAACTTAATAGAAATTTAAAAAATATTTTTAAAAATATAAATAATATACAAATATATATAGAGGGGTTTTGAAATGTTTTTGAATTTAATTTATTAAAAAAAAAATATTTATTTTATATATTTATTATATATATTTTTATTTTATACATACATATTTGTATATTATTTATTGATTTTATTTTATATATTTTATTGTTTAGTATTTTATTTTATTATTATTTTTTATTGTTTATGAATGTGTGTTAAAATATTGTATTTTATTTATTAAATAAAAATATTTATTTTATTTGTGTTTTTTTTTTATTATATTCTTTTTCTATACATATATATTTTTATTTTATAAATTTTTTATTTAATTATTTTTTATTATTTTCATGATGTATTTTATTATTTGTTGTTTCTTATGAATGTGCTTTAAAAAAAATTCAATTTAATTTATTAAATAAAAATATTTATTTTATTTATTTATTTTATATATTTTTTATTTTATACATAAATCATTTAATTTAATTTATTTAATATTTTTTTATATATTATTTTATTCTTTTTTATGAATGTTCTTAAAAAGCTTTTTATTTAATTAATCAAATAAAAATATTTATGTAATTTAATTTTTTATTTATTTTATATATTTTTATTTTCTATATATATTTTTTATTTGATATTTTTTTTATTTTTTTGATATTTTAGATATTTTTTATATTTTATTTCATTATATGTTATTTTATATATACATATATATATTTTTTATCTCATGACTGGGCTTCAAATAAAATAATATAAAATATTTATTTAAATATTAACAAAATTAAATTTGAAATTTGCTAATATTTAATAATATTTAATTCCAATCAAATTTGAATGAGAGCAAACCCCAGAAATCAGTTGAGCTTTGAGCAGAATTTGATAAGCTGTCGATAAACTTTAGAATTATTCAACCAGAAGTCAAGGATATTTTGAGTTCGTCTTTAAAATTTTTGTTATTGTTTTGATTTTTTTTTTTTTGGTTTTCTTACAAATTTGCAATTTGTGTTTGTGCAAGAAATCTTTGCTGCCTGCTGTTGCCATATGTCCGATGCATAATCACACACATTCACACACACACACATAAGCTTCCATCAAAAGTGAAATGCTTTCGCCCCACCACCTCCCACTCATACACACACACACACGTGGTTAGCTGTTGTCTTTGTACGTTTGCCTTGGCACTTGACGCTCCAATGCACACACACACACACATACACACACACACACACACATACACACACACACACACACACACAGAGAGAGAGACACCCACACATGCTAAAACAGCTGGCGAGTGCATTGGCTAAGGACACTTGAGACTTATGGCAGTGGGTGGGTTGGGGGAGGGGGTGTTGGTGTGGCCTGCCCGCCAAGGAGTCATTTAATGCATTTAAATGGGCTCGATTATCGAGCAGTTTGAAGCAAATGCCGCCATATGGCATCTGACATCTGTCAGCTGTCAGTTCGCATCGGGTGGCAACGCTGCGCCCATTGAACCTGTCCATCCATCAGCTACGCTCTCGACAACTCTGTCACACAGCTGCCATATTTATAGGGTATTTCAAGTCTGTTTCCTGATTTTATGTGCAATTTTCTAAATTTTTGACTAAAATTAAAATGTTGTTTAATTTATAAAGCTTTTTGGCTAACACGCTCTAATTATTGCGTTTTAGTTGGGGAATGCACGACTATCAGATATCCTGGAGCATAGAAATTTATAAATATTTGTCTAATTTCTTATTAGATCAAACTGTAAAGTCAGAATATATTGAAAAAAAAAAATAATAATAATGTCTAAAAGTCTTTGGCAAAAAAAACTAGTTTACTCCACGTCCACGCCTGTGTTTGAGCCCGAGTCTGCACGCACTTCGATCAACGTCTCTACCAAAACGCCACTGTTAAGCAAGTGTCAAGCGCTAAGCTGCAATAGCAGCTGACAATGTAAACACAATTCAAGCGCCATTGCTAATCTATTTATAGAATTCCAAAAAACAGTGCACTCATTTGAATGCATGTGTGCATGTGTGTTTGTGTGCGCATAGAGATGGGAGAAAATGTAACATTATTCTACGTGGCTTTGTAGCCAGTTAGCCACACGTTTTCTTCAATAACTCCGTCGTTACTTAACGGATTTCAATGAAATTTTCAGCGCTGACTCCTAATTCTTCATTGAGTAAAAATCAAATGCCAACAAAATTCCAGCTTCACTCAATGTGGGCTACATTCGCAACTGAAGTTCAACTCAATTGATTCTACAAAATTTAATGCCTTTGTTCAAGATATAAAAAAAATCAAAATTGTATAAGCTACATACACAACTGAGTTCCAAATTTGGTAGCTCTAGCTTCAAAATCATGCAAGATACGCGCAAATAACTGAAGTATGAATACATTTATCGAAAAATTTGAGCAAGTTCGAACTAATCGGACTATAAGGCAAGCTTCGCATGAGACTTCACTCCCCTGCCTAGATCTTCATGATCTCCCCCACGCCTCCTTCTGTCTGTTACATACACGTAAACAAAATCATTATACCCTGCAAACCCATTTCCAATGGGTTCAGGGTATAAAAATGAAATAGAAATATAATGAAACAATAATCAAAACATTTTAAGCGCCTCTCAAGGCTGACCAGTCAAGCCCGAAGGGGGTTCAACTGGGTGGCGGGGATGACGACTGGTAATTGTGGGCGTGCCGGGTGGGTGGGTGGTTGGTTGGTTGGTTTTGGCTGGCAGACAAATGCGCTACAATGACCATAACTGGAGTCCGAACTATGCGAACAGACAACAACAACAACAAGCGTAACAAATTAAACAATAATAAAGAGCTGCCTGGGTCAGGGCAAAGTCTCGGGGTAGGGCAGGGCGGCAGCCTCTAGAGGCTAGGGGCACACAGACAAAACTAAACAAATGACAGGCAACAAATTGTAGAGCATCGTCATTTGTTTTGTGCGCTGTCTGTTGTGCTCTTTATACCCTGTAAAATCAAATATCTATGATGGGGCTGGCACAGCGAGTGACTGAGTATGTAACGGGCGCACGAAAAGGTAGCTGAGATATATATATATAGTATATATATATATAAATATCTTTGTTAACATAGTTAGATAAAAGGGGTATATCCCATGTGTAATACCCTATACTAACTTTTGTGACTTTATTAGATTCTTTTGCTGAATATTCAGCTAAAGTAAACTCCTTTCTATGAAGCTTAATAGATATTTGAGCAATATACAGGGTATCTATGCATCGAGCATGCCTTATATAGAACACTGCTAGCGATGCTGGCACTCATTGTTGTTGTTGCTATAGTTTTGATTAATTAATTTCCTGACTAATTCCTGCACAATTCGCGACTCGCTGGAGCCGCAAATGTGCCAAAAAAAAAAAAAAAATAGAGAGAGAAGCACATATAGCACACTCCAAGTGAGAGAGAGAGAGAGAGAGAGGGCAAGAGCGAGCGAGAATTGCGAATAAATTGCAAAATGTTTTCTATGGCGTTTCGCATTTTTAGCTTTTTGGCATTTTGCGTTTCACGAAATTAACAGCCAAAAAAAGAAAAAAAAAATTTTTTTTTTTTATTATTTTTAATTTTTTTTTTATATTTTGCTCAGCTCTAAGTAACTTCATTAGTGGCCATACAAAAATCTGAAATGCGTGGGGTGGGTTAATGCATAAAGATTATTAACAATCATGTGCTTCCAGCAAGGGGGTAATAGGTGGAGGGGTAGGCGTGGCATCCAACAAAAGTGAGAGCGCTTGACGAAACATTTGTGTGAAAGACGTATCAATAGCTTATGTTATTTGCTTTGTAGAGGAATCTGCTAATAACTAAACTACATATTGTTAGAGGGCAAATAAATTTGAGTTATAGCACGAGGGGGAGCAAGGGGCGGGCGGGGTATAGAGAAATAGAGATGTTTGTATGATAAAGTTAAGTAACTATGTACTTAAAGTCTTCTAACGGATCAAGGTAAAGCTCAATCAGTCAATAAGTCAGTCAGTCAATCATACAAATAAAGAGTAAATAGCCTAAGGTAGCATAAACATGAAATGTCTCCTATATACGTAGAGAGTATTTAGTCAAGGGATGCATCGAAAGATCTATCGAGGGATCAATAAAGATAACTATGAAGAGGTCTATCGAGAGATCTATTAAGATATATATGAAGAAATCTCCGTCAATAAGAATTATCGAAAGATCTATCTAAAGAACTATCAAGAGAACTTTCGAGAGATCTGTCAAGCAAGAGATCTGTCAAGAGAGAGATCTATCAAGTATCGAGACTTCTACGAAGAGAACTCTTCGAAGAACTATCGAGATATCTATCAAGGTATGATCTATCGACAGATCTATCAAGAGAACTCTCAAAGGATCAATAAAGAGAACTATCAAGAGATCAATCGACAAATCTGTTGAGAAGTCTATTAAAATATATATAAAGAGATCTATTAAAAGCTCCGTCAATGAATCTATTAACATAACTATCGAAAGATCTATCTAGAGAACTATCAAGAGAACTATCCACAGAACTATCGAGAGATCTGTCAAGAGAGATATCTATCATGTATTGAAACATCTACCAATAGAACTCTTCGAAGGACTATCGAGATATCAATCAAGGTATGATCTTTCGGCAGATCTATCGAGAAAACTATCGAGAAATATATCCAGAGATCTAATCAAGAGATCCATTGAGAAGTTCACAGTTAGCTAATTGAGTCAGCTGCAGCTGCCGCTGTAACCTTAGCATAGGCACACTTAGCATATTGTGACTAATACAGCGAACATGTCACAGCATTAGCATTAACATTGCCATTAGCATCAGTCATTAGGTAAAAGAGAGGCAGTCGCAGAGTGGCTCGGGCCAAGCGCGCGACGCTGCCAGACTGATTGGCTGGAGATTCAGCGGCTATTAATAGCTGCCAGCTAAATGAACGAGGGCTAAGAGTCTCAGAGGTGCTTGGGAGCGGGCGTATACTTGAATACTTGAGACCCCCGTGCTGCCGCATCGATAGAGTCCACAATAGTTGCATAGATATAGAGAGAATAGCTATTTATTTATATTTTTTTGTTGCTGTTGTAATTGAAATGGCAATTGGCTGTCGCACTAACTGAAAGATCAAACAAGTGTGCACACACACCAATACAGGCACAGACAAACAGTCAGACAGACAGACGGACGGACAGAAGGACGGACGGACGGACAGATAGAGGCAGCTAGCGAGTGCTTCTATAAATATTTGTCCAACTAACCGGCTGTCATGGATATTATTGACGACGCGGCGTTGACTCATGCGCAAATAACTTGGCTTATTAGAAATTCAAAGCTGTTCGCCTCTAAATGCGAACCGCACCCCCCCAGAGCCTCTGTCGCACCTTCACATAACCTCCAATAGGCAACCGACCAAGCCGCCGCCGCCACCACTGCCACCCCACCCCCCGCGTTGCCAGCTCTAAGGCTGGGAGTAACATGAAACCTGCGTCAGTTTTCGGCTGCCCCTCGACCAGGGGAGGGGTAGGGTCTTTGACGGGGGCCGAGGATGCAGGGGTCTGTCGCCGGCCAGGGACCATTCACATGCAAATGAGCTTAATCAAAAACAGAGCTGCCAACTGTTGAACGGCTTTTAGCCAAGACCAGGCCAAAGCACATGAGGCGGGCAGGCGGACAGGGGCTCTCGGCTGGCTGGGGCCATTCGTTCGGGGCGTGGCGGGGTGCTAATGAAAAAAGCAAAACAGTTTAATCACAAAACATTTGCATTTGCATATAAATTATCATTCGTTTTTGTTGCCTTTCAACAATTTCTATGTGCACAGCAAAAACAAAACCCAAAACCCAACAAAAAAAAAATACAAATAAATTTTTTAAAAATAATCAGCTTAGATTTTTATTTGTTAACAAAAAAAATTGATTTTTTTTTTCGTACACTTCCAAAAATTGGTTTTTGTTTTTGTTTTTTAATTTGCGCACAAAAATCATTAAAAAGAAAAAAGTCGCAGCTCATTTGCATCGCCTTTAAGGCAAACTTCCGAGGCGTGGGCGTTGCAGAAGCTCGAAATACATGAATATATATGTATATACATATATATATCTATATATATCTTTATATATCTTTATATATACTCATATATACTTAAATTTCACCTAAGCAAACGTGTTTGTGCATTAGTTGGCGTGAAAGTTTCTAGATTTTGTTTCAATACAAGCAAAAGACTTAATCAAGTCGTATCGCAGCATGCAAATATGGGCTTCGCTGTCATTATAAGACACTCTTATACGCTTAGACTTATACAAATAGATTATAATTTAGTAGTTTAAATATTAGTATAAATAAATATATATATAAATTTATCTTGTATAGCTACATATATTCCAGAACAAGTTTAATCTGTGCTAAATTCAAATTTAGTTAGA
Source organism: Drosophila nigricruria (assembly GCA_037075265.1). NCBI lineage: Eukaryota > Metazoa > Arthropoda > Insecta > Diptera > Drosophilidae > Drosophila > Drosophila nigricruria. The sequence continues at coordinate 11,025,744 of JBAMCI010000107.1, read as the reverse complement.
AATGCTGCCCTACTCTGCGATTCTCATGATTAGGATTTAGCTTGTATATAAGTATGCATGGATGTTTGCATGTTATATATGTATGTATGTATGTATGTATGTATGTATGTATGTATGTATGTATGTATGTATGTATGTATGTATGTATGTATGTATGTATGTATGTATGTATGTATGTATGTATGTATGTATGGATGTATGTATGTATGTATGTATGTATGTATGTATGTATGTATGTATGTATGTATGTATGTATTTATAGATGTATGTATGAAAAGTATGTATGTATGTATGTATGTATGAACTAATGCATGATCTGTCATATACATCACATTAAAACCGAAGCAAATGCAAACAAGTTTTTTCTAATTGAATGTTTTCTTTTATAATACCCTACTATGCGATTCTCATGAACTGAATCATAGTTCATTGGCTGATACATATGTATATATAAGTAAATATAGAAAATATATTTTATATACTGTAATTCAAATGCAAAAATATTGACTTAAGGCAGGACTGTAAATTAAAATTCACTGTATTTTCCACTGCTGCCTTTCTATGTGATTCTCAGTTATGATTTAATTATAATTTATGCTCAATTACTGTTACTTACTTATGGTAACTAATTTTTACTGACAAATTCCTTCACTCTTTCTCTCTGAATCTCTTCTTTGACTCTCTAATGCTCTCCAGAAATCAATGAATTTACATTCATTGTAGAATATTATCAAGTACAAATGTACTTCTCCATTTATACACCCAATAAAGATGGCTTATCCCATAAATGGATTATAAAATTGCCAGATAAACAAAATTTTGTTATTTCTTTATCGATCTAGACTTCGAGTCGATCGTTTATCGCGCATACGACGCGTTTGACCGCGGAGGCATTTCGCTGATATGACGCAGCATGGAAAATGCCCAAACAAACGGAACTATTATTAAAAAAGATCATGATTTAATGCGAATGCAATCTAATCAACATGGACTTTCGAATATTGTACACCCCACCCCACCCCTTTGAATATGGCCCATTCGAGCTGTGCTAACATTCAGCGAGTGAATCGCAAATAGAGGCCCAATTGCCATTGGACGGCGATAAGCTGTGGCCCAGCCAATGCTGTGAGCCCGATAGCCGAACAGCTCGTAGCAGGGGAGCTGTAGGGGGTGGGAGGGTCTCTACAATAGGGCTTTGGAGGGATCTGTTTGGGTGGGCACTTGGCCAGTTTATCGCACTGTTATTATTAGCAATTACAAGTTTTTATTTGCCAACGGCGCCGACATTGATTTCAGTTATCTACACGGAGGGCTTTGAATTTATTGCCCCAAGTACTGCTGGCGATCGCGAGCAAGTATCTTGAATTTATTAGTTAATTGAATTAAGTAATTATGGCTATTTTCAACAAATGACTTCACATCGTTAGCCGAGCGCCAGCCGCTCGTCGATCGGCGAAGTTGATCGCGCCGCGCTTGACCGATCGCTGTCAATCCCATTGGCCAACTAGCATGCGCTGTGGGTGGAGCCAACTGATCGCCGTGACTCAGTCAATAATAACTCTCATGCATCCGATATAATGTAGTTGATCCTACAAATAAATCACTGGAGATCTCTGACTCACAGATCCATAAATATGCTGTGGTAGATCAGCGTATCAGCGTGTTATGATCAGTTGTTATTGTTATTCCTATATTGTTCAGTTGTTCAGTGCTGTCAAATGTTTTTGATGATCATGGAACTAGATCATGTTTAGTTGTTTTCTTTGGCAGTGATCTATCAAAGGTATTGAGAAATGTTCATATTCTGATCACTGATCACACCCTGCATGCAGATCATTCACATCATTAAGCGCCTTCTGACAGTATTCAGTATTCAGTATTTTTCTGACAGTATTAGATTCTACCATGAACTAGTTCGCATACGCAGCTGACTCACTCCAACTGCAGAGTTTATCTATTGCAATTGATGTTGACCCTGACTTAATTTGCTCTAAGCAATCTCTGAGTTTCTTGCTTCCGTTTCCATCAACCTGTTTTCTGGACATAAGACACAATTTACATATCTCTTAGTCAACACTATGCTCAGGAAGCTGAGCTAAGCTGGCACAATGCAATCGAATCGATAAGTGGGAGGTAATGGAGGGATAAACTTCTATTGAGGAATATTTAGATATTTTTCCGAGATATATGTATATATAAACTATAACTATTCACTTGCTACAAAGTTAGATCTTGGAGCTATCTACTAGATACACAGATAAAACTATCTAGCAGCTACTCAGGCACTATTTCAAGCATGTTAAAGTCTCGTTTAGATACTCAGATATTATCTGCTTAATGAGTATCTTTTAGCTATATATCTCTTGAAAACAGTTTTTTTTGAGCATAAGATTTTTGCTGTTTGTTCTATACAACAAAGCCTTGTCTTGTCTAACTCTAACATAATCAAAACATCTTTCAATAGTCCAAATGATGAAGTAACGTAGTATCGTAGTATAAGTAGTAGTCGAATGATAGATATTATCTTTTAGCTGGCTAATCAATCAATGCTTAGATACTCATTAGTCTTTTAAATTGTCAAGTATCTTTAAGATACCAAAGTAACTTCTAGTTGAACGTTTATCTTTAAGGTAAAGGGTATCAAGTATCTTTTAATTACCTTAGCATACTTTAGCTACCAACACAGAACAAACAAGTATCTATCAATTATTATAGCATCAAATGTCAAGTATCTTTTAGATACATTCAATTTATGTTTTAGTTCACTAAGTGTTTTAGGCTGAGCAGTTGCCTTTACATACGATATCAAGTATCATTTAGTTACTCTAGTATCTGCCACTTAGTCAAAAGCCACTCATAACCCTGAGCTACTCAAGTATTTTTCTATCTATCCATAGTGCCTATAGTATCTTTAAGATACTAAAGTATCTGTTAGCTAAGCATGTATCTTTAAGCTTCAAGAAAGTGTCTTTCTATCTACCTGCAGTATCTCCAATGTATCTTTTAGCTAAGCATATATCTTTAAGGTTGTAAAATTAGCTGCCCATAAAATATCAAGTATCTTTCAGTTACCTTAGTATCTGCCACTTACATCGGCATCCTTTAATTAAACTAAAATCTTTCTAACCAGAAGTTTAGCTTCATATTACATAAATCCTTTTAGCAACTCCAATTTATGGCCTTATTGTTGCTAGCTAATTGACTCAGCTGCTTTCTCTCTCTCTCTCTCTCTCTGTCAGTTGCTCTCTTTCTCTCTCTCTCTCTCTCTCTGTTTATGTGGAACTGCATGCCCTGTCATTCAAAGTCACCAGCATTTGCTGTTGTTGTTGTTGTCGTTGTTGTTGTTGTTGCCGTGCACACAGTGCGCGCAAAATGTAATCTTTATTTAATTTAAAGTTCACTTATAGGTTGAGGATATGATTCATTTTAATTGAGAACATTCCAGAGCATTTTCAAAACTGTTGCAGCAACAACAGCAACAACTGAAACAACGCAGGCGTCGTTCACTTGCCGAAAGGGGGCTGAATGTGAATGAAAGAATCGAAGAAGCTCTATATAGCTGAGATATATATATAGGAATATGCTGATGAAAGACTCTATATATGCTCTATAGATGATCTATATATGACTACGACTATGTTATATAGCTTTCTATATTGTTCTAGATATCTTATTCCAATTTGGCATAGAATAAGTTTTCCTTAAAAATTGAAAAGAAATTGAATCTCCTTATCAAATGATTACATACATATATTCATAGAGTATTCATAGAGAATGTAGTTGAATGTAGTTGGGAAAATAGAAAAAGCATGAAAAACTCTTGCTACTTTTCCCAAAAATATCTCGCAAAGACTAAGCTACAAGCTGCTCCTTGACATAGTTGTCAAGTCATATATCAAGATGAAAGCACTTCATAATATTCACAAATTTCTACTAATCAAGAACCACTTCAAACCCTAAGATAATAATTGATTAAGTCTTTGTTATAGATGTACAGAACGGCTTCAGCGACTGTGCTCCCCCCCTTCTTGGACTACGCCTCTGGCCGCGTGGCACTTCAAGCCTTATCAGCTGCTACAAGCAGCGCAAGTACTACAAACACATACAAGCGCGTATGTATTAAATGCTGAGAGCTTCTTTCTATATGTCATACACACACACACACACACACACACACACACACACACACATACATATATATTGATGTGTGTGCGAATATCAAACGAGCCGATCTGCTTGGACGTTTGAGGTGTGAGGGGGGCTAGAGGGGGGTCAGCAGGAGTTGCTTGGGTTTTAAGTGGCATCCCACGCATTTGTTGACGCCATTAGCCACATGCCGAGGGCCAAATCACATACGCAAATATGCAATAGAGCAGCCCCCGCTCCAGCTCCAGCTCCAGTCCCTCTCCCGTTTGAGCAACCCTCGCAAATCGTCAAACAATAAAAACGAAAAGGAAAAGTTTTCTTTCATTTTCATTTAGTTTTCTTCTTTTTTTCCACCTTTAATAAAAAGGCGTGTGGATGTGGAAATGTCCTGTGCCGTCCTTCGAGTGTTTGAATTAATTGCGTAGCGCACGCCCGGCTGGCGACCTCCCCCTGCCCCTCCCAGCCCCAGCACACACTCTCTCTCTCTGTCTCTGTCTCTGTGTGTCTCTCTGTCTCTCTTTAGAGCAGCGCCTGTCCATTGCCAACTACCTACGCTCCACACAATAAATGATTTTATGTCCTAGTCCAGCGCTGGCGTCGCCGCTGGCACATCCGTCCCGTTGGCCTGTGCGCCCTAGTCCCTAGTCCTTGCCTGGCACTCTGTGTGCTCCGTCGCTCGTTGAAACGCGTGTTGCTTTTCGAGTACATAAAACTGGCGCCACAAGTCTGCACACAAAATGGCGGCCCACTTGGCCGGGATGGGGAACTATACAGCTATAGAGCTAGAGCCAGAGCCACAGCCAGAGCCAGAGCTAGCTTAGGCAGCTCCTGCTGCTCCTGCTAACCCATCGACCCATCCCGTCCCGCCCCCGCCCCGTCCAGCCCCGCCTCGCAACCGCCTGCCGCTTTATTATACAATCGTAATTTCGTATCGTAAAAGCGGGAGGCAAAAAAATGTCGAAGAAAGTTTTCGTGTTGCGTGCAGGACCTCAGTCGCTGCCCATTCCCTTCTCTCTCTCTCTCGTTCGCCCTCTCTGGCTGTCAGCCCCCCTCGATTTGCGCCCAGCAGAGACAGCCCAGGGTTTTTTTTTTTGGGGAGGCAAAGCAGAAACTTGTCAAACATTCGATACGAACAGATTGAACGATTCGAGGCGTTAATCAACAGCGTTTAGATTCATTAAATATATACGTAGCTGTATGCCAAGGATTCGTTTAACGATTCAGCTGAAAGCATTGGAAATGCGGGTGAGTTCCTGCTAAGAAATGAAAAGGCCAAAAGGTCTATATAGAGTCCAACATATTGTACCATATTTTAAGATCATTTAGACTGAATGACACTAGGAGTAGCTAATAGGAAGAAGTAATTGCGGAGTATGTGGGAGTAATGAGCATATGGAAGGGACGAGTGAGTTAAAAAGATGAGTAGATAGAGTAACGAATAGGTAAGAGCAACGAGTAATGAGTAGCGACTGGGTAGACTGGGTAGAGTAAAGTGAAAGCTAGGAGCAACGAGTAGCTGGAGGAACAGTAAGCTGAAATAACGAATAGCTATGATCTGAGTATAGGTAACTAAGTTCAACGAGTAGCTAATAGCAGCGAGTAGTTAACTAAGTGTAACGAGTATGTAAAGGCAACGAGATAGTTATAGCAACGAGGAGCTGTAGCGACGAGTTGTTAAAATCAACGAACAGACAGATACGAGCTAAAATCTTTGGGTAGCTGAAAATATGAGTTGTTAAAGTAACGACTAGTTTAAGTAACGAGTAACTGACGGCAACGAGCTGCTAGAGAACAGAACTAGCCAGGGGAGTTAGAAAGTAGTATAACGGTTAGCCAGAGTAACGATTCATGAACAGCTAAAAGCAACGAGTAGCTAAAAGCAGCGAGTGCCTGAAAGCAACCAGTAGCCAACAGGAACGAGCTAAGTAGAGCTATGACAAGCTAAGAGCAACGAGTAGGTAAGGATAGCGAGTAGTTGAAACCATTGCTCTCATTGCTTTCAACTACTCGCTATCCATAGCCACTCGTTACTCTTAGATTGCCCTTCTAACAGTTGTGAGTAGATAAAACCAACGAGTAGCCAACGGAGCGAGTATATGCAGGCAACGAGTAATCAACATGTAACGAGTAACTCAAAAAAAGATAAAGAATATTTTACTTGGCAGCTAAATGTGTTTGAGTTTGAATAGAATTCTACGAACGACTATGCCTGGCTCTGCTTAAGCGGGCCTTAAAGTTGGTATACCTATAACTCTGCAACGACTATGGTCAGATTCCTTAAGCAGCGAAGTTAAGCGAGTAATGCTAAAAAGGTGGCGAGTAGTGTAGAGTAAAGTAGAGTAAAGTTCCATTATAAATGATGTAGATCATATATACCAAGACATAGCTGCTACAACGAGAGCTGACAGTGTGAAAGGCTACAAATGTAGCGAGTGAAGTTAAAGCTTCAAGAACCAATAGTAGATAGAAAAGATTCCTTTTCCAAATGATAAAGCACTTTTGCCTGGGCACCTTCGGCTCAGCTGTTTCAGTTGTTTTTGGGCAATGAACTCGAATATTATAAGTGCTTTACTTAGGGACGAGTTAACCCCTAACAAAGTTCAATACAGAGAGAGAGAGAGAGAGAGCGAGAGAGAGAGCGAGAGTGAAGGGGAGCTAAGAAAGTGCGACTGCCAAAATAAAATGAAGGGAAATGGGTCACTAGTTGCAGCTTGTCTTGTTGTTGTTGTTGTTGTTGTTGTTGTTTGTCTGTTGGGCTTCGTGGCGCTTAAATTGTAATTGTAGTTTATACAGGGCGACTGACTGACTGACTGGCTGGCTGCTTGGCTGTTTGGCTGTTTGACATGCGCCCTTGGCGGCTCCTCTGGCGTCTGACTCGATACTTTTGCTGGCGCCCTCGTGTTATTGATCCAGTTGAAGTAACACACATAGCAGAGCTAAGTGTGTGTGTGAGTGTGTGTGCAAGGCCGGAAGCTTTTTACTTGCGTATTGCTGTACGCTGCCCACAGACAATAATGTTTGCTTAGCATAGCTATACGGCGTAGCTCTGCTGCGTCAGTTGCCTTTGCCTTTGCCTTTGCCGTTGCAATTGCATTAGCAACTTTTGACTCTTCCGCTGTTGAATGGCGGCGGCAAACCAAACATAAAGCAGCTGGCAACAGCAGCGATAGTGCCGAAGCAGCTATCGGGCGGCTTTCGTTATGAATGGAAATGGTCAATGATTAAATTTCTGTGACGCTGATATCTGAACGATCCGAAACCAACCAAGAACCACAACAACAGCACAAGTGGCGGCTCTTATCGCTGCGGTTACGTATGGGAACTGACACTACTTCAAGTAGGTGGGGAAAAAACAAAACGCACACACAACAGCGAGTGTGAGCAGAAGGTAGCTGACACTCGTTGGTTTCCAATTGCAAGTGTCGCCTGCACAGAGGAAGGAAGCGAGTAGAGTGAGCTGACGTAAGAGTTAAGCGGAAGAAACTAATCAAATTAAGAGGGAGTGCCATACTAAGTAACGGGCTAAGGATTGTAACGAGTAAGCAGTAGATGTAGTAAATGTAGCGAGTAGTAAAGGTAGCGAGTCAACTGGTAGAGCTCAGAGGTACAGCAGAATATCAAGTGTAGAGAGAAGTCAAATGAAGAGAAAGTGTATAACGAGTGGAGAATATATACAGTATATAAGTTATAGAACGTATAGTATAGTTACAGTACAGACTTAAACTAACGAGTAGCGAGTAACTAAAACAGCTTAAATGGAATGAGTATATATGGTTAACGATTGGAAAGGAAAGAGTGAGTATAGGCAATGCCCAAGAGTAGTGTGTGAGTAAATTGCAAATTGAAAAAAGTAGCGAGTAGCAAAGAGTAACGAGTAAACCAAGTAAGCATTAATAACGAGTAGAGTTCAGGGTGTGTAACAAGTTACGACTAACTAAACAGCATTCAATAAAGTATCGAGTGGATAATAGAAATTGAAAATAGAACTATAACGAGAAAGCGAGAGACAGAGAGAGGGGGAAAAAAGGAGAAAAGAGAGCAAAGTGCAAATATAGCAATTAGCACTAAAGTAGTGGTAAGTAAAAAGTATTATCGAAAAAAGTGAATCGCTATTGCAAACGAAAAGTCAGAGCAAGTAACGAGCTAGCCAGAGTAGAAGGTTTTCAAAAGTAGCGAGTAGCCAAAAGCTATTAGCGAGTGAATGGAAATATGTAACGAGTGAAGTTGAGGGCACGTAAGTTAACAAGTTGAAGCTCAGTAAGCAAAGCGAAACTAGAAGTGAAGTGCAATAAGAGAGATAAAGAATGAGAGAGGAAGAGAGAGAGATAGAGAGAGAGAGAGAGAGAGAGAGAGAGAGAGAGAGAGAGAGAGAGAGAGAGAGAGAGAGAGAGAGAGAGAGAGAGAGATAGAGAGAGAGAGAGACAGAGAGACAGAGAGACAGAGAGACAGAGAGACAGAGGGTGACTGAGAGTCTGAGAGACTGAGAGACAGAGACTGAGAAACTGAGAGACAGAGAGGAGAGAAGATGTAGCGAGGGGAAGTACAAAAAGGTAACTAGAGAAGTGAAGTGCTACTGTAGACTATTATCCTTGTAACGAGTAGATAGCAATCAAGAGTAGTCAAGAGAGTAGTCAAGAGTAGCGAGTAGCTAAGAGTAGCGAGTAGTCAAGAGTAACGAATAGTCAACAGGAGAGTAACGAGTAGTCCACAGGAGTGAGTAATCAAGAGTCACGAGTAATCACGAGTAACAAGCCTCCCCAAATTTGTAAGGAGTAAAGCTGAACGTAAATCTATAGCTCAGTAAGCAGCCAATAGAAACCCATAAAGCTATAGCCAAGCAGCCAATAGCAACAAGAGGCCAAGTGAAATGAAACTCTCGGGCAAGTACATATAGCCCATGAGTCAAATGGAAATATGAAAGGGCATATCGCTCAAGAATTGTGAAAGCAATATAGTTTACTGTTTCGCAGAATCGACAAGCTCAATTGATTAAGCTGCTTGTGTTTAGGTCAGAGCATTTCCCATGCACTATCTGAGCAGAAGTCGAGCCATTTTGCTATAAATATAACTATATATAGATGTATGTATATATGTGCATTTGTGTAGTTGGACAGCTGCGCACATATGGCGACAGGTGGCGCTTGAAGCTGAGCATTTGGTGCACTGGCGAGGCTCAACATTGTATTGGCGGGTGGCAGCAATTTCCTGGCCATTCCTAATAGATATTCTATACATAGTTTGGCATAGTCATTTCGCATAGCTTTCTCTCTGCATTCGAACAATTTTGAAATTTTATGGCTTTGCATGTGCCATAAAAACGTCGCGTGCATCTTTTTGCGAGGGTGTGTGTGTGTGTGTGTGTGTGTGTGTGTGTGTTAGGAGGAGTAGGGCGCACAGCGTATAAATTTTTCAATTTCACTTACAATGTAGCACAATGTGAGCACAGAGATCTGGCATATCACAGATACATACATGCCACACTTTAACTTTGCCCTCGCATTTCCTTTGCCCCATCAAAGAACTGTTAACGCGTCGTATACGCGATATTTGTTAAGATTTGCATAACAAATGAGTTGATCGGATGATTGGACGCATTGACAAGCTAATCGGTGTGATTAATGCCTTTGCCACCTTAGAATTTGATTTGACCATACTACATCAGCGCAGATCTAATATGATAATCAATATGCTGTTTATACATATATCTATATATATATATATTCGTGTATAAACTGAGACAGGTTGACCGTCGGCCGTGTCATTTAACCCGGGCCAACCCGCTGCGACTCATTTGACAAACAAATTTGGCCCCGCAGCCATGTCTCGTTTGTCTCCCTTTCAATGTGTTAATCTAGCGAACATAGCTTTTCAATTTCTACAGCCAGCTAGCTAGCATAGCGCCAACAGAGCTCCACAGATCGACTCCCAATGTTCGATTGGCATGCGGAAAACGACAAAAGAAACGAAAAACGACAAACAAAAAACAAACGAAAAACAAGCTAATATGAGCTGCCAGCTGAAAGCTTGCCCAACAAGCGTATACCCTATAGAAGAAAAATCAGTTTCTAGAGTTTTATCATTAAGTTTTTGTATTGATTTTGAATCAATATACAGATATAGTTAGATTTTCAATCAATATATATGTAGATATAGCTCAATACTTTCCTTAAGCTATCTTCCAGATCTTTTATCATATATGTTATTACAGTCACATCATTTGAGAAGTCGAATGAAACTAAAGTAGATATAAAGAATTTGTACAAATTTTCGAGATCAGTTTTCAGTTTCTAGAGTAAACACGATTATACTTTGTTCAAGAGTTCTTATATTTCCTATATATGATAAAAACTCGAATGGTTTAAGGATCAAGCTGCATTAAGTATTAGCTACTTATATACCAAAATGAAAAAGGTTTTAACTTATTTATTTATTATTTTTATTATAGATATACATATTTCAAATTTTTTTTTTTTTATATCATAAATATATCCATATCTACCTATATCTTACTTATATATCTTACCTATGGCTAAAGCTTTAGAAAAATAGTTTTGCTAGCTATATAAGACTCTGCATACCAAATTTCAGAGCTCTACTTGCGCTATTGGCCGAGTTCATATAGTCAGTAAGTTCATTTTTAATCGTATATAAAGAGATATAAATTTTAACTGAAAGACTTATATTGCCTTTGCTGGCTTTTGGCTTAATCTATACCAAATATTTATAGTTGACCTACTAATTTTACAGAATTCATGCTGTTATCATATATGATATATGATATATGACTGTGTATAATAGAAACTGCAATAGCCAATAGCTTGAACTTAATAAAAATAGTTTAATTATATACTCAAGATGTTATATACCAAATTTCAGCGCACCAACTATGCCAGTTGCCGAGTTCATATAGTTAGTTAGCATGGACTCTTGGAAGTAATGTAAAATTTATTGTTTATACTATGATCAATCAATACCATTTGTAACAAATTCAATCATTACAGGGTATAACAATGACAAACACTTAAAGTCCAGTAGCTAGCGGGTCAGCAGACAGCCGTGACAAAATCACTTAAGCTCTCGATCATAGAAAATTGTCGAAATATTCGAGATATACATATGTATATGAAAAGAATGAATATATATATATATGTATATATATGACAAGAATCTGGCATTGTTTTCGGATCGAACTTCAGCTTTTTGGACGGCGCAATTTGGTAGCTGTGCAGATCGCTTGATTCTTTGTGCCACGAACAAGCAACAAATACGTTTCCAATGTAAACAACAAGCTCAGTTCGAACAACAACAGCAACAACAGCAACAATAACAACAACAACAACAACAACAACAATGACAACGACAACCGTTGACACGGTGATCTGTCAAATATTTCGGCACTGTGCACAGTGCGCATACGTAATCTGACCCACCTTCACCCCTTCATCAATAGTTGAACTACGTGTGTGGTTCCCCTCTCTCTCTGCTTCTCTCTGTCTCTCTCTCTCTCTTTCTCTCTCCCTCTCTCTCACTCTCTTTCTCTGTCTCTCTCTTCCTCTCTCTAAATATCCAGCTGGGCGGCATTTGGTGCTGACACTGTTTTGGGTTGGGTCACAGCATTTGGCATTGAAAGTTACATGGTAAACAAATTAGAAACATTCCTATATATAGGCATTAGCGAGGGCCGATCGAAACTTTGACTAAGCTATGGAAACTTTTTGGTTAGCCTGCTTTATGTAAAGCTAGCTAGCTAGTTATGGAAGATATATTGAATGTGAGATGAATTTTATACAGCTCTACTTATATATATATATATATGTATTTTCTCTATATATATACTATATAGACATATGGATCAGCTATAGATGAGCTCGCATGTAGAGTAGTTCGCATGTAGATTAGTTCACACGTAGATCAGCTTTAGCGAATCTAATTGTTATCTAGATAATTGTCTGTATTGAAGAAAGAGAGAGAGAGAGAGAGAGAGAGAGAGAGAGAGCGAGAGAGAGAGAGAGAGAGAAAGAAGAGAAGACTTGATAAGATAAATGATGACTCGATCATACTCAAAGTTCATAGCAAAAGCATTCATCCATCGTAAGATCATATTTGACTGGATATAAAAGATATATATATACTAAACATTTATGATTCGAAGAGTATAATATTTAGAAGAATTGTCTTTATAATATGTACATTGGCCATAGTTATGATCTATGAGAAAAGTTCTTTTAAGAAAGCCTAAGATTTCCATTGACCCATTGACCTAAAGCAAAATCAAGCCACGGTTCATAATCCCTCTAACAATCAGCTGCAACTAGATGATGCTTCATATATGTATGTATATATGTATTTCCGCTCAAAATATAATAGAAATTGTACAAGAGATATCCTGCGTGTATATATATTATATGATAAGTTTCTTCCATAGAAGAGTTAGGATACATGAACATGATCATGAACATTAGCTCTACTCAGGAGAGAGCTAGGCATCGATCTCACAGATGATTCTTCAGTAGTTACTCTAACTATACAGTTAGTTAGTATATAGAGAAATGCTGAACGATCGCGACTTCAATTAGATCATTCGGCATTTCCGGATGCGCTCATGCCCTACACAGCGACGAATCGGCTGCGCCACTAGCTTTGACCTAAGCGCAGCGAATAGATCTATATGCAAATGCGAATGCAAATTCATGTTAATATATTATTAACATTATTACATAGTTTTTTTTTTTTGCATTTAATGTGACACTGTTTCAATTTGTAACTAATTATTGCCCACAAAGTCAAACAGAAACCGAAACAGAGATAGATATATAAATAGAATATATACCTATATATATACATATATATATAGCTGATAATTTATTGCAGTGAAACGCAGCAAATCGCACGATGATCGAGCGAGCCTGAGGCAGGGGAGGGAGGCTTGATTTTTGCTTGCTGTCCAACCGGGCGTATGAGTAACAAAAGCTATTAAAAATTATAGTCGCCTATTTAGCGAACGCTTGCATGGGCGCGCAGAGAGCGAGGGGCGGGGAGGGAGGGGGGCAGCTGCCACTGCTGCCTACTGTTAGGCGCATCAAAGGCGACCCACAAAACGCTTTGATACCCTGCCAAAAGCGCGGCATGCATCACTTGCTAAAGTCACACACATCCGGCTTAACTTATCAAGAGATACGGCCCCAACTAACTATATAAAACTATATTTATTTATATATATATAGATGTAGAACTTTATACAATGTATCATAAAGTTTGGCATTGTAAACTGATTTCGATAGCTGAACGAATATAGAAGGTGAAAAATAAAAAATATAAATTATAAAATATAAATTATAAAATATAAAATATAAAATATAAAATATAAAATATAAAATAAAAAATATAAAATAAGATATTAAATATTAAAAATAAAATATTAAATATTTATATAAATATATAAAATATTACATTATAAATTAATAAAATATAATTAAAAATTAAAAAAAAAAAAACTTAACAAAACATATATTTTAAATTATATATATTTATATATAAATATTTTTAAAAATTCAAATTTTAATTTTTTATAATTTTTTAAAGTCATTTTCTTAGTATTTTATGCTTATTATTTAATAATCACATATTTTATATAAATTTTCCATATAACAATTACTTTTAACTATTATTAATCTTTTTAAAAAATTGTTAATCAATTCATTAAAATAAATTTGTTTTTCTTTACTTTTTTTTCCTAGCCTTTGTTAGGGTATTTATGATTCGTTGATTAGATAACATTGAACTGTTGTGAATAATTTTGTTTTTTTTTTATGGATTTTGTTAGTTTTCAATGATTAATTTTTATTTGCATGTGCATACTGCACACACACACACACACACACACACACACACGCACATACATATGCATAAGTGTCAGGCTATTAAAAATTACTTGTCGCTTGTTGCTGTTGTTGTTGTTGTTGTTGTTGTTGCTGCATTTGTTGTTATTCTTTACATAACACGTTTTTGCATTTCATTAACAGCAAAATTTGCAGTTTAGCTGCGACGCCAACAGCAACTGCAACTGCGACGGCGACTGCAGCAGCGCCGTCAACAAATAACAAAATAACTTCGAAAAACGCCACCTGTTTGTGTGTGTGTGCGTGTGTGTGTGCGTGTGCGTGCGCGAGTGTGTTTCGCACTGGGAACAGTTTAACAGGCGCACAGCAGATGCTGCTGGCTGCTGCGTCCTCTGACGGCATGTGGGCTGTTTACATTTTGGCACGCTTCGTGCGTCTACAGCGGCAGCGGCAGCGGCATCAGCATCGGCATCGGCGTCGCTGCACAATTTCAATAATTCTGGCGTCATTGCTTAACTATTGTTGTTACTGCTGCTGCTGCTGCTGCTAGTGCTGATTTTAATGCTCATTTTATTCCTTTATTAATTCACTATTAGAAGCCGAAAGCGACAGCGACAACAACGCCGGCGACATAGAACTTTTTTATATATTTTTCAGTGTTTTTGTTTTTGTTGTGTGTGCTTTGTGCTTGTCGTTGCTGCTGCTGCTGCCTTAGTAGTTGTAGTTGCCGTTGTCGTTGCTTGCCGATTGTTGTTATTGCGCCTCGTCCGCTGCCGTTGGCCAATCAGCGCGGCGATCACGACATCGCCAGCGTATGGCAAAGCAATACGACGTGATGCGTTGGCTAAAAATAGATTCTGTACATTCACTTGGCGAACCCGAAGCGCTAGCCGAACCCGTCGTCGTCGTCGTCGTAGCGCCAAACGACGGCCTTGGAACACTGGAAACGAAATGTGAGCAAAGCAAATTGTGCGCTGCTCTGCCGCCGGTGTCAGACTGAGCGCCTAGCTGCAGCAGTGCCAATTTCTCCACCTTCATCTTTCGCTCTCGCTCTCTCTCTCTCACTCTCTCGCTTAAAAAGCGCAGCATTAATGCAAATGAAAATGAAAACACATTTGTTGTTGCCTGTGCTGCAGTTACTCTTCCTATTTAGGATTAATAGTAAATGTGATGTATGTATAAGTATTTGTGTGTATGTTTCAAATATTTATTTAACAAATTCGCCACTTTAAAATGCTTTTTATTAAACTAACTAACAGATGACAATTTGCGCATATCCATGCGCAGCCAACGCCGACGCAACTACTCTAGTGGCAATGCTAATGTAACTTTTTTTTATAGCTCACGCACACCGAACTTTGCATACACTAACATGCGCAATAGCTGCACAGACTGTTATATACATAAGATACATCAAGTATATAAAGTATATATAACCGTATGCATATGTCTGTATGTCTGTTCAATATGAATGCAATTGATTATATGAGAGTTAAACTCGCTGCTGTTAAGCTGTGTTACAAACGTGATGACTTAGTCGAAGGCACTCTGTCGCAATGCGTTTAACGACTGCCCGTCGTCGCGTGAGTGGGACAAACAAGTGTGTTGGAACACTGAGAACGAAACAGCAAAAACGAAACCGAAACAGCCGGTTGGTTGTCTATCGTCGCCCCTG
Organism: Drosophila nigricruria; assembly: GCA_037075265.1. Classification (NCBI taxonomy): domain Eukaryota; kingdom Metazoa; phylum Arthropoda; class Insecta; order Diptera; family Drosophilidae; genus Drosophila; species Drosophila nigricruria. The sequence goes on along the minus strand of JBAMCI010000107.1, from coordinate 11,010,084 downwards.
CCGCCGCCTGTCGCGTTGCTGCTCTTTTCGCTCTCCTCCAGTCACGAGCAGCGCGCTGGCAGCGCGCTTTTGTTATTGTTTCATTTTTTACTGTTCCCACTCGTTTTGTTGTTGTTCTGTTATTCTTCTGTTTTGTGTTTGTTGCCGTTGCCGGCTCTTCGCCGGCTGCTCCCCTGCAAATACAAGCACACTTAATATGCGTATGTGGAAGTATGCGTGCGTGTGTGTGTATTTATTTACTCACAATTTTAGCTCTTTGCTGCGCTTTGAGAAATAAATCAAAACATTTGATTGATTGTCGACTGCCCCCAACATTTTAGTAGCTGTATGTGTGTGTGTGTGAGTGCTTTAGTGAGTTCGTACTTCACCCTTCTCAGTCATTGCACGTTGACAGCGGCCCACGAACGGTAGCGTCGTCGACGTCGCAGTCCCTGCGTCTACCGATTTGCTAACCAGCTGATAAGCGGCGACGTCTTATCAGAGGTTGGCGACAATTTCGACTTTGTCGCTGCTGCTGCTGTTTTGCCTTGTTCCTCCCTCATAAGCACGTACGAGCTCTATAAACATGATGTGCAAATGGCATAGAGAAAGACGTTCCAGCCCCCAATAAAGTAAATCATTAAGTTCATCTGTCGATCTTACAGATAACTGTGCTTTCCTTAAATACATTAGTACACTCACCAACAAAACTCTTTCTAAAAGTTGAAAATGTCTTCAGTTTGAACTTTAAAATGGCGACAAAGACGAAGTGCGAACATAAATTGTCAAATTTTCAATATATATACATATATACACACATACATATATAAATACCAATTGGAATTCAATGAGAGTTCACTGAGCGCAAGTTTGTATAGTGTGAGCGAGCTTCGAGTACTGCCATCTCGCTCTGCCGCGCCAAGCATAAGACTCTCTCGAAACGAAGCTCCCTAAGATTTCATGTAAATATTTTGTACAAGATATTCCATTCGTATGGTACTGAACTTGAGTATTTTGCGAAAGTGCAATTACAACAACAACAATAATAACAAAAACTACAACAAGAGTCCAATAAGATTCTATCAATATAAAACACTTCATTCTCTTCATCTCCTGCTATTTGCTACCCAGCAGCAGCCGCTTCGGCTGGCCATCGAGTTCTACTGGGCTGTTCGTACCCATTGGGCAAACGCATACACTCGCACAATTATGTAAGTACAGTAAGGCAGGCAGGCAGGCGCGCATCCCATTGGCTTTGCACTAATATAACAGTAAGCCGGCTGCGCATGCCCCTTTTTTTTTTTAGAACGAAATGTTCATATACATTTTCAAGGTCACCGTCGTCGTTGACGCGTCGCAGTCGCTGCATTTGAAATGCGTATGCAGCGTGGCGCTTGTTTCAATGTCAAATCGTTTCAGTCGAAAACTTACACTGGCACGAAACTCAACATTGATGCACTGAAATTAAATTATTTAATTTTTCTGTTTCTTAAAACTTAAGAGCTAAAAAAAATGTATTTAAATTTAATAAAATTTCTTATATTAAATTTAAAATTTATGTTTTTACATAACAAAATTTTTAGATATAATTTAATAATTTTTTGGTATAAAAATTTATTTATAAATTTTACTTTTTTACCACTGTGTCGATAATAATTGTACTAAAAAGTAATTTTATTTATTTTTGTATGTTTTGCGAGTTGATATAAATGTAGATCCATGTATGTGCATATCTACTTGACAAGTATGTACATACATATACTATATGTATACATATGTACGTACGTACAGTGGACTCTAATAGCTTTTGATCCAATATAAACCCAACAACCCGGCAACATTTTGAAACTTTTTATTTCTTTTTGATTCTGTTTTTGTTTTTTTTTTTAATTTTTTTTTGCTGTTTATTTTGTACTTTTTGGGTGGATTTCAATTCCGTGACATTCCCACTCTAGCATTTGAGGCTTGGCCAGTGGCGTCGTCGCTGCGGTGGTTGTGGGGCCTGTCCAGCCCACGCAGCTGTTGTTGGCAGCGACGCCGTCACTGGGTCGATGTTTGCGGGTTGCGTTTGTTTATTTGTTTGCCGTGCGTTGGCTGGCTGTGTTTCGTTTCTCAGCGTTTCGCCTCAGCAGTCGGTCGAACTGTCGCCTCGTCGCAATTTAGTGCTTTGCGTGTACCAGACTTGAACGCAACGCCGCCCGCTGCCTTCACAGCACGTCGCCCACCACCAACCAGCCCAAACCATACAAGAAACCCGAACATACACAAACGAACGTGCGACCGAGCGAGTGAGCGAGCGAGCGAGCGGTCGGATAGCCGACGAGGTTCTTATTAGATTTTTTTATAGTGGCGGCTATTGTTGTTGCTCCGAGCTTAGAACGAACGCCAGCAGCAAAGGCAAAGGCAACGGCAACGGCAATAATAATAACAAAAACAAAAACAAAAACAACAGCAAAATCAACAACAACAAACGGTCGGCCGCGCCTTTGCATTTGACTTTAGCTCGTTTCGCAGTCGTCGTCGTCGTAGTCGTCGTCGTCGTCGTCTCTCGTTTCGTTTCGTTTTGTTCTTTTGCCTCTCGCATTAGAACGCGCGCTGCCACCGTCGCTGCTGGCGTCGCTGCCGCAGTGCTCGTCGACGTCGACGGTCTTATTGGGTTTAAGCGAATTTCAAATTCGCCCGAACTTTTATTCAACGTGTTGGTTTCGTCGCGTGAGCAACTCTGAAACTGAAAACAAGAAAGAAAATTCTATCTATCTATCTGTAAAAACACAAACAACAACAAAAGAACAAAAAAAAAAAACATTTATTAAGAGTACCCGAAAATAAAAACACTGAATATACCAATACCAGCAACTACCCGTAACCGTATCCGTAACCATACCCGTAACCGTAACCGTAACTGTTAACCGTTAACCGTAAACCGTAATCGTAACCATAACCGTAACCGTAAACGTAAACGTAGTCGTAGTTGTAATCCCCATTCGCGTCTATATCGTGTGTTCCGTTGGTGTTTCGAAAATATATATATATTTATTTTTTTTTTTGGATTCGACTTCCAACAGTTACAGAGAGCTATATACAGAAGCTGTATCTGTAAGAGAAACAGATATATATATACACATATATAGTTATATATCTGCCTGGATCGTATAGATCGTACTATATTTTTTTTGAAGTGTTACAAACCACCAAGTGCTACCAAAAATGCCTTACTTTAGCGTTACGCTTTAGTGTCACAAGTGCTACTTACCGTTAAATGCGAGCGACCAGTGTTGGTTAACAACACACGCATCAACAGACAATCAACGTTAGCCAACACTCGCCACAGTTCTGCTACATCAATTGCTACCGGAACTTCTACTACTTCTTCATCTTCCGGCCCTTCAGCTGCATTAACAGGTGAGCACTACGACCTAGGTTTATCCCCTCTCTCTCTCCCTCTCTCTCTTTCTTTCTTTCTATATATATATATATATATATATTTCTATGTGAGTCTACGTGACTCTACTCACACGCTGGCATATTTATCGCAATGCGTTCGCCCCGCCCGGGCAAATAACAGCCCGCCGGAATCCCTCCCCTCCCACATATAGGGTGGGCAGACCAATCCATCTACTGATTATGATTCGGTTGCGATATGTTTGAGCTTTTGCGGTTGAGGGAAACTCCCCGAGTGCATGCACTGTCCATCCGATCCGATCAGCTCGCCGTGCAATTCAATTGCTGCATCGAGCCCCGAATTCATTAGCAACGGGCTTACACTAGCTTAGTGGACTTAGCTGCGACTCAGGCGAATAGTGTGAATCTATTCGAATCGTGTCTTTTATTGATTCCGAAGGCTTAATTAGAATGCAAAGCGACGCTGGCCGTTAGCGATACATCAGTTTGCTTTAAGAGTGTAACTAAGAGACATTTAGATTTGATTTTAACTATGTATTATTAAGTGAATCATCATCAGAGTAGATGAATGAATTATGTCTCTGATTGTTCTTGATGCTAAAATTGAGTAATTTCAATCAGAAATTGGTTTGTTTCGCATTAGCGACTCATCACAGTAATCACAGTAGTTGAATCATGTCTTTAACTTTTCTTGAAAAGTTGATATATTTAAAAACTTTAAACAGAAAAGAGTTTATTTTGCTTTGAGGATTCATCACAGTAATCACAGTATCATGGTTTTATCAGTATTTGAATCATGTCTTCCACTTTTCTTGAATAAGTTAAGCTATTTTAGATACTTTAATCCCAAATCAGTTTGATTTGAGCTCACAATTCATTAAAGTAATCACAGCAATTACAGTAATCTCATTATCACAGTATTTGAATCATGTTTTTAACTTTTCTTTTAATGTTATCAAATTTAGATGCTTTAGATCAGAAAAGAGTTAGTTTCGAACTAATGAATCATTACAGGAATCACAGTAATCTTAGGAGTCATAGTCATCACAGTATTCACAGTATTTGAATCATATATGTAACTGTTCTTAGACACTTTGAATACTTTAATCAACCTTTCATTATTCATAACTTATTCCTCATTATTTGAATCACATCACAGTGATTACAGATGGCCCTCTCTCTCTCTCTCTCTCTCTCTCTCTCTCTCTCTCTCTCCCTTCCCTCTCTCTCCCTCTCTCTCTCCCACCCATCTCTTCTTATTGGCATATTCAAATTTCTCTATCATATTACTCACTTGCCCCACAGCTGCTTGCAGCACGCATCAAAAGTCTTTTGGGAATATCTTTCATATTGACTATGAATCACGTCCTCACAGCTTCCCAACTTCAGGCAATTCAATTGAATCTAATTGGATTTTGCGATTAGCATAAAAAAAGGCTGAAAGTCCAATATGAAGCAAAGTCTTTGGCAGTCTAATCAGAATCAATGATAGAACTTTGCAGCCGTTGATTGCTGCTATTATTCATGTTAATATATATATATATATATATATAATATATATATTTCTATATATTTTCTTTATAATTAATATATATATATATTTACTTAATGCTTCTTCTTCTTGCACTTGGAAATTCTATTCAATATTGCAATCGCGCACGCATGAAATGGGGCCACATGGAAGCTGTTGCTCTTGTTGCATATACTTGTGCCTCGGCCTCTGCTGTTGCTGCTGCTGCTTCTTCTTCTTCTCCTACTTCTTCTTCTTCTTCTTGTTGTCTACCCTTTTGCTCTGCTCCATATATATACATATATATATATTTATAAAGAATCCATTCTTGAAATTCCTTTCATTTTGCATATGGGCCACGCGGAATTTTGCCAATTTCCACTTGCTTCAGCTGCCACTGGCATTGCTGCTGCCTTGTGTATGTGTGTGTGTGTGTGTGTGTGTCTGTCTGTGTGTGTGTGTGTGTGTATGTGTGTGTGTGTGTGTGTGTGTATGGAGAGCTAGTAGCATTGCCTGTCGCAATTATCAGCATTCAACTTGTCTGCGGCTCGTGCCATTGCAAAGGGCACAAACACTAGCCTGGCCAGGCCTGCTGCTTGCCAAGGCAACACACACACACACACACACACACAGGCACACACACACACACACACACTCATACACACATCTATCTATATCTGGTTAACAGGTGTTTTGGCTCTTTGCGCACTTCTTGTCCGTTTTTGGCTTTGGCTTTGGCTTTCAACGCCTGCTTGCCACGCCTCTGTGCCTTCTTCTTTTTTTTGTTTTTGGCCAGCAGCTGCACATCATTTCGTTCTCTCTCTCTGCCTGCCTCTCTCCCTCTCCCTCCCTTCCAATTGAATTTATTCATTAATTTATTAAACAATTTCCTACACTGCGCAAAAAAAAAAAAAAAAAAAATTGCAACGAAATTTTTTGCCTCGAGCTAAAAGCAACCCCTTTTGCGTGGGCCTCAAGCAACCCTGCAGCTCGAAATAGATAAACTGCATAAACCCAAGTCTATGGCCAAGAGGGTTATTTGACGACGAAAAAAGGAGAAGAAGAAGCAGCACAAAGCTAAAACGCTGCGCATTTTATCGCCATAAGATTTATGCGAGCGAATGCGGAAAATGTCAATGGAAAATAGCAGCAACCCCACACCCCACACCCCACACCCCACCCCCCCTGCACACCCAAAAACCCATTTCTTTTGCTGTTGTCAACATGCGTGTTAGGGCTAGTGCTTGTAGGGGTAGAGGGGTGGTTCGAGGGGGGGGGGGTTACGCGCAAGTTTTTGGTTGTTAAGGGTGTTCATATATGCGCCTAAAAACATAAATTGTGCGAACATGTGAGAATTGTACTCAAGTATAGTTGAAGCCACTCAGTTGGAGCAAACACACACACACACACGCACACATACATACGCACACATACATATATACATACAGTGTGCGTGTGTTTGTAATGAATGATTTCCATTGTTGGCAGCTCGCAAGCTCAGGCCCAAGACGCAGTAGTTGCTCTTACTACCAAACACACACACACACACACACACACACACACACACACATGCATGGCTGGTCATGTGCGTGTGCGTCTAATGTTCCAAAATACAAAACAAAAAAAACAAGAAAAGTTGCGGCGTCACATTGCAGACCCTCCTCGACTGAGGCCAGGCCAGACCAGGCCAGGCTAGGCTAGGGCAGGCCAATCCATCCACACAAATTTTGATTCAGTCGCAATATAAAATTTTTTTATTTGTACTATTTCCCGCCCAGTTTTTACATAGTATTTTCCATTTTCCAGTTTCCATTTTTCTTTTACATGTCCAATTCCAATTCCATTTCCATTGCCCCCGTCCAAGCGTTTGTCTCTTTAAACTTGAGTACGACATGTGTTTCATTTCGATGTGAGCAAGTTTTTAGAAGTTATATATATGTGTATACTATATGATATATATATATATATATATATATATACTATATGATATATATATATATATATATATACTATATGATATACATATATATAAGTACTATATTCATTCCCATAAAGCTAACGCCCAAAATGGCCTTTTGAGTACATACTACATATTATATACATACATACATACATACATACATACATACATATTCCCTATGTCAAGCATTAATGAGTCCCTAAACCCCTCCCTAACCCCCTCTCCACCCCACTGTCTGACCCCTACACCCATGCGACTGTAGTTGGCCAGAAGTTTACAGCCTTGACAGGCGCGCAATTTGACGAGTTGAAGCCGACCAAAACAGAACATTTCGACTCTGTGACAGTGTTGCCACCCGTCCAAAAGTCTCGTAAAACATGTAGTAAAAACTTTGGGCGAACCGAGTATAAACCAACTGCCAAATACCCTAGCTGAAAAGCCAAAGTTCTGCAGTGGGGATAACGTCAGTAATAAGCAATGACAATGATAATGCTAATGCTAATGACAATGTTAGTGTCGATGCTAATGCTTCTAACTATAATCATAATCATAGAGATAAAAAAATGATAATAATGATAATGATAATGATAATGATAATGATAATGATAATGATAATGATAGTGATAATGATAATGATAATGATAATGATAATGATAATGATAATGATAATGATAATGCTAATGCTAATGCTAATGCTAATGCTAATGCTAATGCTAATGCTAATGCTAATGCTAATGGTAATGGTAATGATAATGATAATGATAGACCCAATCATAATCATAATCATGTTCTTAAAGACAATAATGACAATACTGATAATGATAACAATAATGACAATGATAATGATAATGAAATAGTAAAAAAATCATAATAATTATGATATTACTAGTGATCATGATCATGCTTATAATGACAATTACAATACCAATAACAATGCGCAATGACAATGATAATGATAATGAGCCAAGCCAATATACCCGTCTGCAATTCAAGTGTAGAACATATATTGAGACACAACTGTACGCAGCATCGCTGCTGGCGAGACACATCTCATTTCCATTCAGCATTTGGCCATTTGTATGTTTCGTACATTTGTATTCACATATTCACATTCAGATATTCACATATTCATATTCCATATTTCTCTCCATAATTCTTTGGTTCGGGGCCTGTCAAAAAGTTTCGTACGACACAAAACTGTCAAACTTTATGAAGGCGCATTTTCGAATGTATTTTCGACGCTCGCATCGTTGTCAGTGTTTCTGTTCTTTCTTTTCCTTTCGGTTTTTCGGGCTTTCAATATTTGTAGCGCAATGAAATTGTCAACGAGCTGCCAACTAAATAAACTAATAAATAAATTAAAATGGATCTGTCGAGCAATGCAGATGCTCAAAATGTAAACAGAAACTAAAAGTTAAAAGTAAACTAAGAGCGAGAGTAGCGCCAAGCGCCGGGATATTAACAGCATCAGCTGATGGTATTTGATATGAAAGAGCATCACTGTACCTATACAGTGAGCATCGGCTAAAGGCAGAAGGCAGTTCGCATATACAGAGAGTTTACTGTGTGATCCATTGGTAGTTCAGATTGAAGCTAATGCGTAATGTGATGAGTAATGATATTGTTTAAAACAGTTTTTAATATTGATAATAATAATAGTAATAGTAATGATAATAGCTAATATAATGAAAAAATACCAATAATAATGATAATACTGATGACAATGCTAATGATTATGCTAATGATAAAATGGATTACTAAGGAATAATAATGATATTAGTAATGAAAGTATCAATAGCAATACTAATGATAAAATTGATTACTAATGATCAATGACAATACTAATGATAAAATTGATTACTAATGAAAGTATCAATAGCAATACTAATTATAATGTTGATGACAAAATGGATTACTAATGAATAATAACGATAATAGTAATGATAGTACCAATGACAATACTTATGGTAATGATAAAAGTAATGATAGTACCACTGACAATACCAAAGATAATGCTAATGATAAAATTGATTACTAATGTATAATAATGATAATAGTAATGATAATACTAATGACAATACTAATGATAATGCCAATGATAATAGCAACAATAGTACTAAAGACAATACTTATGATAATTCTAATGATAATACTAATGTTAATACTAATCAGAAGACTTATCATAATACTAATGATAATACTAATTAAACATAATAATCATGATCAAATTGCTAACGATTGTGACAAAAATAATGATAATAACAATACTAATGATAATAGCTATAATGACATACCTATACTTAGCCACTTAATATGTTTTTTACTTCAAATTCACATAGTTACCTAGATTTTACAGGGTATTCCATATAATTGTAGCCTTAAGATTTATTGCTTTCTAGATTTATTAAGTTTCGAGGCAAAAACACGATAGATTTGACAGCGACCTTCATGCGCTGTAAACTGCCTAATTTATAATTCAAAGGAAAAATCATTCAGTTAATTGCCTTCTGGTCTCCCCTGAGCCCCCCTCTCCCTCTCACCCCCCTATCTTCGCTCTCTCCCACTTCGACCCTTTTGAAAGTTTCCAAGCCCTTTTTTTTTTTTTTTTTTTCGCTGTGGCCCGCATCGCTGAGGCCCTTCTGCAATCAAGACAAATAATCGATTCTAGCTACATTCATTAGACAATTAACTTGACCAGATATATGTGCATACATAGATATATGTGTATGTGTATATATATATATATATTTTCTATAGTTCGTCTGCCAAGTAAGCTCCAACTTCCAGCATTTGTAGTTTTCGGCTTACGCCCACTTGCGCTTTCTTTGGAAGCGCAAATCCAATTTCTGATGTGCAATAAAAATGTGTTTCATCTCTCTCTCTCTCTCTCTCTCTCTCTCTCTCTGTTGCTCTCTTGCTGTGCAGTTGATTTACTTAAGCCATTAAAAGTATTGGGCCAAAAATGCTCAAAAACCAGGCAGCAGCAGAATTTGAAGCTGAAACAGAATCAGAAACAGAAACAGCAACAGCAAAACGGAGCTGGGCCAAAAGCCAAAAACCGGTTCGCCATTTGTCAAAGCCAACAAAAAAATAATAAAATAAAAAAAAGCAAAGCCAGCCAAAAAAATATAAAAAAGCCCCATAAAATAACAATAATATATTATATATATAGTAAACTCAACCCCTGCGCCCCCTCCCCAGCCCAGGCCACAAGCCCAACTAAGCCTTAGTCTATACGAACTGCGAATACGCTAATTGCCGAGCAGTAAAAACTTTGAATAAAGCTTCAAAAAACTGAACAAGATTTTTTATCTTTTTTTTATTTTTATAGTCTTAGCACAGCAAATCCTAGGCCTAGATTGAGAATTTGATTAAAAAATTAAAGCAAAACACGTAAAATCCTAAAAAAAAAAATAATAATAAAAAAAGTATTAAAAAATTGTACAAAAAATTTGAAAATAAAGTAAAAAATATACAGAATTAAAAAATGATTTAGACTCTTTTTAGGAATTTAATTAAAACATTGAGAAATATATAAATTAAATTAAAATATATATAAAAAAAAATTTTAAATAAATAAATTAAGCTAATTTTGAAATTTTATATTTATAACAAATTAATAAATATAAAATTTCAAAAAGATTTTTTATAACAAATCAATAAATATAAAATTAAAAAAAAAACTTTATTTATTTAATTCTATTTTAATTTAATTTAAATATATTTTAATTAATCAATAAAATATTATTCAAAATAATTACGTTCTTATTTTGAATAATATTTGATTGATTAATTAAAATATATTTAAATTAAATTAAAATATATAAATAAAAAACTTTAAATAAATAAAAAACCCTCTTTGTGAAATTTTATATTTATTGATTTGTTATAAAATATAATAAATTGTTATAATAATATATAAAAACAAAAAATAAAAAAATGAAAAATATAATTTCAAAAAACATTTTTTGAATTTTATTGCTTATTAATTTGCTCAGTTAATTAATAAAATATATTTTTCAAAATTTTATTTGCAATTTAATTTGTATTATTTCTTATTTTATTTATTTTTTTTTTAAGTTTTTAAAAATTTGTAATTTCAAGTTTTTTTTATCTGAAAATTTTATTTGTCATATTTTCAATTTTTGTATTTATATATATATTTTTTTAATTTTTACTATGCTTTTTTTTTTTATTTATTTTTTTAATTTATATATTTTTTATTTAGTTTTTATAATTAGCTAGTTCAAGCACCTTAACTACATTTCTTTCTAAATACAGGGTATAAATGCAAACATGTTAAGTACAAGGTTTTCCCTGTTTGCTTTAAACTCTTTTTCTAGCCCCCTTTCGTGCACTCTCTCTCTCTCTCTCTCTCTCTCTCTCTCTCTCTCTCTCTTCTCTCTCTCTCTCTCTCTCTCTCTCTCTCTCTCTCTCTCTCTCTCTCTCTCTCTCTTGTTTTCTTTCCTGTTCTTTAGTTTGTTAAGTGTTTGTTGTTTTTTTTTTCTTATTTTCTTATGTTAGTTTATTTTATTTTTTATTTTTTTATTGTTTAAAATTCATCACGATTTTTATTTTCGCTTTACATTTGGATTTTATTTTCAAAAAATTTTTGTTGCTGTTTTTTTTTTTGCTTTGCTGCTGCTTCTAACCTTGAAGCACATTTAATTTGATGGCTGCTTCTTCTTCCTCCTCTTGTTGTTGTTGTTGTTGGAAAATAAACAACAACAAACAAGTGGAAGAAGCAGCAGCTAGATTCTAAATATATGTGTAATACATATTAATGTACGTAGCACAGCTACTATAGAGGGTATATTTATATAGACAGAGGCACACACGCATATGTGAATATATATATATATATATATATATATATATATATATGTATATATATATATATATATATATATATTATATATATTTATATACATGTGTTTGCATGTGAAAATTTCATGTGGGGTCGCGTTCTATCTAGTTGCTACTTGGCGTATACACTCTAGAGATACCCTGTAAACCCTTGTAAGCTGAAAAAGTTAAATAAAAATATTTGTTTAGCATAGTTTAAAACAAATCTGTTGGGATTCAGTATGATCTGTCTTATATAGATTCATAAATATAAAAATAAAATATTTTTAAAGCCTTTTTGCTCCTATTTTTATGAGCTTGACTGTAGTTCTGCGAGTTATTCTAAGAGTTTATTGCTCAAAATTTGTTTTAACTTAAAAATTGTTAAAGCTTAATTTTATTTATTTGCTTGTTCTGTTCTTTTACAGGGTATCTTTTAGTCGTTATATTCATTTTTTCTGCTTTTTTTTTTGTTGCTTTCGTATAATTGTCGAATTTTCGTTGGTTTTCAGTTGGTTTTTTCTTTCGTTTTGGTTGGATTTTGACGTCGCGTCTTGATTCGAATTTTGTGTGTGTCTAGCAAGTCGCATATATCATCTTTTGTTGTTGTTGTTCCAAAAATTACTTAATTGCAGCCATATGTGTGTAGCGCGCTCTCTCCCTCGCTCTCCCTCTCTCCTCTCCTCTCTCTCTCTCATTGCCGCCTTTTCCTGGGCGCTAAACTGGAAATGTGTCGTCGCGGCGAATATATCTGCGGCTATGGCTGCGAATGTATCTGTATCTCATCTAGCCGCACATACGTACACACACACACACACACACACATGTCTATAGTTATAGCTGTATCTACGCATTGCTCGACTGTTGCTGTATCTAATTCTAATTTATTTTGCCAAAAGAGAAAAGAAGAAAATAATAATGAGGCGGCGGCAGGCAAATAAAATAAAGGAAAAGAGAGAGAGAGAAAAAAAAAACAACAGTAAACGCAAAGGAAGCGCGCAAAAGTTGCTATTGTTGTTGTGCCTGTCGTTTTATTTATTTATTTATGCGTAGTTTTTATATTTTGTTTTTTTTGCTCAATAAATTACGCTCTGTTGACATGCCGCACAGCCCCGAAAGCCGCCGAGCGAGCAGAGCCGAACCGCCGCGAGCCGAGCCGAGCCGTGCCGTGTCGAGCCGAGCCGAGCCGAGCTGAGCAGAGCTGAGCTGAGCCGAGCCGAATGTGTCGCAGCCGGCTCGGCCGCCGCCTGGTTCAACCCTCATTTTTGGTCATTTGAATTGCAGTTGAAGTCGACGGCGCTGTCGGCGTCGGCGTCACGCGCCGCTGCGCTTTAATGGCCCAAGCGCAACTTTTGCTTTCATTGCACGTACCAACAACAACAGCAGCAGCAGCAGCAACAACAGCCGAAAATTGAACTTGAAATATTTTTGTGTTGTGGAAACTTCGGGACGCCCGCCGCTCAAGTCGCTTCTCACGCTTCGCATGCGAACAGCGTAAAGCCGAAGCTGAAATTCGAAAACCCGAAAGACAAACGCGGCTCATTAAGCCGTTCGTTCGGTGGCGGCTATTGTAATATGAATGGTGTGGGCGTGGCAGCAGCGCTTGACGACCGCGCCAGCAGAAGAACTAATGTGCAAGAGCAAGAGCAAGAGCAAAGCGCAGCGGAGTTTGAGTTCGAAAAGTCGAAGTTGAAATGCGCTCGCGAAGCTAAACAGGAAATTTATGTAGCCCGAACGAGGGCCTATGCGAATTGATATTCTGATAAGATATGGTAAACTTCATGCTAATAAGAAAGTATCTATGAGAAGGAAATGAGGAAATGAAGCTTTAATGATAGAGTAATTAAATGTATAATATATTTGTAGTGTAGAACTACTATTTTCATGATTTTCATATATACAACGATTACTTGATATGACAACTGTATGTATCTATGTCTATATTGGTCCAAAGTATTTCTTAACTTCAGTTTTGATACAATTATCTAATATATGCGGAAATCTCTTATAATAAGTATGACTAAGTATTTCTATAACACTTATCCATATGACACCTAAATGATATAATGAGTCGTTTCATACAATTTTGTATTATTTAATAGCTGATATATAGTAAAAGCTTCTCTGACAAATTTCATGCATCTAGCAGCAGCACAAGCTGAGTTCACACAGCTGGAAGTTGGAATAATATACGAAACTCCAACAGTTTTGAGCGTGGCTTATGAAGGAAATCAAGTGAAATTTTGTTGAGTTCACTTGAAGCCGAGCTGAGAGTTAAATGTTGCAAGATCGTAAGCTTTTGCCACAGAGTTCTCGAGTTTGCTGCGGGGCCCAACATTTGACAGCTGCGCTATCAACGTAGACATCTTCAACTACCCACAGCTCAGCAGCACTTCACACACTCACACACACACACACGTGTTGTGATTTAACGAGCTTTGTTCGGGCTGTAAAAATGAAGTCAAGTTGCTCAACGAGAGAGAGAGAGCGGGAGAGGGGGACGCGCACACCTTGGTTCCAGGTAGACTCCAAAATTCGCAGGCACAATTTACAGCTCACAGCTGTGGGGCAATTAGAAAACCCGAATACCGAATGCCCCAAACGTAATGCCATCCAAAATTTTGTTTTTTCTTTTTTCATTTTTTTCGGTTTTTTTTTTTCGGTTTTTTTTGTGTAAAAAATGACTTTCCGCTGCGGTGGGCAGGGCCGCAGCTCGAACCCCGTCGGCGGCTTTGGTTTTGTTTTCGTTTTTGGTTGTTTTTATTTTGTATATTTTTTTTCAGATTTAGATTTCGTGTTACGCTTTTTGGGCCATAAAATCAGACAGTAAATGAAAAAAGAATAAAAAAAAAAAACAAAATAAAAAAAAAAACGAAAATTCGAAAAAAAAATCCGGAAAAAAAACAAAGCTCCAAAATAGTTAAGTATATATAATAATAGCGCGCATCTTAATTATATAACAATTAAACGTATAACATATGCCAGAGCAGGAAAGACAAAGTGAGTGAGAGAGAGAGCTAGAGCGCGTGCGAGCGAGATAGCGAGACAGCTTAAAGTCTCCGGCTGAAGGTTGCCTTAAATATGGGAAAACTGTAATTTTTCGTTGCTTTTTTTTCCCCTCCTTACTTATGAGAATTATACAAAAAAAAACATCAAATAAAACGTACAGCAGCTCGCATTAAACGTAATTTATTTGAAACAAAGAAAATTTTACAAAAAAAAAAAAAAAACAGAAACAAAAAACAAAAACAAACGCTGAACAAATTGCTGGCTGGAAAATGATGATCGTTACGGGCTTTCGGCTCGGAGCTCTGGGAGAGAGAATGCAGCGACAAGGTCAAATGATTGCTGTTGCTTGTTGCTCGTTGTTGTTGTTGTTGTTGTTAACATCCGTGGCAATTTGTCAACTGTGGCACAGAGACAGCCACAGACAGAGAGACAGCGACAGATACAGATACAGATACAGCTACAGCTACAGTTGCAGATACAGATACAGATACTGAAAATGTATCTGCGCGCATTCAGCTCATTGCGCAATACGAAAAATGTTTGAAACAATTCAAGGGTGTTTGGGCAGCACATACCACGCACACACACACACACACACATACACACACATACACACACACACAGGCAGCATACTCAGACCACACAGTATCACAGCACAGCTTGGTATAGTCTATAAAATATGATAAGGAAATGGCAATTCAATTTTTCTTATAATTTTTCCAGTTTTCTCTTTGTGCTGCATTCTTAAACGTTTAACAGGCTGCACGCTGCGCCAAGCAGTCCAAGCACTAGATAACGATCTTAGCTGATAAAACAGCAAATTCTATATGCATATCTATATACATATATATCTATATATGTACCTTACAGTCTATGCCTAAACGTTTTACTGGCTGCTCAGCTTTGCTAATATCAAATGTGTCTCTGTCTCTCACTCTGCTCCCTATACACTTCTTAAGTGTTTTACAGCATTCAAGTTCAGCAAATGAATTTGGTTTCTCTGCTCTCTGCTGCATTCCTAAACGTTTTACTGGCTGCTCAGTGTTAGTAATATCTTACATATCTTGTCTTTGTCTCTGCTCTCTATATACTTCCCAATTATAACAAGTTGAGCAAATGAATTTGGTTTTTCTACTTTTTTCTACATTCCTAAACGTTATACTGGCTGCTCAGCTTTGCTAATGTCTTACATAACTTGTCTTTGTCTCTGCTCTCTATACACTGCCGAATTCTAACAAGTTGAGCAAATGAATTTGGCTTTTCTACTTTCTCCTAAACGTTTTACTGGCTGCTCAACTGTGGTGGTAGCATTTGAACGTAGCACTTCCATGTTAGTTTCATTTTCGCAGTGAATAGGAGTTTGTCTAGAGTAGATACAGCAAGAACTGGCTCTATATCACATATCATAAATAGGTTTTTAAAGAAGTTTATATATACATATTTGTAGACTAGACCTTATATCACACTCTAGCCTAGCGTGTTATTGCCTTAATTACAGGGTATTCAAATAATATGTTTTTGTTTTGTTTTGTTTCTTTTCATTGTATTTTTTTCCGTTTGTTATGCCAACTCGTTGTGAAGTTGTTGACAGGCGTCCGACTGTCGCCCGCCTGTCCGCAAATTAGGCGCATGCCGGAGGGCGTCGGTTAGGCGGGGCAGTTGGCAAATTGTTTTGAAGGGGTGGAAAGGGGAGGGCCACCGATTAAAGAATAACATGCAACAAAATGTGGCAACAGCCACCAAATTGCACTTGGCACACAATACGAACAAGAGTTGTTTCTGCAAAGGGCTCAAAGTGCTGCAGCGCGGCTCAGAGTGGCTTACAGTGGTTCACAGTGGTGCGCAGTGGCCTAAAAGTGATACACAGTGGCTCAAAATGATGAGAAGTTTTGTTCAGTTGCTCTAAAGGCTGCACAGTGGCTCACAGTGGCTCAAAGTGTCTCGCAGTGGCTCAAAGTGTCTCGCAGTGGCTCAAAGAGGCCCACAGTGGCTTAGAGTGTATCGCAGTGGCTCAAAGAGGTTCACAGTGGCTCAGAGTGTCTCGCAGTGGCTCAAAGAGGCTCACAGTGGCTCGAAGCTTTACAGAGTGTCTCACTGTGGCTCAAAGTGGTGCAGAGTGGCTCAAAACACTGCACAGTTTCTTAAAGTGGTGCACTGTGGCTCACAATTCCGGCTCAAAGTGGCCGGAAACTATTGCTCAGTGGTTTGAAATGCTGCATAGTGGTTTTAAGTGGTGCAGACTGACGCACAGTGGTTTACGGTATAGCAGAGTGGCTCAGTGGTATCTCAGAGTGTCTTACAGTGGCTCAAAGAGCCCTACAGTGCTTGAAAATGCCACACTGTAATTCTAAGTGGTGCACAGTGGCTCAAAGTGTTGCAAAGTGGTGCACACTGGCTCAAAATGGTTCGATATGCTGCAGAATAGCTCAAAGTGGTGCAAAGTCATTGCCAATACCTAAGAGTGGTTCAAAGTGCTCCTCTGTGGCTCACAATGCTGCACAGTGGCTTACAGTGTAGTTTTAAGTGGTGCACAGTGGCTCAATATGCTGCAACTCCAACTCAAACTCATGCACAGTGGTTGAGAGCAGCTTATTTGGCTAAGCAAAACCCCCCCTCAAAGAAAATCGAAAAACAAAAAAAATTACCAAATTTATATGAACTTAATTTATGCGTGTGAAATCTTTTGTTTGGCTGCTTTTTGGCCCACTGTGCGGAAGTGTTTTGTTGTCTTTCTTGTTGTTAACTTTAATTGTTCAAAGCTGCAGATGCTTTGCATTTGAGCTGACCAAAACAGCTTAACTTGGCCAAGCGAGGTGTGAAAAGCTGCAACCGAGACGCAAAGCTGAAGTTGCTAATGTTGCTTGGATATATAGATATATATATATATATAAATATATGTATATATATGTATATACTAAATGTATTTCCTATGTTCCCTGCTTTGCTCATCTCGGCTGCTGTGATTGATCGCTTTGGCTGCGCTCAGGCAGCAGCAATTTTCATTAAGCATACGCCACGTTGTGCGCGCAGTCATGAGGCACATGTTGTTGTTGTTGTTGTTGTTGTTGTTGTTGTTGTTGTTTGTTGTTGTTGCTGTTGCTTTTTAGTTATTCGGAGGTGTAAATTTTTCAGCAATTGGATTTTGTATCTTTATCTGAGCATTGTTTATGCGGCGTCGACGTTTCGTTTCGTTTCGTTTCGTTTCGTTTTTCTTGTGCCTCGCTTTGCGTTTGGCTTTGGCGCAAATTAACTTTGAACTTCAAAAAAATATATAAAGGCAACAATAGCAACACCAACACCAACAGCAACAACAACAACTCAACAATCAACTTCACCTTGTTCAAGGTCTAAGAGCAACGGCAGCAGCAAATGCCAGCCCCAAAAAAGAAACAAAAAATCAACTCCAAGATTTGTTGTTATTTTTTTTTATTTCTGTCTGATTTTTTTTTTTAGCTTCGACTCATTTGCATAGGGAAATTGAATGTTGTATCTTATGTTGCTGTTGTTGTTGTTGTTGTTGTTGTTGCTGATGCTTGCTAGCAACATCAGAGCTTAAAGCGAACATCATTATCATCATCATCGTCTGGTTGTATATATCTATATGTGTCTATTCAGGTTTTATCTATCTATTAAACTGGAGATGGCTATTGTATCTGCATAACAGGTGGTCCAGCGGCTAATGCAGGCTTGTTTTTAGAGTGACCATAGCAGTGTGTGTGAGTTTTGTTTGATTAGAGTGACCAGAGTTGTGTTGTTAACTCTTCTCAGAGTTACTTAAAGCAATTGCTTTGAGTACTGTGATCAAAAAATCGATTATAATAGATTAGAGTGACCATACCATAGAATTGTAAACTTAAGCTTTGATTAGAGTGATCAGAGTTGCGTTCCTAACTCTACTCAAAGTTACTTAAAACCATTTCCTTGATTGCTATAATCAAAAACTCAATTATATTAGATTAGAGTGACCATACCATTGAATTGGACACTAGCTTTCATTAGAGTGATCAGAGTTGTGTTGTTAGCTCTACTCAGAGCTACCTAAATCAATTGAATTGATGGTTGTAATCAACAATTCAACTGTATTACATTAAGGTGACCATGCCATACAATTTGAAACTCTAAAGTAAGCCGGTTTGCGCAAGTTGTCCTTCATGCCACTCCAAATGTCAGTCACAATAAGTTTAGATCGATGAAAAAATAGAGTGACCATGTCAATAATATTATTCTTGGCAAATTTGGTTACTCTATTAAAACAATACTTAAGAGTTCATAATATTATGACTGTAAAAAGCAAACGCCTAATAGATTTATCATATTTGTGCATAATTAGAGTGACCATATCTAACTGATTATTATTAACAGTATTTCAGTATGATCGTATTGTGTGCATAGCTTGATTTCATTCAAACAGTGATTTCAAATATAGAGTGACCATATTTGTCTTAGCATATGCATATATATGTACATAGAGCACAATCAAATTGGTGAATTGCAAAAAATGTTGTTATTGAAATGAAAATTGCTGGCAATTACTGAGCAGTTAGCGCGCCACACTTTGGGGTGACCAAACACTTGAAACGAAGGCAAATAGAGTTGGAAGTAATTGCCATTACCATGGCATTATGTTAATTGAAAGCAAACATTTGTTTGCCCGGGGCACACAACAGTTTTGGCCATTGCTCAACACTTGAGCGTTCCTCTAAGAGTGACCATATTTGCATAATTGCAGCCGCTATCAATATATTGAAATCAGTTTTTCAAGCTCGTGCAATGGGGGCGTCGGGTTTTTTACTTCTTGTTTTTTTTTAAAGCTGTCTCTGTCTGACTGCACTTCCGCAGCAGAGACGCCGACGCCGACGCTGACGCCGACGCAGCTGCACGAACTTTATATGAAACTCTTGAAGCTCGTTGCTTGACTCTCTGAGTGGTAAGTGTGGCTTAAGTAGCTGCACGTGGGCTGCAGCTCAGTGGCTGCTGCTGCTGCGGCCATATGGCCAGCAGGCAGGCGATCGGAATGACCTTCCCGTGTCCATGTCCGTGTCCGTGTCCGTGTCCAGGAAATGGCATTAGCTTACGCTCGCTTTCGCTCTCGCTCTCCCTCTCTCACTCTCTCTCTCTCTCGCTCGTGTCGCCTTGTCCTGTCTGCTAATCATATTAATGCAGCGGCTACGCTGTCCCACTGTGCGTGCGTGTGTGTGCGTGTGTGTGTGCTAGGGCGCGGCTTTAGGTTTGGCTTCCAAAACGAGGAACGGTTCTTGCTTCGTTTGCTTTCGCCTGTCTTTCGCCTGTCGCCCGGCTTGGGCCATCACTTTCGCCGCACTCGCTGCACATTGTCTTTTATGGGTCACCCCATATCTCCCTCCCTCTCTCTCTCTCTTCCTCCCTCTCTCCCTCTCTCTCTCAGCTGTCGCTGGTTTTTTGGGTCATGTCCATCAGCCCAACAGCTGGTAATATAATATGCCCAGGAAGTCCGGCGGGAATCCATTTTAATAGCGTTCAACGCGCTGCCTGCTCTTCTCTCCCTCTCTCTCTCTCTCTCTTGCACTCGCTTTAGCTCTATCTGGTTTTGACCAGTGTTTGTTAACAGCTTTTTTTTTCGTTGTTTGTTTTTAGTTTTTTTATTTTTTTATTTCGCACAATATGGGCTCATTAGCACAAACGACGCAGCGTGAGAGTGGGTGGGGGGAGGGAGACAGAGAGAGAGATGGAGAGAGAGAGAGAGAGTGTAGGTGTGGGTGTAGTATAGAGTGTGCTTGCCCGCTAGTAGCTGGCCCCCCACACGCTCCCACTCTCCCTCTCTCTCTCTCTCTCTCGGACTTCTTCTCGCTCTTTGCAGCGCTGTTGGCAACTAATTAATTATGCCGCTGCAGCCGCGTCACGGGGGTGTATTATTTGCATGTGTGTGTGTGTGTGTGTGTGCGATAATGTATTTCAATGTCTGCTGTTGTTGTTGTCTTTTGTTGTTGTTGTATTTTGTACTGAATTACAAGAACAGGAACAGCGCGGCCCAAAATGAAATTTGCATTGTATTTAGTTACCACACGCACAGCAAGAAAGCTGAAAACATACATATATAACTATATTATGTATATACACACACACACACAAACAAACACACACACACATACGAGCTATTCGTGGCGTACTTTGCACCTGAACTCTGACACCAACACAAAACAAGTAAGAACGTTGCAGTCGGGCGCTACCGACTGCGGGATACTCATTCACACCCCCACAGATCACGCCCATTGCCACGCCCACATAATTTTTTGGAAATCAATAGAGGAGATCAGCAGTAATATCTGTATATAATTCTGATTTTCTCACTGAGAATCGGAAAAACGTATAGTTTTTCCCGATTTGCCACGCCCCCAGTAGGCGTAGACATATAATTTTTGGCCAGTTCTTAGAAGTAGTGAAGGGTAACGTAAGTGTGAAATTTGGATGCTTACACTCAAAAAATGCGAAAATTACAGGGTATTTTTTAGCCGGGCATACCCCATAAGGGGTGTAAAATTTATTTTTGGGTCATCGATAAAAGAGCTCACCAGTAACTTACCATCCAATTTTGAAGCTTCTAGCTCTAAAACTGTAGGAGCTACAAACTTTTGCGGTTTGCCACGCCCCCTATGGGCGTAGATATATCCGCCATATCTTTTCCAACTTGGGTTGTCAACCCGAGTATATATACCAAGTTTCAAGTCTCTAGCATCAATAGTGCTCAAAATATTACAGAATTTGAAAAATCACTATATAGTCAGATCCGATTTGCCACGCCCCTAGTAGGCGTGGATATATAGATTTTTGGTCGATCTTCATAGGATCGTATCAGTAACCTACGTGCCAAATTTGGGCGTTTTAGCTTTAAAACTGTAGAAGATACAGTTTTACCCGATTTGCCACGCCCCCAATGGGCGTAGATATATCCGCCATAGCTTTTTGATCTTGGGTTGTCAACACGAGTATATATTCCAAATTGCAACTCTCTAGCACTTCTAGAAGTAGTGTTTCTGAGGTATGGGCAAATGCATTTTCCGATTTGCCACGCCCCTAGTGGGCGTATCGGGAAAATCTTGACACTTTATAATTCGAGGGTATACACGAGTATATATTCCAAATTTCAACTCTCTAGCTTCAAAACTGTGCAAATGGTTTGCGTTCATACGGACAGACGGACAGACGGACAGACGGACAGACGGACAGACGGACGGACAGCGTGACGGACATTGCACAAAACCAATATACTCATTTCACTTTGTGAATGAGTATAAAAATAGCAACAAAAGAAATGGAAAAGAAAATGTTTTACTTTGAGTTGGAATGAGCCGAATGAACTAGTGAGCCAGTTGAACGGCACGGAACTAGTTCCAAATTATTAAGCATTTCATTTCATTTTGAACTAAAACTAAGCAGTTAGTTTAGTTAAATGTTATCAAATCTTTAACTTAGTTAACATGCTAGCTATAACTAGGCATAGTCACGCACTGACCAAATAAGAGCGATAGTCAAAGAAATGACAATTGAACCGAAAATTGTTGAAGATATTTTTATGTTTGTTAGCTTTATTTTGTAGCTATATTTATGCCATTATGGAAGTAATACCATAAGTATGATCTATATTACTAAAATATAGATTATATTAGGACAGTAACTATCTAAGCTAAGGAATTTAAGCTGTTATCGATAACGATTAATCTTGATATGTAGTTATCGATATTAGTATTATGCAGGACATGGTCACCCTGTTTATGTATATACATTTATATATAGCAAATTTCTAGAACTCTAGGAAAAGTAGCCAAAAGTTTGATTAAACAAACAAAACTAATAGCAAGAGCTATGCATATGTGTGTGTGTGTGTGTGTGTATGCGTGTGTATATGTGTGTGTTTATGTATATGTATATGCATAGTAGTTACTAAGTATATTAAAGCGTTTCGCTGTCTGAGTTGAGATATGCAAATTAGCTGTGGCCTTGACGTGGGCGTCAAACTTTTTTGGATTTATAACTTCGTTACAGTTTGTTACTTTTTTCTACTTTTGTTGTTGTTGTTGTTGTTGTTGTTGTTGGCAGTGGGTGTGCGTGTGTGTGTTGTTGCTGTGTGTGTATTGTTTGCTGACTAAGAAAAATGCGCTAAAACTTTAGCCTATTTGTCACATTTACGACGCCAAACGTCGCTGACGTCTTTGTCGCCTGGCCCATTGACCGAATTGGCAGCAAGGTGTGGATGTGGCTGGG
This sequence comes from Drosophila nigricruria, assembly GCA_037075265.1. NCBI lineage: Eukaryota > Metazoa > Arthropoda > Insecta > Diptera > Drosophilidae > Drosophila > Drosophila nigricruria. The sequence goes on along the minus strand of JBAMCI010000107.1, from coordinate 10,987,141 downwards.
CCAAGAGCAGGGGGGGGGGGGGAGCGGTCGTAGTGGTTGTGGTGGTAGGGTTAGTCGTTCTGGCTCTGTGCTGGTGTCCATGCTGAGCTGAGGTGGGAGTGCATTTGGTTCTAAGCCCATTTGCGGCTTGATGTTTGACTTTCAAATGGCCCATTGATTGGGCCAAAAAGCTAATTCTGCTGCGGCCCGCTCGGTCGCTTGGCCATTTGGCAAACATTCATAAATTATTCAAAACAAATAAAAATCCAGCGCTTTTGGCCTCTTTGGTTCATTGGCATTTCGTATGGTGACTGTGTGTGTGTGTGTGTGTGTGTGTGTGTGTGTGTGTGTGTGTGCTGTGTGTGCTGTGTGTGTGTGTGTGTGTGTGTGTGTGTGTGTGTGCTGTGTGTGTTTAGATAGTTTTATATCTGCAACTTCCCATTCACGCACACTGGCATGCCACTTGGCCATTCATTAGTTGGAAACTAGTTTCTCTTCAGCTTGAGTATATAGATATATATATCTTTTATGTATATATGCATATAGATATATATGGATTTTATGTATAAACTACATATATATATATATATGTTCTATATATATTCTATGTATACGTAAATGAAACTTTGGAATCTTTTCTGGATCATTCAAACTAATCAGATATATATATATATATATATATATATATATATATATATATATATATATATATATATATATATATATATATATATATATATATATATATATATATATATATATATACATATATATACATATATACATATCCTAGAGTATTTCATATTCGTTCTCTCTCCTTCTCTTCTTATGTCTAATCTATTGTGGCTTGTCTTTCCGTATTTCGTTTTCCAATTTATTAACTTAACATAGAAATATATATATTTATATATATCTGTATTTTTCTATCTATTTATTTATTAATATTTTTTTTTGTCATGCTTATTAGCAAACAAAACTCATTTCAAACAATAAGCAATTTATTAAATATACACTTGAAATAAATTAAAATATCATAAAATATATATGTACATATTTACACATACATCTTATATATATATATATATACATATGTATATTAACTGATATCATAATTATGGCGTTTTCATCATATGCATACAAATTGATTTTGTCTTTTTTTTGGTCTTCAAAGCAAACCGAACGAACTGTCGTCGAGGCATTTTCAAATTGATGTTTGCTAGTTGCCAATTTGGGGCTCTTAGTTGGCTATATCAACTGCACGTTTCTTAATTGATTTCCCATATTAACTAAAATATATATACAAATATATATGCTAAAAGTGTTTAGATTTACTAATTTACATCTATAGATGATCTATACTAAATTTGATCTAATTTTGACTGCTGATCTATTAGTTACGTTAGTTGCTGACTGTTACGGTTAGTTTTGTCTCTTGTAAAAGACAATTTTTGATTATATATATTATATAGAATTGTCATATTGCATGATATTATTATAATTAAAATAAATTTCAGCTCTTTTTATAGTTTTTATCTTTTATATTATCATATATCTCAGAGTTACCAGCTTTATATGCAGTCAAAACTTTTGCAATTTCATTTCGTTTTACTTATATCATTCCATAAGAGTTCTATACCAAGTTTGGCTGAGATACACCTGCTCAACTCTGAGTTACGATAGTTAGTTTTAATTAGGCTTTGTCTTTTAAGGCTTTATGCGTTGCATATATCATACAAAAGGTGTTAGGCACTAGTTGCTAGCGCTTCAATACATATGTATACCAAATTTTCTCTTCTCTTGTCTTTTTTTATTATTATTATTATTATTGTTTTTATGATACTTTTTTTATTTTTGGTTTGCTATTGTTCGCTTTGTCAATTGCTTTTTAGTTGCTTTTTACCACATTTTTAATTATTTTGTGTTTGTCTGTTTTTATTCTTCTTCTGCCTTGTTTGTGTTAACAATAAAACATATTGTTTTATGTTATTATATGCTAAAATGTGTTAGCGCTTGGGTATTACAAATAGATCAGTTGATGAGTGGGTGTCGCTGCTGCTGTTGTTGTTGTTGTTGTTGTTGCTGCAGTTGCATTGTTCGCATTCATTTGCCGCTGACATTGAGCGGCGACAACGTGCTTCGATGATCACAATGCACTTGCCACGCCCCCGCCCCCACACCCGCAGCCGCCCCCATTTCGTAGGCGCTTGGTCAATTTGCAATTAGAGCGGTGCGAGTCAATCAATCAATCAATTAATGTAATAATAAGGAGCTGATTTTTACCGATTTCGTATGCCCAACAAAGCGAATGCCGCCAACACAATGGACACACTCTGCCTACAGCCCCCTGCCCGCTGCCCGCTCCCGCTGCCCCTCCCTCTTTTATATTTAACCTTGCTAACGCCCACCTAAACGTTGCTCTTAGTTTATATAGCGCACATATCTATATGGCTATCAATGTACGTACCACCCATTGAGTCGAAATTTATGCGCAAAGTGTGCCAAAAGTTTTTTTGATACTCGCCTCGTCTTGATCTTAATTTCTTGCTTTTATCTTTTTCCATTTTTTGTTGTTTTTCCAACTCATTTTTTGATTTCAAACATAATCGGAAATCTAAAGTGTTCAAAATGGGGTAGATTGTTTCAGTGGGTCAGCAGTCTGATGGCATAAAATATCATAAAATATTTAAATTAAATCAAAAGAAATTTGATTTCTATTAAATTTAAAAAATATTTTTTTTTATTTTTAAAAATTTATAAGACTGAAATTTTTTATTTTTTTTTATTTTTAAATTTTTAAAATTTAAAAATTTTTAAAATTTTGTTAGAAATTTTAATTTAAGTGAAAAAATCATAACTGAAAATTAAAAATTAAAATAAAAATCGATTTATATCTTTTTTTTTATCAATATTTTCTCCTACGACAAGGGGAAACTTAGGAAGCTTTACTATGCATGACTTTATATTATTAATCAAATATTTTTAAATTTGAAAATCGATAAAGAAAATGTTATCGATGGCAATAATCGATAAAGTTTTGTCAAACAAAAATATAAATTTGAAATTTTCCTATTAAACTCAGCCAAAAGTTAGGGTAACTCTCAGTCAGTCATTCACTCGTAGGCCACTCTGGTTGCTTCTTCATTTTGTTTAATCTGCGCGAGCTGGAAAATGTAAAACACGCACTTAACTTAATTTATTGTTATACATTTACATATTTTGCATGACATTTTATTGGACCAGATTTTCGGTGTTTTTTATTTTATATTTTTTTTTATATATTTTGTTCACTTCTTATGAGTTCCTGTTGTCAGGTGGCGCAGAGTGTGAATTTATGGCTCACATATATCACTAAGACTAAGCATTATTTCTTTTTATATATACTTATTGCTCCAGTATAGTCTTATATTGAGAGCAAAACTCTTTAAACTAAGTGGGAAGTAAGCTTATTCAAGACAAGGCAAGAAGTTATCGATACCTGCTATCGATAACAGCATAAAAGCTTATGCTGCACAGTTATCATTAGCTATACCTTTAATATATTTATCGATAGAGTCAGAAATTTGTTTATCGAAAACCAATATTTGAAAGTTCGAAAATCGATAACCGATAAATCGCTTTGATTGAATCGAAAGCTATCGATTTCTTATCGATTTAACTGAATTCAACATTTCCTTACTCATAAAGATTATTAATTGATTTCTTAACTGATTGGCTATCGTTCATGTTGCTATCAGCTTGTCTATTGCTTACTCAAGTGTTATCGATAACATTTATCGAAATTTGATTTAACTTGAAATATATATATTTTTTTTATGACTTCAAGTTAGTTCCTATGTATTTGGCATGAGTTTCATCGATAGGTCGGTTACTCAGCTGCCTGTTATTTGGAAAATAATTTCATTTGGCTGCATTACTCAAACTGTAAAGGGAAATGTAAACTTCGGAAGACACAAGACCAAATAAATGCATCAGATCAACAAATATTTATCAATTACTCACAAAAAAAAAGAAGAAGAAGAAGCAGAAAAAAAACTGAGTCACGGTCAAATAGTCTTGTTTTGACTTTTGGTCACATGCTTCCCATTGGGGCCGCGCTATCTCTCTCTCTCTCTCTCTTGCTCTCTCTGTCTGACAACGTGTCTGGGGTCTGTATGTCTCCGTCTGGTTAGGCATTGGGGCGCCGTTTGCATGCCAAGCACCAGCAAAAGCCAAATGCAAACAAACGTCCAATACGATAATTGGTGTTCATTATCAATGGGCAAATACAGCTCAATCCCAAAAACCCTTTAAGTGATCAGGGGGCCATGGGGCACATGTGGCACATGTCGTCGACATGCAGCGGAAATCCAAAACGGGCCACAGACAAACTTAGCCGCGGCTTTTGGGCATGAACTTCCCGTGCGCGAGCCAGACGAGCCTTCAGTCAATGCTGCTTCAGCTACATACCCTGTAAAAGCTGTTAATTGGGCATAGTATAGTAACTGAGATAGTTTAACTAACTCAGCTAACTATATACTTTAAGGCATGATCATGTAAAGATTTGGTATATGAACTAGTTGTGCTAGTAGGCAATCATATTTACTTTAGCTTCTCAATAGCTTTAAGAGTTCTGCACATAAGTGGAAGGTGGGTTGAGTTGAAGCACGAGCAGAGCTTATCTGCTGACATATGAGTTTGATTGACTGTCATTTTGGTATGTAGATACTTTTATAAAGTTGATATGCTATGTCATAGATAAGGGCTAGATAAAGTTTAGACATAAGCTAAGTAAAGTTTATGTGTGTGAGATAAAGTATAGACTTTATATAGATAAAGCTTAAATACTATTCAGATAAAATTTAGTATTCGATTTATGCCTTTCATCAACTGTCTGACTTGAGATTTGTTTCGTATCATAGGCAAAGTTTAGCTTAGATAAAGTCTAAGAAGTCTAAAGCTGTAATGCGAGCAGCTGGTATGATATGTTATAAAAGCTTCTAAGTAATCAATTTTAGATTAAGTCTAGCTTAGATAAAGCTTAGATAAACTTTAGTTGAAGTGTGTGCTTTCAACTTGCTGTCTTAAGCTGCGTTTGGTGAAGCTGTCGTTCCATACAATGAAAGTTTATATGTAATCTATCATAGATAAAGTTTAGATAAAGCTTAGATAAAACTTGGATAAAGCAATATACTTTACTTAAATGAAGTCTAGATAAAGTATGTTCTTTAATTTATGCCTTCCATCAACTTTCTGTCTTAAGCTGTGATTCGTTAAGCTGATATTCCATGCACAAAATGAAGAAAGCTTATCTAAGCTCATATTCCAAGCAGAACATGAAGAAAGCTTATCTATCATAGATAAAGTTTTAGATAAAGCTTAAGGCTGTATACAGGAAATGTGTGCTTTGATCAATCACAACTTTTATCAATCAACTTTTAGCTGCAATTTCATTTCGTTTAGCTTGAGACAGGGTATCTCTGTTAGTCACATATGCCCGTCCAGCCTATGCTTAGTTATTTGCTTTTTACTCTTTTTTTTTATAGCCACAATCGTAGGCTACACGAGTACAAGTTGTTGTTACTTATATGCCGTGTACTTAACTTGTTTTTTTTTGCCTGCTTTTTTTTGTAATGGCTTTTTAATGGGCGCTGTACTTTGGCCAGGCAATCAATATACGCCGACACAGAGCGACTATAATATATATATATATATAGATATATAAAGATATATATATATAAATATAGATATATGTGTATGTATTTTGGGCATATCTTATCGACGTGGCCAGGCCTTCAACTTGAGCGAGTGCGTGGACCGAAAAGCGGGCTAAGCCTAATTAAACCGGAAGCATTAGATGACCGAGAGAACGAACCAGCTTGTAACCGAGGGCCAGCCAGTTCGCACTCTCTCTCTCTCTCTCGCTCTCTCTCTCTGTCTGTCTGTCTGTTTAGATTTCAGTTTCCATTCCAGTTGACACGCCCCGGCTTTTGTTATGTTTATTGTTTTAAAATTATATGTCAGAAACTAAAAAGAAATAAAAAAGAATAAGAAAAATAAGAAAAAAAAAGCTGGCCATAAATTATAAAGAACAGATGCGCAGTTGCTAGCTTTAGTTGTTGTTGTTGTTGTTGTTGTTGTTGTATTTTGAATTTTGTATTTTGTATTTTGTATTTTGGGCATTAGCATTTCGCCTTTTTGCTGTCTTCTGACGTCTCATTTCGTATGGAAATGTTCCATTAAAATAGCTCGACTTCGACTTGGACTCGAACTAGAGTCGCTTTAAAAGGCGCGCGCGAGTGCGTGGTTGTGTGGCACAGCTGCCCAAAAAGCTGTCAAGGTAGCGGCGCAACTTTTCGTTTTTATTTTGTTTTCTTCCTTTTTGGCCCAATTAGACTTTGGCACGCTAATTAAACGATTATTATTCAATTACGGGAGCTGGCAAGGGGGGTGGGGTGGTGGGGGTAGCTTGTTTTATCTATGCGTAGACACGTCGGCTTTTCCATTCAATTAATGCCAACAAAGAGTGTGTGTTATGCCCTCTAAGTGTGATTTATGTGCAACGCCCACGCAACGAATCATAATCGAGATGAGACAAAAGACTTCGGCTTGGCGCTCGCACGGAGGTCAAATTCAAACTATTCTAATTGACATAGAAAACGACGATCTAACGATTCTGACGATCGTCTGCCGTTTGCCTCGCTCTCTGTGCCGTTCCCCAAATTGTTGCCCCTGGCTCGCTGCCAATCAATTTACGTCAGGCGCTTGATTGGTCAACCTCTTAGCCCCACATATATAGTGTGTGTGTGTGTGTGTGTGTGTGTGTGTGTGTGTGTGGCACCCCGAGTCTTCCCTGGCCACCCCTTGATTAATGAAATTAGACAATCAACGAGAGCCGAATCGAAAAAGCAATAGTCGAGCGAAAAAATTAAAATCACTTAATTAAATAATTTTTAATGTGCTTCGTTTAATTGTTGTTTTTTTTTTCTTTTCTTTGGTTTCTTATTTTGTTTTGTTTTTGAGCTTTTTACGGCTGCAGTTTGTGGAGCAGCTGTCGTTTGTTAATTGCAAAGAATGGCCCGTTAAGAGCTTGTTTGCTTCATCTTCATTATTCAAATTGGCATCTATTTCAGCTATTTGGTATGCGTTCGGGAGCTGCGGACTGGACTGACCAGCCAGCCAGATGCTCAGATGAAGGTCATATGATATGCGCTAATTGATCAGTCAATCTACATGGCTACACCAGCTGATCAGTTCTATTCGTTTTGATATCTAATCTAAGTATAGAACAAGTGATGGGAGGATGTGATTAAGAGGCATGACTGAAGACAGCTGGACTGTGGTAAAGAGGGAGATCAGTTAGAGAGAGAGAGAGTGAGAGATAGAGAGAGGGAGAGAGAAAGATAGAGATAGAGATCACTCAGAGAGAGATAGATAGATATCACTCAGAGAGAGATAGATAGATATCACTCAGAGAGAGAGATAGAAATCACTCAGAGAGAGAGATGGAGAGAAAGAGGGAGAGAAAGAGATAGGGATGAAGATCAGTCAGAGATAGAGAGAAAGAGAGAGAAAGAGAGAGAGAGAGAGATAGATAGAGATAGAGATCATTCAGATAAAGAGAGATAGAGATCACTCAGAGAGGGAGAGAGATAGAGATCACTCAGAGAGAAAGAGATAGGGATAAAGATCAGTCAGAGAGAGAGAGAAAAAGAAATAGGGATAGGGATCAGGCAGAGACAGAGAGAAAGAGAGAGCTCAATCAGAAAGAGAGAGAAAAAGAGAGCTCAGTCAGAGAGGGAGAGAGAGATAGAGAGAGATCAGTTTATTGATCACTGCTTAAGGCATCAGGATAAACCATATAACATCCGTTAGTAAAGTTGAGAGTTCTGATCTTCTTGTTCTGATCTGCTTGCCTGATCACTAGAGCTCTAAGCACTAAGCTGTAAGCTCATATATAAGATGGATCAGTAAGAGACTGAGCTAGTGGCCTACAGAAAGAAAGAACAAGATAGAGAAAGCGAAAACAACTTAAGTTTGCAAGCACAACTGATCACTGATCAAGGACTTAAGGATGAGCAAGGGCATATCTTGGAATCAATAGCGAGTGATCGTTAGCTAAACCGACATAAACTATGCAATATTAATACAGATAATACAGATTAGAGAGGCAGCAACAATAAAGACCTAGTTGAAGATCACTTTAAGCTCTAATACTTACTCTTGACTGATCACTGATCAAAGCAGAAATGTCTTTGACTTTGACTCTACAAAGCTACAAATGTAAATGTATTCTAGATTCTAGCACTCAATTAACATAGTTCGCTTGATCAGCAAATTGATCACGCCGATCAACTAACTGATATCTATTGACAAGAGTGTTGCCAGTTCTCACAATGATTAATCACATTCAATGTGTGGCTGGTGTTAGGCTGGCGCTATTGCCCTATCACTTGGCAAATATCGATTGGGCCCTGTCATCCATCGATCACATAGATCAGCATGTTTGTCCATGTAACGTGCCAAGGCTATTTCTGAATATATACAAAACATACAATTTACTATCTAATGTCAATGGGTTAACAAACAAATAAACAAATGAGCAGACAAAAGAAACAGACAGAGAGAGAGAGACAGAGAGAGGGACAGAGACAGCACTTGTGATTCCAGTATTATAAATCTTATGACTGCTAATGAGCGTCGTAAAACACAGTCAGATTCATTCTAGACACAATTTGATGTTGCTCTCTCTCTCTCTCTCTCTCTCTCTCTCTCTCTCTCTATTATTAGCAACACGTTTCAATGTACAACAGTTTTTTGTTTGTTTTTTATTATTTTTATATGATATATCCATGAGCTTCATTTGATGATGATGACCTGCAAAGCACTTTGCATTTCATTAAGGCTTAATTCAATTCAAGCGCTCAACAATTAAACAATCGCCTCTTCGTGTTTTTTTTCTCTCTCTCTCTCTCTCTCTCTCTATTTTTATTTTTTGTAATTTTTCATTTTCATTGCATTTTGGTTTTAATTGAATTTTCTTAATTTGAATTTTGTTTGTTCGTTTTTATTAGAATCTGACTCAAGTAGAGTCGCAATCACATTCAATTCAATTCAATTGAAGTTCAAATTTACAAAAAGTCTTCAATCTTAATTTTGTTTCTATTTCAATTTCAATTGGTGCAAGTTCACCTTAAGAAAATGTTTTCTTTTTGCTTGCTTCAACTGAGTTTCAATCACATTTCAATTCAATTAAATTCAAGATTTAATTTCAATTTTATTTGAGATTAATCTATTTTTTATTTCTATTTCAATTTCGTTTCAATTTGGTTCAATTTGAACTTCAGTTCTTATCAATTTCAATTTCAATATTAATTTTAGTGTACTATAAGAATTTTTACTTCAATATCTATAAAACAACTTCAATTTCAATTTCAATTTCAATTTTTTCTTTATTAGTTTTTGCTTCAATTTCTATAAAATTTAACTTCCATTTCAATTTCAATTTTCAACTTGGTTCAATTTCAACTTCAGTTCCTTTCAATTTTAATATCAATTCAATTTCAATATATTTTTATTTTACTATATCAATTATTGCTTCAATTTTTATCAAATTTAACTTCAATATCAATTTTCAATTTGAACTTCAGTTTTCATCAATTTCAATTTCAATATTTAGTCTATTTTTATTTTACTATATACATTTTTTCTGCAATTTCTATAAAATTTAGCTTCAATTTCAATTTTCAACTTGGTTCAATTTGAGCTCCAGTTCTCATCAATTTCAATTTCAATATTTATCTTACTATATTAATTTTTGTTTCAATTTCTAAAGAATTTAACTTCAATTTCAATTTCAGTCTATATATATTTCATATATATTTCAATTGTATATTTCAATTGTTCAACTGGCACACTTTCCATTTGAAGTCAATTTCAACTTCAATTTCAAGCCAAATAAAATTTTTGCAATTTTTATACCCTGAACCCATTGAAAATGGGAAATCAGGGTATAATGTTTTTGTGAAATGTATGTAACAGGCAGAAGGAGACATCGCAGACCCCATAAAGTATATATATTCTTGATCAGCTCGATGAGCTGAGTTGAAATAGCCCTGTCCGTCTGTCCGTCCGTCCGTCCGTCCGTCCGTCCGTCCGTATGAACGCAGCGATCTCGTAAACCACAAAAGCTAGATATCTGAAATTTTCAGAGAATACTCGTCTGTAGCCTACGCAGTACGAGTTTTTTTTAGATTTTCGATAACTCATCCCGTTTCCTTATTATCGATAAAAATCGATAATTTTTCTTCCGCTAAGCATACCGTAAAAGTTAGAGACTCCAAATTCACTGTGTAGATCCGTGTAATGAATGCGGACATTATGTAATTTTTGGATTTTGGGTGCCACGCCCCCTTCGCCCCCAATTTGAAAAATTCGTATTTCAAATACTAGAGGTTTGTGCTTTAGCAAATACATACATATGAATGACATAATTACGCTGTGAAAGTTTGATTAAGAAAGTCCATCCACAAAAAAAGTTATTAAACATTTAATTTCCCATACAATTGGCATATTGCAGCCCGAGCGCAGTCGCCGCGCTGACTGCGCAGTCAGCAGAGCGCGTGCTTATGCGTGCGTGCGTATGCATGTGTGTGTGTGTGTGCGTTGCTCGCAATATTTGTATATGTGAAATAAGAATCTAATGTTGGGAAGATTGGATCTTCGCAGGGTTCAGGGTATCTCGTAGTCGAGCCGTCTCGACTAGAGCACTCTTACTTGTTCTATCATTTTATTTTCAATTTTTTATATTTTTATTTTCAATTTCAATCAAACTTTACTTTAATCATAGGCCTTAATGCATATAGCATTAGCTTTGTAGCTTGTCTGCCCAAACCACTCTCCAGTTCGCAGCCCTCTCTATCTTTCTCTCTCTCTCTCTCTCTCTCTCACTCACTCTCTCTCGTTCACCTTTTAGCAACTCTCTTAATTATAGCTAATTGGGTTTTTTTGTTTTTGATTTTTGATTTTCTTTTGGCCATTTCACAAAATTTGTGAAAATTCGCACGAAGTAAGCAAATGTTGGTAATTGTTGTATTTGGTTTGATATTTGATATTTGATATTTTGTTTTTTTGTTTTTGTTTTTTGTGCTGCTGCCTACTTAACGCTTAACTCTTGACGCTTAACGCTTAACGCTTAACGCTTAACGCCTTTTGGCATTTCAAACAAATGAATGCCATTAAAAGATCGCAAACAGCGCTGCAATGCGAGAGGTCTTAATCCTCTACAAATGTTGCAAATTGATCGAGCGACCAGAAGGGGCCATTGAATTGCTGAAATACATCAGAGATACTGAAAACACACACACAACACACACACACACACACAGAGATATTGATGCGTGCACGAAAAGCCAAATAAACAAAACGTCTTTCGTTTTTGGTCTTTGTCGTCGTTTGCTTTCAAGATTTAAGCTAAATTAATGGACACAACCCACTTCCACTCTTCACTCTCCCCCTCTCTCTCTCTCTCTCTCTCACACACACACACACTCTCATGCTCTCTCACCGCCCCTCAGCTCCTCCAGTTGCTGGTGTTTGCCTAAAAAATTGGCGCTACCTACGCGCGTTTGTTTTTAGCGTCTTTTTGGCTTTTTTTCTCCCTCTCTCTCTCTCTCGCTCTCTCTCTCTCTCTCTCTCTTTGTGTATTATTTTGTATATTTTTCACGTCTTGTCTTCTGCACAATTTTATGTTGTTTCTTGAATATATAGTATACCCCTTGTAATTGTCTAGCAAGGGGTATATTGCTTATGCATGTAACAGGCAGAGTCAAAGGAAAGAGAGACAAAGTTTAGGTTAGGGTAGTTGCTAGTCATGCATACCCATGCCGGCTGTCTTTTTTCGGCTGTCTTCTGTGTTTTTTCGCGATGATTCATGCGTCGTTCGCCAATTTAAGCTAATAGACTGTCATGGTGGGGTGGTGCGGGGCAAGTGGTGGAGGCTTGTGGTTGGCGGGGGGCTGTTGGTGGTTCCAGGGGGGTTCGCTTAATCAATAATCATCAATCGTCTTTTACACACAGTAAATAATCGAAAATACTTGAAGGGTGAAGGGTGCGGAGGGCATTGGCTCGACTCTACATAATGGATGGCCATAAGCTGCAAATTATTGATGGGCGCGCGCACAGCCTCGCTATGAATAAACTATATATATATATATATATGAATATCTCTTCAATTTCTTATAATATTATTAACCATTTCCACCTGTTGCCTTATCTCATTGCAGCCCAACGTTTTTGTCTTGCGTGCATTTTACGGTAAGTCTCATTGGGAGCTCATCTGAAAGCTGCAAAATGTAAAAAGTCAAATGAAAATCCGCTTTAAGCCTGACAAAGCGCAGCTCATTTGATGGCCATCAATTATAATTAGTGAATGCGAGATTCGCGTTTAATTCATTTAAATTTTGTCATTCAATTCTCATGATTGAACGTGGCTGACATGGCTAACAAATGTTAGTTGAGAGTGACAAAAGAGCTATGTGAGGCTTAAGTCTGAGTTGATATTTAGCTAATGTCAAACTGAAGTTGAAACTGGAATTGAAATGGAATGGAAATATTGAATGCCAAAACTCGTTCAATCTGTTGCAAATTGTATATTAAATGTATATAAATGCAATATTTATCAGATTTTTATTGAATTCGAAATCAATTTTCATTCAATTTGAATGCTCAATATTCAATTTCAATTTATGATCAATTTCCAGCACTTTCAATTTCGGTTTTCAATTGTTAAAAGTGCAAAATGCTCAATTCAATTTATGTTCAATTCAATTTGCATTCAATTTTCATATGCTATATAATCTATATATATATCAATCTATATCCATATATATATATCTCTGCCAACTGTTCTGTTTACATGTCCGGCCATTGGCCGTTCGCTTGGTTAGCCCATTTTTAGCCACGTTCAGTGTAAACAGGCTACCAAATGGCATTTTGGGCCGAAATCTGTGAACCTCTACGCTTTGCTACGCTTTCCGTTGCCTGCTAAACGCAGCTTCCTGGCCAAATATATGACGTATACGTCGCATGCGACGCAAAATCAATCAACGCCAGCTGCTAATTTGCGGCACGCAATCAATGTGTGGCCTGCGGCGGCTGCTGCGTGCGTGCGTCAGCCGTTGCCACAAGGTGTGGCAGCTGAGTGTGAGGTCCAGCAGACAATTCGGCGCCAGCTGTATGTCCTTGTGGCGACTCCTGCTGCATGTGGCATGTGCCCCAAATGGCGTCGAATCAATCAAAATGCGTACGAAAAGCTGGCCAAGGCGCGCGCGCTCGCTCGCTCGTTCAAGTTACGCGCAATTTAACCTGTCTGCCAATTCGCAGCTTTATCTGCTGCCTCTCCCCCTCTCTCTCTGTGTATTGCTGTCTCTGTCTTGCGCCCGCTCAATTATCATAATTGCGCACACACACAGACAGGCAGAGACAAGCTGAAATGATAATGTCGGCGCCAGCATTTCCGCTTTTATGAACGCGGGCTACAGCTTGCCGCCCCCTCAGAACCTCACCCAGCTCTCTCTGTGTGTGTGTGTGTATTTGTGTGTGTGTGTGTGCGTGAGTGGGTGCCATCCAAGTCCATGTCCATGTCCATGTCTATGTCCATGTCCATGTTGTAGCTGCCTGACACGCACAATTAAGTGCCAGCTGCCATTCCTTGCCACTCTCTCTCTCTCTCTCCCACTCTCTCTCTCTCTCTCAAGGATAACGATTAACGATAAACGCAGCTTTGCTTTACTTTGCTTTTTCCCTCGATTTGCTCTCTCTCTCTCTCACTTGGTATCAAATTAAATAAAATGGAATTTACTAGACTCACGCACGCTTCCATGTTCTATCTGCTCCGTGGCCCAGCCCAAAAACAGCTTTGCCCTCAGCTCGTTCGCTTTTCGACTATTTTTATATCTATTTAACATTTTCATTTCCGTTTCGCCTTAATGCACTTGACCTTCAGCCAAAAAAAAAATAGAAAAATAGAAAAATAGAAATAATAATAAAAATTGAAAAACAAATAAAATGTGAAATCTGAAATCTGTGAGCTTCTGGCGTTCTCAAATATTCTGTTCCATCGCAGCCCAAGCGAAACACAGCAACAGCGAAATCTATTCCGAGGCTTCCGGGCAAAAGCGAACACAGCTAGTTCTATAAATTTCTTAATGATAATGAGTTAAATATAATTTAATGCAATGCAATTTTCGATTTCCTTTCATTTGTCTTTCAATTTCAATTCAACTTTGTTTCAATCACATACCATATCTCTGCTTGAAGATATACATTTCAAATAATGTCGAATTAAAAGACAACTTAACTTAAAAACTGCCCTTAAGTTATCTTTCAATTTCAATTCAATCATAAATATATTTCAATTTTACCTAAGCTATCTTTCAATTTCCTTTTCAATTCATTGAATTCAAATTCAAAGTAAATCACTCCACATATATTTGACTCTCATATAAGATTGAAGTGCACTCATAATTACAATATAAACAATTCTGTTTCAATCAAGCATATTCAATTTCCATTTCAATTCAATTTTAAATACAAATTGAAAATAGATTTTTTTTCTTTTTAATTTCTTATTCAATATTTAATTGCAATTGTTTATGCTATTTTTGATTTTCGTTAATTTGTATTCAATTTCGTTTCAATTGTTGTTCAACTTTGATTCAATGAACAATGAAAATGTTCTAGAAAATCGCACTCGCATGACAAAAGGCCACGTTCCATGCGCTCCTCTCGCTCTCTCTCTCTCTCTCTCTCTCCATTGTTGGCATAACATTGTGAATTTTGCAGTGTAAATTCCATTAGGATTATATTACCAGGCACACACACACACACACACACACGCACACACTTTGTTGTGAAGCCACAAAAGTTGCGCTGGCCCATAAACTAGAAGAAAATTTCTTTTTATTATCCTTGGCAGAGAGTTGGCAGCGAGGACGCAACGTAAAACGTAAAAAGTTCAAATGGATTAGGGCCAAGCTTCAAGCGGAAGCCCGACAAGGCGTTGGCTACACACACACACACACTCACACACACACGCACACTCATATGAGTGTTGTGCGTGCCAAGCGAAATCGTTGGAATATGTGTCAAGGACAATCGAGACGCCAAGTCGTTTCACATTTCGCAGAGTGTGTTCATGTGTGTGTGTGTGTGTGTGTGGACTATCATATATTGTATTTTGTAGGCGTGCCTAGCTGCAGTTAACACACAACTCGCACACCTACTGCCACAGCTCTCCGCCCAGCTTGCCTGCTGCCGCTCCACCGCCTCGATCCCAGCGACATTCGGGACACATTTGGAGCACAAACTAATTGATATTTTCACAGTCGTTGTTTTCCCCATTTTTCTTCTGTTTTTTTTTTTTTGTTTTTGGCACGCCTTGTCGCATAAATTTTCAAATTTTGCTGCCCGCCCCATGGGACGTGGCGCACACGCCCAGTTCTCGACGCTGGACGCTTCAAATGGATTAAAAACATTTCTTGTTGACTTTTGGCAACTGCTAAATTTTAAGTTAATTAAAGTTTTCCACTACAAACTACAACAATATCTATATATATATATATATATATATATATATATATATATATGTATGATAAATTGTGAAAAACTTTGAGCATTGCCTTGATCTAAGGCGAACATTTCCAACAATTTTACAAACATTTATGAATTGCTACGTCCACAGAAATAGACATGGAAAATATCTAGAACGAGCTGTATGTAGCTGAGACAATGACGACCACCAGTTGCTGCCGCGCAGTCGGAAATAGACTTTCGTTGCGCCAAACAAAAAGATTTCAACTACTTGGAAAATTGTGTCTGATATTGAATGAGTTTTCCGCTAAGATGAATCTCAAACTTTTTTTCTTCTCAATTCAATTCTCTAGAATGTTGGCAGCGGCGTGCGCTGCATAAACAATAAGCAAGAGCTGGCAATGCTCGACTAGCAAATACCCGGAGATATATAGAGAAAAATGTTGAAACAACTTTACTTGAATGGAACTGCAACTCGAGGCTTCTGCACACTGATTTGGCAAATTTCAAATTAGTTTCAAATTATTTTATGATCTAGTTAAATGAGTTCAGAGTGTTAGTAGTCTCTTGGGGAAAACTCTGAACTCATACTGATTGCATGACATGCAACCAGGGAGACTTGTCGTATTCTCAATTCATGAAACTTATGGGTCTCTAGCTAATATAAACTATTCAGTTATGGCTGCAAAGCCAAGCAAACATTTCGATAACTTATCGATAACAGGGAAATGAAATGAGTAAACGATAAAGAGTTTATTAACTGGAACTTTTTGAGCTTTTTAACGGATTTCGGATAGGCGAATATGACTAGATCGACACAGCTTCAGTTATGCTTAAAAAACCTAGCAAAATTTCGATAACTTATCGATAACAAGGAAATGAAATGAGTAAACGACAAAGAGTTTATAAACTGGAACTGCCTTCGGAAAGCCGAATGTGATCTAGATCAACTTATCATCAGTTTTGCTTACAAAACCAAGCAAACATATCGATAACTTATCGATAACAAGGAAATGAAATGAGTAAAGAGTTTATAAACTGTAAACGCTTTCGTACAGGCGAACATGATCTAGATCGACTCAGCTTCGCTCGCCTGCCCACCTCTGCCTGTTACATAAATTGCTTTAAAAACAAGCTACCCTTAGTTTGGTTTTAGGGTATACAAAGTATTTGGCTTCTGTGTTTACATAGCGCAAAAAAAAACAAAAAAAAAAATTGGATTGGACTTGCCACGAGCTGCACGTTTCGCATTTTGCATGTTGAATGCCACGGAGCACATTTCCGAGAACATTTCCAATGCAAGTGGCAGCTGCTGCCAGTGCAACAAAATTTCCATTAGATTTTAGTGCACAAGTGTGTGTGTGTGTTGTTGTTGTTGTTGTTGTTGTTGTCTTTTAACCATTTGGCCCGCTGCTGCTGCTGCTGCTCGCTTCGAACAAATAAACACATTAAACAATTTTTAATGCGAATTCTTTCATAAAAATCATGTTGTTGATCATCATCATTATCATCATGATCATGAACATTAACATCATCAACGCGCTGCCCGGTTTGACAGCTGTCGCATGGCAATGACAGCCACAAAAAAAAAAAACAACTAAAAGATACAAGTGTATCTCAAATGTGTGCGAAGGTGTGAAGAGCGCACTAAATGTCTTTAAGCAAAAGCCAGCGAGCTTAACGCAAAACAAAAACATATAAAGCTCAAGCAATTGCTTGATAAAATTCCAAAAGGTAACACACACACGCACACGCACACACACCTGCCTACACACACACACACACACACACTAACACACAGCAGTCATAAATATCAATAAATTAAAAGGCCCAGTTAACACTGATAACTGATTGTGTCAATGACGGTGCTGGCCATAATCAACATAAATCGCTTTGATGTCACACATGTATTAAGTCTCAAAATTAATTAGATTTTCTCAGCCAGCAACAACAACAACAACAACAACAACAACAACAACGTGCGCAACTTTGCCAAAAGATAAGAATTTTATTTCCACTTCTCTGTGTTTTTTTTGTGCCTTTCATTTTGTTGCTGCTGATAAGACATCTCTCTTTGACACAAGACAAGCCAACAGCAGCAGCAACAACAACAGCAACAACAACAGCAACAGCAACAACAACAACAGCAACAACAACAACAGCAACTGATAAGTTGTTGATAAAACTAAAAAAAATTGTAATGAAAGTTGAGATTGCAAACGTCCTTGCAATGGGCACATCACACACATCACACACACACACACACACACACACACACACACACACACACACACTCACCTACACACACACTCACCTACCTACACACACTCACACTTATCTGATCAGTGACTAATGCTAATAAAAAGGTGCGTGTTGTCCAAGTTAAGATACGCATAAATACATACGAAACACATGTACGACACAGCGATACAGTTGACTTACAGCTAAATAGCTAAAAAAAATAAAGATAACTGTGCATATATACACTGAGCGAAAAGTGGCCAGCGAAGAGTAGCCAGTGCAAATATAGCAGATATAAGCGCAGTTAAGAAGGCCCATGAGTTGTAGTTACAGCTAAAGCTGCTATGGCTAGAGCAACAGCGAAGAGTACAAAGCATATCAGTGTTGTAAAACGTCAAAGTGCCCAGTATAAGTGTTGCAAAGCATAAGAAGCAGAAATTATTGTTTCAGTATAAGGCTTTATGTGTAGTGTTGTAAAGCGTCATTTACTACAAAACAGTGTTGCTTGGCAATACTGAATAAAAGTACTTATGGCAAAATAGTAGTCAAACACTTTGTCCCCAAGCTAAACTATATGTTTCAGTGTTGTTAAACATCAAGGCATACAATACTAGTGTTGCAAAACATAATAATGAAAGGTATTGTTTAAGCTTATGGCATTTCAGTGCTGTAAAGCGTAAGAGTGCTCACCATACGTGTTGCCTTAAGACACTTATTGCCAAAAACCAAATTATTTAGAGGTTTCAGTGTTGTAAAGTGCAACTAGCTAACTATATATCTTTATATACATATCAATAATATTATATTTTGAATAACATGAGAGAGAGAGAGAGAGAGAGAGAGCACACAAAGCTAAACTAACAATCGCTGACAGCTGACACGTGTCAAGACGTCAAGTCAAGTGTTGTAAAGCGTCACATGATTCACTTGAGCAGCCTCACATGCTAAACTCACTTAAAAGCTACTTTTGCCATTTTTTAGCCGAGGCTTACGAATGCAATTAAAGACATAATCAGTAATAATATATCTTAAATATTAACTAATTTCCAAATCTGTCGAAAATAGTTTTTTTTTTTTTACTTTTGTTTTGCTTGTGACAAATCTTATCTCGAATTTTCGTATTCAATTAAAGAATGTCGGCGACACTTGTCACAAGTTTATTCATTCATTAAGTATTCTTGGTTTAATCACGTTTCTTTTTTTTGCCGTGTATGCACATAGATACACACACACACACACATGCATGCATGCATACATATGCGCATACAAATACAGATACTAAGTAACTGATAGTCATAGCTTCATGTATTTATATTCGTAGGTGCGTTGACGCATTCCATAGACATATATTGCTTAACGCATTACTGTGAACTTTGCTGACGCATTCTGCTTCGATTGCATTTGCTGATGCAATTTATCGATAAACATATATAGATAAACTATGTGTTCAAATGGGAAGAAGAACAAAGCTAGTGTATAAATTCTGTGGAAATATTCCGAGTGGATCATAGTTATTTATTGCTATCTATTGATATGATTAGTTATCGATAACAAGTGTTATCGAGTTGTTACGGCATACGGTAGGGCTTACCTTTATGTACATAGATATATTGGCATAGCTTTCTTAATATTAGAAAAACACAATCGATATTATGATCGATAACAGTTATCGAATTGCAATTTGTCTTAGTATTTATATACTTAAACTCTTCTTTTCGGTATATATAACTATTTCCATTTAGTTACTAATAGCGCACAAATAGCTATCGATAACACTTGTTATCGATATACCAATCATGCTAATTTTTTCTTAGTCTCTTGAAGTCTCTAAAAGTAAACCAAAAAAGTTTCTCAATTTGTATGCTTATTTGAAGCTCATTTGCCCAGTTTGAACTATGGATAGACTTCTCCATTGTGTGCTTCAAGCACTTCGTTTATCGATAACAGTTTTCAGCACTGTTAATGTGTGGCCCACCCACACACACACACACACACACACACACACACACAGATACACTTTATCTTAATGCCTGTGGCCTGTTTCGCTCGTTTAAGCATATTTCCATAAATTTGCCATTTCATTTTCAGTTTTTTTTTCTGCTTCTTCTTTTTGTTCTTCTCTCTCTTTTCTCAGTTTCTCAAAGTTTTTCATATTTTTTTTTTTGCTGTGCTCAGTTCCTAAATTTAACGCAGAAAACGTGCACAGAAATGTTTATAACTGTAAAACTTGCGCCACGCGTTCGCCATAAGTTAGAGTGGCACAAACCGCCCATGTTGCAACCACCCTGTGGCCCCCACTCTGAGTCGCCCCACTCACTGTCCAAAAGGCAGCCACATGGAGCAGGACATTTTTGGCACAACAACTACAACTACACGCGACTGGAGATGGTTGTTGGTGGTGGTTGGTGGTTGGTTGCTTGCTTGCTTGCTTGGTTGGTTGGTGGGGCAGCTGTTGCCACAGGGCGCGCCGTTCTATGTGCGAAATTCTTGTCGAGTCTTTGTGCGCAATTTAATTTTTATAACATTTTTATGTGCTCAACTATGGCTCTGCATGCTAAATACAGAACCAAACTGGCCGCAACCACCCGCACCACCCAAAGACTAGTGAGCGTCGTGCGCGTCTCTTAAGTGAATAATAAATTAATTGAATAGCCACGCGGCCCATTTTTGGGGGCAGCAACAGAGAGAGGGGGCGAGGGGGCGAGCGGGCGAGGGGCGGTGGGGCAATGTTTGGACTCTTGAGTTTGTTGCTTGTGGTGCGAGTGCTCATTCGATCAAATTTTATGTTAATAGGCAAGTTTTTATCACGCTGACATAAAGTTATAGCCCCCCAACCCAGACTCGCCCCCCCCCCCCCCCCTGCTGCGCAGCTGCAGCTAATCAAACGCAGATACATTATCTGCAAATGCTTTAATTAAAGTGTAAATTTTTCAAAGCTTCTTACTGCCACGCCCAAAACGCCCACCCGCCCACAGACGGCGGCAGCTGTAGCAATTTTAGCCAGACGACGCCGAATCAATGACACTTAATTAGAAAATAGCTGGGCGGAAGGGAGGGAGAGTAGTTGGATTGGGCCATTAATGTGTGGCAATTTCGTATCTATGAGATACTTTTTCTTTCTTTCCATTTTCCTTTTTGCGTTTCTTTTTGTTTTGTTTTTGCCATTGCACATCTTCTGCTGTTAGCTCGCTTGGCTCGTGGCCCTGACTCTGGCAATTGTTTGGCTTTGGCAATGCTTTTAATTAAGCCAGAACAACAACAACAACAACAAAGGCAACTAGTTCTTTTTATGATCCCAGCCACAGACTGAGCTTCCCATAAGCACAGATACATAGACATAGATATATATATGTATATATATATACATATTCTATGGCTGACCTGAAATTTGTTTTGGCCAAAGTGCAGAAGAACGAAAAAAACAGGAACAACTAAAAGAATAAACGTAAAGCAGGCAATGATTGCTTTTTTACTTCAGCTCTCTTTTGCTATCTCCCTCTATCACTCTATCTCTTTCTCTCTCACTTTTCTTCCAACTCTCAGATCAATCTCTTTCTGCTTGTGCTAATTGCGAACAAGAATTTGGACATAACTTATCGATACATTCCCGATAAGATATCGATAACATTGTTAGCTCTTGTTTATTGCTTTAATTATCGATATATTGACATGATTATATCAAATATCTTAACAAAATACTATCGAAATATATGTCTATCGATACAACTATGATTTATCGACTTAATATAAAACTTCATATGGGCTATGGATCTCGTGAGTCTTCAATTTTAATAGTTATCGATAACGATATATCATACCATCAATTTAAATCAAAGTTTTGAGCTTTTTTTGATGCATCTATGTAACATTTTATCGATAAACGATAACAAAAAGCATTCGGCATGCACTTTGTATACATATATTTCTGTATATATAGATATATCATAAGTTTTACTCGATTTCAAAAGATTTTTGGTGTGTTTGCCACGCACCCACGTAGAGCACTTGAAATGCCATTTGCTTGTTTAGTTATTTGTTTTGTTTTGTTTTTTTTTGTAGTTGTCTTTCTATTTCGATTTATTGTTCGTTTCTCTCCCTCTCTCTCTCTCTCTGTCTCTCTCTCGATTTTTGCTTGTTTCGAACGCACGTTGGCTCGAATCGTGTGAAATGTGGAGTGAAGCTGAGGCACGTAGCGCAAACATAATGCACAAGGCACAGACAGCATGATAATAATGTTAAATACTTAACGAAATTGTTTTAAATATCATATGCATGTGCATTATATATATATATATATATGTTATTTTCGGATTGCACACGATCCGCAGACGCAACGATTCGCTCCGATTCGATATGCGATGCGATCCAATGAATAATGTTATATGTATGTTAAATATATATATATATATATATGATATATACACTATATATATATATATATATATATATATATATATATATACATATATATCAATAACTAAATATATATATGCTTGTCCCATTTAGCTGGACACAACAAATCATTGTTAAGCCTCGTACTTGTTATCGAATTTGAATATGAATATGAATACGAATACGAATACGAATACGGATCGGCATGAATACATATGTGTGTGAGTGCCCGTATGAGTGTATTATACAATTCGCCCGTAATTTATTTTATGCACATTTCACATTGCGGTTGTTTCCATTCATTCCAAGGAAGACACGATAAATTTCGTTTGGCAATTATCGAACGAAATTTTGTGCGGTTTTTATTTTTATTTATTTATTTGTATTTGTTTCGAATCCACGTGACTCATTTAGCAATTTGCTGTGCGCATTGTTTATTGTTATAATTATATTTTTAGGAGCATACCGGTTTTATTTATATACATATATATATATTATTATTAATTGGCTAAAACACCCCTATCGGAGTACAGCCTGATGCACGATTTGCCTCCACGCTTCTCTATCCTGTGCACGACTTCTCCAGTTGGTTACACCTCCTAGGATTGCCTCCATTTGGTCCTTCCAACGGATTCTAGGTCTACCCCTTCTTCGTTGTCCTCCAACTATCGTATCAAAAACCGAACGAGCTGGAGTGCTTCCCTCCATACGAGCAATGTGACCCAACCAACGAAGACGCTGAATGTCAATTCGCTTGCCAATGTCCACATCGCCATATAGCTCGTACAGCTCGTCGTTCCACCTGATACGATAGGTTTCGCCAACGCAAACTGGTCCATAGATCTTGCGAAGAATCTTTCTCTCGAAAACACCAAGAGCAGCCGCATCTGACTGCGTCACTGTCCAGGCTTCCGCACCATAAAGCAGCACTGGAATGATGAGCGTCTTGTAGAGTGTTATTTTTGTCTTTCGAGAGAGGGCTCTACTGTTCATTTGCCTACTGAGCCCAAAGTAACATTTGTTGGCTAATGTAATTCTCCGCTTGATCTCTAGGCTGACATCATTGTTGTTGGTCACGGCAGTTCCCAAATAGACAAAGTCCTTGACAGACTCGAAGTCATAGTCTCCAGCAGTAAGGTGAGAGTCAAGACGCCGCGATTCTCTGTTACTGCACACCATAAACTTTGTTTTGCCCATGTTTACTGCAAGACCAACTTTGGCTGATTCCTTTTCGATAGCTCCAAAAGCCGCAGTTACATCACGCTTGGTACGACCAATAATATCGATATCATCAGCGTAACCAAGGAGCTGGACACATTTGTTTCCCAGTATTGTGCCCATCCGATGCACCCCAGCTTTCCTTATTATACTCTCCATCAGGAGATTGAAGAGCATACAAGACAACGAGTCGCCTTGTCTGAGACCCCACTTGGTATTAAAGGTTTCGGATTGGTCATTTCCTACCTTGACAGAGCTGATGGTGTTGCTCAATGTCATGCTACAAAGCCGTATTAACTTTGCAGGAATACCAAGCTCAGACATGGTAGCGTACAGGCGGTCTCGCCGTGGGCTATCAAAAGCAGCTTTAAAATCGACGAACAGATGGTATGTGTCGATTTGGTTCTCATGCGATTTCTCCAGGATTTGGCGCAATGTGAAGATCTGGTCAACTGTAGACTTGCCAGGACGAAAACCGCATTGATAGGGACCTATCAATGCTTCAGCGTGTGGTTTCAGTCTCTCACACATTACGCTCGTGAGAACCTTGTACGCGACGGGAAGAAGGCTGATGCCACGGTAGTTGGTGCGTTGTGTTGCATCACCCTTCTTAAGGATAGGGCAGATCATACTGAGGTTCCAATCATCGGGCATGCTTTCCGTTAGCCATACTCTGCTGATGAGTTGGTGCATGCACCCTACCAACTCACCGCCTCCAGCCTTAAACAATTCAGCCGGTAAGCCATCTGCTCCCGCGGCTTTATTGTTTTTGAGACGCTGTATAGCTATCTCGACTTCCGTATGACTAGGGGTGGGAACTTCAATACCATCATCTCTGATTGGGGTTAGTGGACCATCTTCGTCAAGCTCATTCTCACTGTTCCCAGCCAAAAGTTTCTCAAAGTGATCCCGCCATAACCTCAGTACCATCTTCGCATCTGTGACCAGGGTTCCATCATCACTCCTGCAGGCAAGCGATCCAGACTTATACCCTTGGGTCATGCGTTTGACCCTCTGGTAAAAGTCACGGGCATCGTTCTTGCTTCTGCTATGCTCCATCTTCTCACACTCAAGCCTTTCCATCTCCCGCTTCTTCCTCCTGAAAAGGCGCTTCTCATCTCGTCTCCGCAACCTATAAATATCTACTACCGCTCGAGTAGCTCCTGCTTGCAGCGTTCTTCTGTAGGCGGCGTCTTTTGCTGCAGTCACCTCCCGACACTCCTGGTCATACCATGGATTCCGGTTAGGAGGGCGTTGGAATCCAAGTACTTCCACAGCAGAAGAATTTATGGCGTTGGATATGTACGCCCACATATCCGTTGTATTTATAGGTGTTGGTGAGAGTTGGCCGAGTCGGCCCGAGAGTCGAGTGGAGAAGGCATCCTTATGTTGTTGCGATTGCAGCTTTCCGATGTCCAGCTTTCTTGGCATACCTTGACGTGAGACTTTCGCGGCACACATCCGTGCGCGAACCTTCGCTGCAAGTAGGTAGTGGTCAGAGTCGATGTTAGGACCCCGACAAGATCTCACATCAAGAATGCTAGATGCATGCCTTGCATCGATCACAACATGATCAATCTGATTTCGCGTCAGACGATCAGGTGACAGCCAGGTTGCCTTGTGGATGTTGAGGTGACGAAAACCTGTACTACGTACAATCATATTGTGCGCGGCCGCAAATCCTATTAGTCTAAGTCCGTTGCTCGACGTGGACTCATGCAGACTAAAGGGGCCAACGGTTGCTCCAAAGATGCCCTCCCGCCCTATTTTGGCGTTAAAATCTCCTAGAAGGATCTTAACGTCATGTGACGGGCAACGGCCATATGCTCGGTCAAGCTCTGCATAGAAAGCATCCTTTGTAGCATCGTCTTTCTCTTCCGTCGGGGCATGCGCACAGATTAGGCTGATGTTGAAAAATTTGGCAGTTATTCGGATCGTCGCGATCCTCTCGCTGATTGGTGTGAAGTGCGAGGCTCGGTGCCGCAACTTGGCCCCAACGACGAAACCACAACCAAATTCATGCCTATCATTATGACAACTGTAGTAAATGTCACAATTACTCTTTCGCATGCGTCCCTGTCCTTTCCATCGCATTTCCTGGATGGCTGTAATGTCAGCCTTCAACTTATTGAGGGTATCCGCTAGTTGTTGAGCAGCACCGGGTCTGTACAATGTCCTTACATTCCAAGTGCATACTCTCAAATCATTGTCCTTTTTAGGTTTGCAGTGGTCGTCAACGTTTTTCGGGTTCCTATCCGAGGCTCTTCTTGCTTCCTTCACTGATGCGTGTTTTTCCATGGGTGGATATCAAGTCCTACGCCAAAACCTAATTTAAGGATTAGGATCCCGCCGCGCACTTTAGTTTATAACTCAACGGGTGTTGAGTCACAATCCAGGAGGAACCACGTGGAGGTAGTGTGTCGACTTGAGGAGAGCAAGAGCAAGGATCACTCTGGCACTCACCAATTTGAGCACAATCAGAAGCTTTGCCTTGCCTGCTCCCCTCCATCCTCCCACATATATATATATATAAATATTTAATCGGATGTCTCAAATATATATTGGTTTGAATTGCTGTTGTGCCAAACGAGCTCAAATTTTATTGAGAATATATCGTTGATTGATTAATTAATTGATCTAGCAGATAAATCGAAGACAGGTATATTTATATATATATATATTAGGTATAAAAGTGCGATTGATGTTTACTTTGCATGCGCGGCGATTTGTTTTTAAGGAGTTTTAGAATATCGATAAGTTTGGGGAACTTGTTTGGGGTTTACTTAACGATATTACCTAAAGTATATTATTATCTTTCTCCTTCGATTATGTATAGATCAGTTGCACATTGGTGTAGACATATATATTATTAATATGTTATCGATAACAGCAACAATTACATATATCAGCTAATGAAATGGATTATAAGATTTATCGATTATTTCGACTACTATCGAATAAAGTAATGCATTATTAGATAGTTCGAATGATCTTTGACTGTTGATTAGTCAATAAATGCGCATTAGGACTTATCGATATCATATTAAAATCGATCAATTGATGCGCATATCATATAACTCCTTACAAACCCCTATCGATATCATCTCTTAATCGATTACTTGTCTAGCTCAATGCAAAATGCAAATGCAATGCGCTGTGCACTTGCTGCGATCTTAGCATTTCCAATCGAGCGCGCTAACAATTTCGCACACTTGAGAGCAATCGAGAAATGCCAGCGAATCAACAAGTCCGACAAGGCGACAAAAAAACAAAACAAAAAACCCGCTGCGGAATGTTAATAGCTAACAGACAAAAAAGATATATATATACATATATACATATATATATATCTATGCATATAAATGAAAATGAAATAAACTTAAAGCCAACTACGAGTGGCTGTGCGCGCCCTGCTGGGTGCTGGGTGCTGGGCCGCTTGCCAGCTGCCAGTTGGCACTTGGCAGTTGCCAGTGGCTTCTTCGATGCGTTTATCGATTGGCAATCGAGTCAAGTCAAGTTGACTTGCGTCGCGTCTCCAGCGATTGTCAACTGTTTGCGCATGTCACTGGCTGACGGCGAACGTGGCGTATGCGCAATGTGCAGCCAGCTGCCGTGACCTCAAAACGCAGAAAACTTCACGAGCAGCGCACAGCTGGGCAGTTGGCCAAAGACAGAGAGAGAGAGAGAGAGAGAGAGACAGGGGAGGGGGAGCACACCTGTATTGCATGCACCGCATTTGGTCAAAATTGCAAGAATCGAAAAACGAAATCGAATTCGAAATCGAAAACGAAACCGAA
Organism: Drosophila nigricruria; assembly: GCA_037075265.1. NCBI lineage: Eukaryota > Metazoa > Arthropoda > Insecta > Diptera > Drosophilidae > Drosophila > Drosophila nigricruria. Next base: position 10,959,947 of record JBAMCI010000107.1, on the reverse strand, counting down.
ACAGCGAATGTCAAAAGTGATTTTCGTTTTAACAGCTTGCAAATGCACATCAAAGGCAAAGGCTTTCAAAGCTTTTCAAACAAAAAGCCAGCAGAACAAAAGCTAAATCATATACACACACACACACACACACACACACACACACACATACACACACACACATACACTAGAGTCGAATACAAACAGCAAAACATGCGAAAGTCATAAATCATAATTCTTTATTCTGACTTTTTTTTTTGGTTTTTGTTTTTGTTTTTTTGTATTTTAAAATTTTTATTTTTGACTGACTTTCAATTCACACAAGTGTGCGTGCGTGTGAGGCACATAAAAGTGGCACTAAAAGTTGTTGCATGGCAGGGGTTGGCAGCTGGGCGAAGGGGCGGGGGATGTCGGGTTGTAGTGAGCTGGGGGCATCCGCTGCAAACATTCTTGCCAAAATGATAAATGGCCCAAAAGGCAATAATAGAAATGGCAAAAGCCATAACAGGCACGGCTACAGAGCGAGCCGAGGGCTGCTCGAAGAGGGGGGCGGGGGGCGTGGGGCGTGGGGCGGTGGATTGCTCTCTCGTTGTTGGCAGCTGGGGGGGTGGTTCGCTTTTAAGTTTGACAGCGCGCCGCAATTTGCATTTCGTATGAAATTAAGGGGGAGGCACACACACACACACACACACACATAGAGAGAGAGGCTACTCGCATGTTGCCCATACGAAAAAAAAAACATCATTAGTCCAGTTTTGCTGCTTAACCTAATCTCCGGCTGGGGGCATTCCACACAATTTCGAGCACATAACTCAATTCCTTGAAAAACCTCAAAGCGCGCGGACCATTAAAACAAAACACACACACACTCGCACACACACACACACAACAAAAAAGGGCAACAAATTGCCATAAAAAATAATAAAAACTTTACGAAATAAAACGAAAAACGAACAAAAATATATGAAACTCACTCACTCAGCGCTGAGTGAGTCGAAAATTAACGTTTTGTGGGCCCAGGTGGCAACGCTGTACGCATTAAAAGTAAAGTTAAGTGCCTCGTTAAGTTGGCTGCGCTCAAATCTAATTTAATTTTGGATTGAAATTCATGAAATCAAAAAACTTAACGTATGCCGAAAGGCAGTTTTTATTACTCTCACAAAAGGTGGCAACGCTGCGCTAGTCGAAAAAGTTATTCCAGAAATATTTCTATATATATAAATATCTAGCTACAAGTAGTAGTAGTTGAAGTAGCTAAATGTAAAAGTTTAGTTTATGCCAGGTGGCAACGCTGCTCATGTCTACTTAAGTTCGCTGCGCTGAAATCTGAAACTCATGAAAAACTTATGCGAAAAACTATTCTAGAAATGAAAATTATGATTAGCTTCAAATAGGTTTAGATTATTTCATGCCAGGTGGCAACGCTGTGCATGCCTTGCTCCATATAAAGCTTGAAAGATGATTTATCAGAAATAGTTTTTGGTTCTGCATTCCAGAGTCTGATTCGGCATAGTTTCAATTGACCTATTGCATAGCTGAAATATTTGCAATATTTGCTGCTATTGTTGTTGTTGTTGTTGTTGTTGTTGTGCTCTCGTTGTTTTGCATTTCACCTTCAACTCTGATTGACCGATCAATTGGAGATCCTCGGCCTTTGGCTATCAGGCAACTGCATTCTGCACTCAATTAAACGATTAAGGCGCTTAATTGAGACATTAACATGGCTAACTAAGCTACGCATAGCAAATTGCCAATGCGAATAGCATTGAGCGCGTTCAATCAATCGGTCAGTCCGTCGGAGAGTCAGTCAGTGAGTCAGTCAATCAATCGGTCAGCTGGTCAGTCGGTCAGTTGTTCTGTTCGCTGTCAGCTGCTCGGCGCTTACATAAATCAATTTACTTACGCTTATTTTTATAATTTAATTGTTTTTTGTCTACCCTGTAAAGCAGGCGCTATGGGGTATACTGTCTGAACAACACTTATTTCTTATGAACTGTTCAATTGAAAGCTAATGCAACTTTTTTTGACTGGTTTATCTGCTTAGCGATTGCTTACAATGATTCTAGGGTATCTATAAGTCGAACAAGTATGAGATATAGAGCAAATTGTGTTACCTTAAGAGCCGCTGGCATACGACTCAATTGTTTTTGTACAATTTGTGTAGTTTGAGCTAATTTAAGTTTATTATAGGGTATGTTAAGGTCGATCCTTTTGATGTATATAGCACACTTGTGTCTTTAAGAACTACTCGAAGAAGATTTAATAAGTTTTGCTTCATCAGTCCTCGAGATTAGTCTATTTAGAGTTAATTGAAATAGATTGTAGGGTATCTTTAAGTCGATCAATTCTGAAGTCTAGAGCACACTTGTGTCTTTACGAACTACTCGAAAGAGATTGAATAAGTTTTGCTTCATCAGTCATCTGATTAGTCTATTTAGAGTTAACTTAAATAAATTGCAGGGTATCTTTAAGTCGATCAATTCCGAAGTCTAGAGCACACTTGTGTCTTTACGAACTACTCGAAAGAGATTGAATAAGTTTTGCTTCATCAGTCATCTAATTAGTCTATTTAGAGTTAACTTAAATAGATTGCAGGGTATCTTTAAGTCGATCAATTCTGAAGTCTAGAGCACACTTGTTTCTTTGTGACTTGTTTTTATATTTTGTTTAATTCTCACACGCTGCTCTGGCCCTATCACTCACTCACTCACTAATTCTCTCTCTCTCTCTCTCTGTCTTTCTCTTTCTCGATTGCTGTGCCGCTCGTTCGCTCACTTTCTCGCTCGCTCGCCCTCTCGCTCGCTCTCTCTGTCTGGCTCGCGTATACAGAGCGAGCGTGCGCGATTCGTGTTGGTCGTCGGTTGCTGTCTCGGATGTCGCTGATATTGTGGATGTGGATGTGGATGTCGACCGATGCCGGTGGCCAAAACATTCAGTTGAATACAACGCTGTGAGCAACACACGCTGGAAGCGCCGATGGAACCGCGTCGCGACGCAGCGGCAACGGCAACGGCAGCAGCGGCAGCGACAGCAGCAACAGCAGCAACAGCAGCAACAGCAGCAGCAACAACAATATTTGCACAGCAACAATCAAACAAGTCAGCTAAAAAGCAAAAACATTTTATTAACAACAATTTGTGATAACCGAGAGAGACAACAACAACAACAAAGAAACAAACAAACAACAACAAGCAGACGCGAGTGTCCAAAATTTAACAAAAAAAAAAAAAACATTTATATACTTATACAAAATATATATATATATATAAATATATCTATATTTATACACAAGCATATACAACGGTAAAAAAAAGAAGATATTTATATAATTAAATATATATATAAAAATAAAACAATAAATATTTAATTAACAACAAAAAGCAGTCCAACAAATGCAACGCGTAGGCCTTCAACTGTGATTTACAAATAAAATAAATAAAAAACAAAAAATCAACAAACAAAAGCTTAAATAAACATCTAAAGTTCTACACACATTAAAAATAAAAAATAATAAAAAATAAAAAAAAAGTCAGCAACAAATTAAAATAAGAGAAAAAAAAACGAGTTACGTGTGATTTTTTTTTATATTTTCTCAATTCGTTTTTTTTTTCGTTGATTTTTTGTATCTTAAATAATAATAAATAATAATAATCTTATTATTATTATTATTAATATTATTGTGTGCTGATTCACATCCAATTGGCATTGAGTTAAGTGCTCCAAGACGATGTTCAACTCCAATATACCAGCCGCGGCGCTGCTGAGCATCGAGGGCAGCGGCCCGGGCGCCCACACGCCCAAAACGCCAGAGATTCTCAATTCGGTAATCGCGATGACAAATCCGTTGGACAACTTCAACTTCAACGTGGCGAACAACTGCAGCCAGGTGTCCAGCCCCTTTGTCTCCATACGCAACTTGTGCGGCAACACCAATGGCCAACAGGTGCGTCTCCACTCACACTATGGCCCTGGTGCCTTCAGCTAATTCCTTAAATTCCTTTTGCAGTCGCACTCGCAGGATAGCAGTCATTCCAGTTGTTCGGCATCGCCGCGCGACTCGCCAGCAGGCGCAGCGACCACGCCCAGTGTGCAACAGGTAAGTGGGCGGACTATATATACCAACTGGCTTAACTATGGGGAATTTGTTGCCTGATTTGATTTGATTTGCTGTTAAATTGAACTTGGATTCGAATTCAATTTCAATTCAATTTCAATTCAATTTCAATTCAATTTCAATTTTAGCTTCAATCATTTGTTTGGGTTGTTTTACTTTCAATTTGGCTGTTTTATAAAGTTTTTAGCTAGAAATCTTCTTCTCTTTCAATAGACTCTAACCATCAATTAGAATGAATTTCACTTCAATTTAACTTCAATTTGACTTTCAACTTTAAAGTTCAATTCAGTTTTTACTTTCAATATTGATTAAGAGACAAGCAAGTTTACCTTCAATTTAGCTGTCTTATAGAGTTTTTAGCTAAGATTCTTATTCTCTTTCAATAGACTCCAACCATCAATCAGAATGAATTTCACTTCAATCTAGCTTCAACTTGTCTTTCAACTTTCAAGTTCAATCAAGTTTTTACTTTCAATATTGATTAGGTAAACTTCTATGAACTGTTTCAATTGGCATTCAATCAAATTATGCTTCAATTTGGCAACTTTTCTTAGTCTCTTCAACTTCACTTTCAATTTCAATATCCCAATTCACTTTCAATTTCAAATCAATAAACTTGAGCCCAGCTTTGGCCCATTTCCAACTTCACTTTTCACTTGCAATTTGCCAACTTATTGATGCAATCCAATTGGATTCAATTCAATTCAATTTCGCTTTCAATCTGACGACAATCAACCAGATTGTTCAACATTTGCGTGTTGCCCATTCATACGGCGTCCGAATTGCATTTCATTTTGGCGCCCACGCGCCGCACGACAAAAAAACAAAAAAAAAAAACAAAATCTGCCAAAGGCCCACGCAGCTGGCAGACCGAACGTCAGTCGCTGCACCGGCTCCGGACATTGGCCGGCATCCGCCCACAGGCCAGCCCCCGCTCGGATTGAAGGCGGGCCAGCAGTCAATCGGGGCGATGCGATGCGACGCGTCGCGTCGCTTAGTCATTTGGTCGAGTTGACGCTTGGGTCAGGCTTGGCTTTTGCCGGCAACTCGTGGGCGTTTGCTGTTGACGCTTCCAATTGCAAAACGCAGCCAGAATTGATTTCACTTTTGTATGCCAGAAATTGAATAAAGCTATAGCTATAGATGTATCTGTATCTGTATCTGTATCTATAGCTGTATCTGTATCTGTATCTCTGGCAATGTATCCAAGTATCTATTGCTATAGCTATTGTGAGTGTGAGTGTGTGTGGATGCACAGAATCACTTGACTGACATTGGCCTTAATGAGCCACATTGCTCACGGGCAGGTGAGGGGGCGTGGCTGAGCAGGGCGGGGTTGGGGGTGGAGGGGTTGGCTGGCAGCAAGTGCGATTATTGCATATGAATAACATTTGCCACGCGGCAATTAAATGGCATTCGAGCACTCACACAGGCACAGATACACAGCTCCCGAGCGCATCCAGCAGATATGCAAATACATTAACATATCACTAATTGCCTAGGTGTGTGTGTGTGTGTGTGCCTCTCTCTCCCTCTCTCGCTCTCTCTCTGTGATTTATGATTATTGCTTCAAACGAATTTATAGGCATTGAACTGCCGCCAGCCCAAGTGCAAAAATATTACAAATAAAATTTTAAACACTTTTCAATTTGTTTTCTAACAAATTTCACATAAATTACAAAATGCCCAACCAACACACACTCACACAAGCTGGAAAAGTTTTCTGCTGTTGCCAATCGCAACAATTTTTATTGCACTTTTTGCTGCTGCTTCTTCTTCGTTTTCGCAAATATTTGCACAAATGTTTAAATTGTTTTTTTTTTTTTTTTTGCACATTTCTCATAAACGCAAAATGCAAAAAAAATATATATATATATATATATATATGTGAAAAAAAGTTATAAAAATGGCAAATATTGAAATGTCGAAAAGTTGTACCTAAGCAAGATAAGTATATAAGGTTTATGCAGCATACAGCTGTGTTCAAAATAATAGCAGCGCACTTTTTGCTCACAAATATGAATACATTTTACGCATGTTCATTCTTATTCATAAATGAAAGAAGTTTTTTAATGAAGAAACATTCTTATTTTGTTTGAAATTAAATATAAATAGTTAATTAAAAAAAAAAATATAGATCTGTAGTCATTGTGAAATTATTTATCAATCTTAAAATCAGAGCTTATATGCGCTGCTATTATTTTGAACACAGCTGTATATGAGCGGCATCTGCTAATTGAATCAAGCCGCACAAGAGATACTCTCTAGCAAGAAGAGGACAGCAGAGCCATTTGAAATATATAGATATATATATAGGAGTTCATTTGTGGAACCTGTTGATGCTTGCCTAGTTCCTGTTGCCTGGGTAAAGATATTCCGATATTCTTCATTCGGGTTTCTGCTTTATTTTCGTTTTTCTGCTTTCAGTTCCAGCTCCGATTCAAGTTCCGATTAGAGTTCCAATTCCAGTTCCGATTCCAGTTCCGATTCATGAATTTGATTCTATTTTGCTTTCAAGTTTGTTGCATTTGAATCAGGTGGTTGGTTCCAGTTTCATTTTCAGTACTGGTTCCAGTTCAAGTTCCAGTTCCAATGCGATTCTGGCTTTGATTCTGCTTTACTTTCCTTTTTGGGTTTCTTAGTTACGAACCAGGACCTATTTGCTGTTTCAATTCCAGCTGTTTTCTGATTCCAGTTAAAGTTCCAGTTCCGATTCAAGTTCCAATTCCAGTTCCGATTCAAGATTTTAATTCTATTTTGCTTTTAAGTTTGTTGTATTTGCATCAGTTATTGGTTCCAGTTTCATTTTAAGTTCTGGTTCCAGTTCCAGTTCCAGTTCCGATTCGAGTCTAGTTGCAATTTCAATGCTATTTAACTTAAGCATTAATCCAAAACTCTCCATAGAGGGCGTATTTGGCACATTTATAAGAGTCTTGGTATCATTAAGATACTTTCTATGACAACCAACCCATCAGATCGGCAACAGTTCTCGACTTATTTACTTCAGCCATAAACAAGAAGCAGCTGTATTCAAAATTTCCATATGATATCCCCATATGGATAGATCAAACAAAATATTCAGTTCAAGTCTGCTCAACTCAACTTTGGCACCACTTAAAATGTTATTTTTTCCCTCTCTTTTAATATTTTTCTTCTTTTTTTTTTTTGATGAAAAACAAACAAATAAAAAGATTATAAAAGAAGAAGAGGCAGAAGGGGGAGAGGAGGAGAGGAGCAGGAAAAGAGTATGTGGCAAACAAACAAAATGTGGAGCCAAATAAAAGATGCAAATTTGCGTGGCGATTCGTGCGAAATTTGAGTTGTTGTTTCTTACTTTTTTTTTCGCTTTATTTTGAACTCTTTCACATTTTTGGGCGCTGTTCGACAAACAGCACGCAGCACGCATACAGATGCACAGATACAGATACAGAGATACAGATACAGATACATTTGCTAAAAGATACATTTTGCACGTTGTCAACGCAGCGCGAAGTGCAGCAAAGCGTAGTGCAAAGAAAGGCTTGGGCAAATGCCTATAAAAGGTGAAGATATAGATGATATTTAATATAATGTATATATACATATCTCTCTCTCTCTCTCTCTCTCTCTCTCTCTCTCTCTCTTGTCCCTCTCTCTCCACTTATTGCCCTCATCGCTCGTCGTTAAGCTTGAAACACGATTCGCACTTGGAAATAGTATCTTAATGCCATCGCAACAGACATTAGCCCACTAAACGTTACAGTTCGAACCCTGAATTTTAATTTATGCGCCTTGCCTTGAACCGCAAATGAAACAAACTGAAAAGAAAACAACAAATAATATGTAAGCCATAAGTGGCGCTAATGTGAGTTATGTCGGAGCTTGTAAAGTGATTCATGGAGTTAGAACCGTGAACTGTGCCACCAAAATTCTCAAATTGACGTGGGTGCTTTGAGGATTTCTGTGGATTTCTCTTTAATCTGTTCGTAAATATATCGAACTCAACTTGGTCTTTCTTCTCTTTCTTCCTTTTCCCTTGCATTACTTTCTCTTTCACATTCATTCCTTACTATTTTCTTCAATCTTGCGTCTTTAGTTCCCTTTCATTCCCATTTCTTTCTTCCCATTTCTCTTATAGCTTGCCTTATCTATCCTTTCATTCTTTTTCCTCATATTTTATTTTTCTTTTCTGCTCTTCTTTCTTTCTCTTCCTTCTCTTCTCCTCCTTTTTGTTCCCATTCTTTCCCCTTCTTCTCTTCTTTTATCTGTTATTTCCATAGCCTCTTTCTTCTCTTCTTTTCTCTTTCATTTCTATATTCTCTTGCTTCTCTTTTCTTTTTCATTTCCATTCCCTCTTTCTTCTTCTTTCCTTTCTCTTTCCTTTCCATTCCTTTCTTCTTTCTCTTTCATTCTGTTGCCCCTACTGGCCTTTCCCTTTCTTTTTCTTCCAATTTTCTTCATTCTGTCACGTCTTATCTTTTATCTTTCCCTCCTTTTCTCATTCTTTTCCTTGCCACGCCATACCTTCCCTTCATTTCCCTCCTTTTTCCTTCTCTTCCTTTTCTCAGTCGTATACTCCTAGACCTCCTAGTCTTTCACTTTCAGTCTCTCGATCTCATCCCAACTTCTTTATCTCTCTCTCTCTGTCCATCTCTCACAATTCTGTTTCCTAACATATTCTAAAGTGCTTCTAGACAGTTGCACAGCATAGTATCCATTAAGATCAGGTTTATCTTTAAACTTCTGTTTGCTTCATTCAAGTTATACACAAGAATTTCCATTCAACTGTTGCTGTTCAGGCTCATAGCTCGTATCTAGATGTGAATCTATATGGATAGATAGATAATATATATATATATATATATCTGAATATATATTTCCACATATTTGTGGAATCTTTGGAATTGCATTTCCCATTGCTCCCTCCCACCCAGCTTTGCTGCTGTTTTGTTGCTCCAATTACACGCGCTGGCCCCACACGCCGACCATTTGGAATGCCCTGACAACTAACAGACACACACACACACTCACACACACACACACTCACACCCGCTCGCATAGAGAGTTGCACAACAACAAGACGAAAACGCACCAATTTTCGAGAAGTCTGCCAAGTCGAGTTGAAGGCAATGAAATCTTTTTTTCTTTTTTTGACCATATGGTCGCCGGGCGGTCCACTGCTGGCTGGTTGGAGTCGCATTCACAGTAGCAGTCGCTGTCGCAGTCGCCGTCGCCGTCGCCGTCGCAGTCGCCGTCGCAGTCCGCATCGCAGTCGACGTCGCAGCCATTGGCGCATGCGATTATTATGATATTTTCCACTCAGTTTTTTGCTTTTTTTTTTGGGTTGAAATAAAATTTATTTATCTGGTTTTTGGGTCAATAAATAAAGAGGCAGCGTGCCTAAAATTTAAATGAAACAATAATGCTGGCCAAAAAGGGGCTGGGCTGTTGGCTAGGGCGGAGAGGGGAGCAGCTTGGGCCTGTCGCCTCGACAGTGGCATCTGAACAATTTCTCAAGCAGACAACAAATAAAAAGCGCAAAACTCAAGCTGATGATAATCAGCGGCGATAATGATGGGCAGCCAGAGATAGTCGGGGCTTGTCTGACACTTGAATGAGCTGTCATTGAGCTGCAGATTGAAGTGGGCTGCCTAAAAGGCCGGGGCCCTGACAGCAAAGCCGACTGAGTGCAAAGGAGAGCCACAGAGCCAGACAAGACAGCGCAAACAGCAATGCGAATGAATGTGTGACTTCAATCAGTGTTCAGTTCAATCAGCGCCTTCAATCAACGTCTTCAGTCAGTTCTTCAATTCAATTCAAGAATGCAATGAAATCATTTTGAGATCTCTTAATTCATTTAATCTTTTGACTTGAACTTCTGTTTTTTTTTCAATTTTTCAATTTGCGTTTTGCTCAGCTTTCAATCTGTTTCAATCTAATGATGATAGTTGATCAGTTGCTGCTTGAGTGGCAAGTCTTTTAGAATCTCTGCAGATTGCTTAAACAAAGTTTATATTCAATCTTCTTTTGTAACTTCACTTTCCATTTCAATGCAGCGTATTTGGGCAGTTGAATTTCCTTTTCCTTTTATAATTTCAATTTCAATTTCAATTTGCTTTTTAATTGCTTCTTTTGATGTCTATTGATAGGGCAAAGCTTAAATTGTTCAATGTTATCTTCAATTTTCATTTGCCTTTTCAACATCAGTTCAATCTCTGTCAATCTTCACTTTCAATATCACATAAATCTCTTTCAATCTTCAATTTCAATTTCATTTTGATTTCAGTTGATTAAAGCTTTCTTATTGTTCTGACTGATCATTTTGATCTCTTTCAATTTAAATTTTCCCTTTTGATTTCAATATGTTTCTTTCAATCAGATGAAAGTTGATCAACAACGAAATAGAATACTGATCAAGACAATAGAAATATGATTTTCCTTCTCATCATATAGGCCTATTCCTTTTTCGTCATTTCAATGCAATTTGCAATTTGCATCTGCGCTTTCAACAACGCTTCAATCTGCCCCTTCCACTGCTCAGTCAAGTGCGAGCAGAGCTGTTCAAGCCCTTTTTCTTGTAAATGAAAGTTGACAACGTGTCGACGTGATGACCATCTGTTGTTTGCTGTTTTCTGTTGCTGAAGTTCCATAAAAGGCGCTGACACGTCGCCCACCCACCTCTGAATGGCCAGAGGCAAGGGCAGAGCGGAGAGGCAGGGGGCAGATGCCACAACTTGATGCTCGCAACCTGTTGTGGCCTTGTTGCAGCTGCTGTTGTTGCCGTAGGCATTGTCCTGCCCCCCCCTCCCCATCCCTCCCAGGGTGGGGCGTGGCGACGTAAACAAAATGCGATTTCTATCTTTTCACTTTAATATTTATAAATTTATGCGCGAGCAGCCGCAAGTAAATCACAAAGGTAAGCAAAACAAATGCCGCAAAGATAATCTGGCAAAAGCCCGAAAACCCGAAAACCCAAAAACCCAAAACCCTGGCTCCGACCCAGGGCCCAGCCCAGGAATGCGCATTTTGTTGATTTGTCATGCGAGAGTAGAAGAGTTGAAGCAGGCGGAGGAAGGGGGGCTAGCGGGGCTAGCGATCTCTCGATCTGGTTGAACTTGGTTAGTTCGCTGGCCAAATGGGTCAGTCGAAATGTCAGCACGTCATTTCCCGAATTGGAGTTGAGCGGCGCAAACAACTACTCGTTGTGCAACGCGGCTGCCACATGCCATGCCACATGGGAGGCAGCTTGGCCAACTTGGCTATTGGTGACAAACAACTTTTGAAGGACCTTGACTAATCGTCTCTTTAACTCTGTCTCTCTCTCTCTTTCTGTCTTTGTAGACCTGCTCGCAGCTGATCAAAGCGGGCCTCAAGCTGTCCATTCAAAGCAAACGCAAACTGTCCACCTGTGACTCCAGCTCCGGCTCCGAGCAGCCCAACTCGAAATGTTCGCGCCGCGACGAAGATTGCGAAGAGTCGAGTGATGAGGATAGCGAAACGAAGTCCGTGCCGAAGGGTCTAACGCCCGAGGATGAGGATCGCCGGCGGCGACGACGCGAGCGCAACAAAATCGCGGCGACCAAGTGCCGCATGAAGAAGCGCGAACGCACCCAGAATCTGATCAAAGAGTCCGAGGTGCTGGACACCCAGAACTTGGAGCTGAAGAATCAGGTGCGCATCCTCGAAACGGATCGTCAGCGCCTGCTCGAGATGCTGCGCGATCATACGCCGGGCTGCGTGAAGCGCGGCGGTTGTCAGCTGCCCGCCAAGCTGCTGCAATCGCCGGCCTACAAGTATCTCGCCGAACTGGAGCTGGATGGCCTGCTCAATGGCGATGCGAACAGCAGCAGCACGGCCAACACGCCCACCCAGCAGCAAACACAGCAGCAACAGCAACAGCAACAACAGCAACAACAGCAGCAGCAGCAGCAACAGCGCATGCAGAGCATACCATCCATGTCAACGTTCAAGTTTGGCAGCAAAACGCCAGCGGCCATGGCTGCAGTTGCTGCTGCACAGGCGCAACAGTTGCAGCAACAGCAACAGCAACAGCAGCAACAACAATTGCCGAACGGCTATTGCAAGCCCTCGCCCTCGCCGCAGGAGTTCGAGCATGCTGGCTACTTGAGCTCACCCACGCAAGAGGCGCTCTGCCTGCCCCAGCAGCAACAACATCAACAGCAGCAGCAGCAAGTCTCTCTCAATCCCGCCAGCAACAGCAGCAGCAATGCCGATAGCCTGGTGGTCAGCCAGCAGGTCTCCGACTATGTGCCCAATTGTGAGGGCCTCAGTTTGGGCCTGGGCCTGTCCGCCGTGGCCGTAGCCATCACCACGCCCACCAACAGCACCAGCAGCAATAGCAGTCTAAGCAGCAACAGCAACAACAACAACAACAACAACAGCAGCAGCAACAACAACAACATCAGTGCTACAGCAGCCACAGCCGTAACAACGCTGCCGCCCGCGACCACGCCCACCAGCGCCATAGAATTTGTAAAGAATGAGCTGGTGGACTCGCAGGGTCCGTACATAACGGCGCTGAGCGCTCAGCGCTTCCTCTTCGAGCCGGACAGCTTTCCGGACATCAAGCACGCGGTGAGCGTCCATCCCACTAGCCTGAACAACATGACCAGCGTGGCCAGCCTTGCCGCCCACAACAACAACAACCATCACCTGATGGACTTTCACAATGGGCTGCCGCATGCCGTGGGCGGCATTATGACGCCCTGCTACGAGGACGAGCAGCTGCTGGTGATGAAGAACAACTGTTTTCCCAGCGATCTGCTCTCGCATCTGCCGGACGATGAGGTTGATTTTGTTGATCTGGATGCGGGCTCCGCCAATTTCATGACCAATGGCGGCTGCCTGGCGTGAGATCGGGCCCAACGGGCTGCCGATCATGAGCTGTTGCTGGCGTACGATCAGGAGCTGCAGCTGGATGAGCAACAGCAGCGGCAGCAACAGCAGCAGCAACAGTTGCTCCAGCAGCAGCAGCAGCAGCAGCAGCAGGCAGTGGAGGATGAGCTGCAGCAGCAGGAACAGGCTTGGACGCATGTCGACTATTGGTGCTAGAAACAGCACGCACACACACCTAGCTGACATGTGTGTATGTGTATGTGTGTGTGAGTGTGTGTGTGTGTGTGTGTGAGCAGCAGCAAATGCCACGCCTATAAGCCAACGACACACACACTCGCACCTGCACACACCCAAATATCCAAGTTCTTCCAACAACAGCTACAGCTTTCGGCCAACAACCCCTAGCTCCCCCCTTAGCCCCACTCCGCCCCTTCCTCCCCCCATTTGACCTGCTCGAATACAACTCTTATCATAAAGCAACTCCTGCCCCGCCTCAAACATGCCACGCCCACTGCTGTGCGTGGTGTGTGCGTGCGTGTGTGTGTGTGTGTGTGTGGCTTGACTACCTCATAAAAAAAAGAAGAAGCAAAAACACTTTAAACATTAATTGCTAACTGTTCTACATAAACATATTACTTATATAATTATAATCATAATAATAATAATAAAAAAAAACATGTGTATTTTTTTTATTTAATTTCTATTTTTTTTTTTTTTTTTTGGTTTAGACTCGTAAGCAATTGTACATAACCTTAAATTCGATAATCGATATGTTTGTGTATATTATGTGTATGTAGATGTGTTATCGATAACATTCCGTGCAACAGGCAATTTGTTGGCAGTCACAGCCGCATCAGTAATTATTAATTTTAATTTCTATAATACCAATATACTACCAACCCAGCAACCCCCCTCACACCCCAGCCAACCCCCCTGAACAGAAAATTAAAATTTAAAATTTAAAATTATAAAAAAAAATCATTTAAGCTAAGCATTAAACATTTAAAAAAAACCATTGCGATATGATGACGTTTGATATTTGATTTTATTTAATTTTTTTTTTGTCTAAAACTAGGCTTAATCAGTGATATATTAAAAAAAAAAAAAATTATTGCAGAAAAAAAAATAAAAATAAAAAAAATTGTGTAACTTTTTCTTCTCTTTTTAAATGTGAGTTGTTTAAAAAAGCTTGCAAGATGTTGCCTTAAAAAAAAAACACTGAACAGAATTCGCTGTAAAACTAAAAAATATTATATATAAAAAAAAAAAAAACTAAAAAATAAAATTAAAAACTAGTTTTTAAGTTTGTTAATTGTTTTTTGCAAAACTAAAATGTGCTCTTAAAAAAAAAAAAAAAAAAAAACAAAATATATATATATATATATATATAAAATGCAAACAACAATTTTTTTTTGTAAAAATACAAAATTCTAGCGCCTTATTAAACTTAATGACAACAAAAAAAAAATAAAATAAATATTTACAAAAAATTAAAAACAGCAAAAAGAAATTCAAAAATATTTGTGTATTGTGTGTTGCTTGATATAAATGCTGACAGAACTCATATATATATATATATATATACATATATCTAACTATATACAAATTTATATAAATGTGTGTGTAAGAAATACAAAAAAAAATAAAATTTATAAAAAATATATATTATAATAATAATTAAAAAGAAAAAGGTTTATGCATTCTAGAGTCGAAGTATAAACAGCTGTGAACACCAAAAAGTGGCCTAAAAACATTAACCGAAAGAGATCATCAAGTGCTTTTCAAAACGTTTATTTCTATATAAATATATGTTTACAAATATATAAATACATATATATATATATATGTTTTTTTTTTTACTTGAAAACAATATAAGAATTGCCTCGATTTGTACTAAAGATTTAATATTTACAAAAACTATTTATGAAACAAATGAAATGAAAGAGAAAAAAAATTATATATATATATATAAATATATATAGCATTTAGTGGAGCACGGCTTTTGTAGTTGTACAATGTCTACCATATAAACTAAATATATATATATATATATATATATATATATATATATATATATATATACCCTGTAATATGCAGCAATACAAATTCAATTGCTTGTGAAACTAAAAAAAAAAAGAAAAAATTTGAAAAAAAAAATTAAAAATAAAATTTTATATGCATGTAAAAAAACAAACAAGAGTTCACCAACAATCTGTATATATATTTATATATATATATATATATTCATATGATATTATATAGCTTCCAAAAAAAAAAAAAAAACGAAAAACGAAGAAAAATCTAAGAGCTCAGGTCAAGTTTGTGTCTAATTTAATTATTTGTATCTTTTTTTCCCCCCCCTTAAATGTTAAATGTAAAAATTGCAATCAATGTTTAATCAAAAGTTCACAATTTGGCAAAAGAAAAATAAAAAAAATATATATATTTATTATGAAAAAAAATTTATATATATGAGAAATACCTCTCCACACATAAATGTGTAAGTTTGCATGTGTCTGAAGCTGCAAGTTTTTTGTGCCGCAAGTTCAATGAAAAGTTACAATTTAAATAAAAATAATCATCAATCAATCAATCATGAAAACGATAAAAACAAACAAACAAACACACAACGAACATCATCTGAGCAAAAGGATAGCAACAACTAACTCTCTCTCGCTCTCACTCAGTCACTCTCTAAACAGTTTTGTTTACATTACATGTCTTCTCTCTCTCTCTCTGTTGCTCTCCCTCGCCGCGCTGTTCACAACTCTTGAAACTTAGCAAAGAACAGCAACTCCATCTATCTCTCTCTCTCTCTTTCTCTCTCTACTAGTTCCCTCTCACTCTCTTAAGTGCATGTGCAGACATGTAAGGCAACACTCTGCCTCTCGCTTCCACAGCTCTACAGGCATTGAGCTAAGCTAGGAACAGCAGCAAAGAACTAACTTCAACTAACTCCCTCTCTTTCTAACCCTCTCCCTCTCTCTCTTTCTCTCTCATTCTTTTGGCTAGTAGTGGCGCATCAAACAGTTTTCCATTCACTTTCTCTCGCACACGCTCTTCCCGTCTCTCTCTAACTCTCATTTTAGCTTTAGTTTTAGTTTTACAATTTGTTAATAAACAATAAAAAAAAAATAAAAAAACTAACGACAATTTGCTGTTAGACAGAGCAAAACAAAATGCGCTACGAAGTACCTGTAAATCGTTATATATACAAGCAAATATATAAATATATATATAAATGTTAAAAACAAAAAACAAAATAAAAATAAAAATAAAATACGAGCGCAAAAAACTTCAGCTTCAGACACGTAAAACCCATTAAAGTATCTATAAAAAAAAAAAGAAAAAGAAAATAAAATTTATATATATTATATTGTATGTGCGTGTATATAGATTGTTCTTTCCGACAAAAACAACAACAACAACAACAAATATATATACAAAAAACAACAACAAAAAACTCCCATAAACTGTGCTAAAAAAAACAACAAAAAATTTGAAGAGTAAAAAAAGTATTATTTATATATTTTTGACTAGTGCAAAAATATATGCAAATTAATATTTCATATAATTCAGTTATGCATATATATATATATATGAAATATATATATATAATAATTAAGTTCAGAGCAAGCAATTTGTAATTTCTAATTAAATTAAAACAAATATTTTTAATATCTATAAATATATATATATATATAATTTTTTTTTTAATATTTACATTTTCGTCTTTATATAAATATTTGTTTTTATTTTTTGTTTAACTTGTTATAAAAGAAAAATATATCGAAAGGAAAATGCAATTGTTAAAATGAATTATAAAATTAATTTTAATATATTTTTGTTTTATTTTTTATTTTTTATTATTATTATTTTCTTTTTAAATATATATAACTAAAGCACAAAAGAGAGGCACACACGATAAACGGAATCAAATCAAACTCAAAAGCCAAAACAACGACAGCTACACACACACACACACACTAACACACACACACACACACACACACACACTAACACACACACACACACACACACACAGCTAACTGTTTTAATGCTTTCTAAGTGGAAACAAAAATGTTTTTAATATTTGTCATATGTAATTTATTATGCTACTTAAAAAATATATATTAAAAAAAAAACACCAACAAAAATGTCAAAAAACGAACGCAAAAATTTTAAATTTTATTTAAAAAACACCATTTTTTTTTTAGATATTTTTAAGCAGCTAATACTAAATATAAATCTAAAAACTAACTAATAATACTTGTTTTTTTTTTTTTAATATATATATACATATATATATATATATATATATACATAAATATATATGTAATTAAACATCAAAAGTCAACAAATGGCTTAATTTTTTCTTTAAAAATTAAACAACAAAAATTATATAAAAACTAAAAAAAAAAACAAAAAAAAAAAATTCAAACAAAAAATTAAAACAAAACAAAAGCAAAAATGTAAAAATAAATGTTCTGCTTCGAAATCAAAAACGTATAAAGAAATGTGTTTTTAAATGATGGATTTAAGTTAAATATGGGTAATATGGGTAGGTATTACAGAACAGAAAGGGAATATATCCAAGGAACACTGCTCTGGAGATGTACAGTTATATTTGGTAAAGAGTTTTGAAAGTCTTAAGACCATCATCAAATCTTGATCTCAAGAAAAAATGTAAAATGTTTCCCAGTTAAAAGCAGAAGTTTGCTTATGAAATCAAAAAAAGATGTGTTTACCAACACTGACGTTAGCATTTGATTAGAAAAGTTGCTGACGAAACCACTAGTGTGTTAACCAACACTGATGTTTGAACTTTATTTGAAAAGCTAATCCGCTGAAGAAGCCATAGCCTAAGAGCTTCACAGTTTGTTAACCAACACTGCTCTGTCCAGCTTCACAATTTTGTAGCCAACACTGCTCTGTCAAACTCAACAGCTTATTATTCAACACTGCACACAACATTATGCATTCTTCTATGGCAGCAATAGTTGTAACTGGCGCTGTTCAACACTGGCAAACTGTTTGCCAATGCTGCGCTTTTCTATATATAAGCTATTTCTCAACACTGTCGCACTTCTCGTGATGCGCCCCAGCGCTGCTAACAACTAAACCTAAACTACAGTTAGTTTGACTTTATAAAAATCTAAGCGTGTTAACCAACACTGCTTTAGTATTTCACAAAACCCCATGCCAAGCTATAGCCCGCGCAATCGACGATAAAGCAAGCTGCTAGCACAACAGGTCGTAGCTGTTAACCAGCACTATTATCATGTATCAGGTTTTTGCTACTGTCCAACACTGTCGCACACTTATATAGTGCAGTAAATAAAGCCCTGCTGGCATTTCGGCTCTTCATATCTCTGTAGTAATCTGGCAGCTCGTCAGCTTCTGTAGAAACGAGCCTGAGCACAGCTGCACACTCATGAGCTGTGGTTGTTGTTGCTGGCGCTGTCCAACACTGTCCACGTCTTACTCATAGCAGAAGCGACAGCAAGTGCTGCTGAGGCTGCCTCTGGCTGGCTGCTGCCTCAATTGTTTCGACTCAATTATTTTCGTTCTTGGCGCGTGTCTCGGCGTGGGCGTGGGACAAACTGGCTGCCGACCGTCAAGCGCTGATTGCTGCCCCGCCGGCGATTGGACCGTCGACAACATCTGGCAGCTCAATTGGGTGGGGGTGGGCGGTGGAGCGGGAGCGGGCCTAAGAATGGGCGGACATACATATAAAAAGACTATGACATCATGTTATTATGCAAAAGACAACGACGACGACGACGGCTTCATTCAGATTGTGACAGTGGGGCAACCGAAGCAGCAGCCGAAGTAACAGCAGCAACGGCTTCAGTGTGTCAACATCTAAGCTCACTTGCTTCAATCTCTTCCTCTCTCTCTCTCGATCAGCAAACCTACAGCTCTCTCTCTCTCTCTGTGGTTTCAGTGTGTCAGCTGCTAAGCTCAGTTGATCCCTCTCTCTCTCTTTCTCTCTCTCTCTCTCTCACTCTCTAGATCCCCCTCTGTCAGTCTCACTGCATCAACAGCTTTTGTATACCAGTTCTTTTTAACACTATCTCTCGCTTGTAGCTTACCTCCCTCTCACCCTCTCCCTCTCCCTCTCAATCTCCCCTTCCTCTCTCACTCATAAGTCGCAGTCGCTGCTTTCGGCGCTTAGATGATTAATATGCTGACTGTCTACTCGCCCCCACTCTCTCCCTCTCCCTCTCTCCCTCTCTCTCTCTCTGTGTGTCTTGTGGCCCCCGTCTCGTCGGCCACCCTTTAGCCATGGTTAATGCCTAATTGCCAATTGAATGTCAATAACAGTAATAAATAGAAACATGTTAACTCCTTCAATATGCAAATCGTGCGACTGCAGCGAGTGACACAGCCACATTATTCATTCGCTAATACGTTCGATCATCGCGCGTTAGTTTGTTGAGCATTTTACAACACTGAAAAACGTTTACGTTGTAAAGCTTTAATTACAAAATTTGAAAATGCTCAATGAAAATGTTGGAAAAGTGGTTGAGTTTCTAACTCTTATAGCTAATGAGCTATGCTCATGATATGTGTTATAAAGCTGTACGCTTTCCAACACTGAAAATGGGGGCATGGTAGATCGCCACACAAACTGTAAGCTGTGCAGTTTTAGAGCAAGGATCAGCCAGTTGGGCAGCTAGAGTTACCCTAAAGACAGATCTATATATTATGTGATCGACTCATTGGGGGCGTGGGTTTTCAGTTTCTCTTCTGGACTTTAACCTGAATTAATGAAATTTTTCTGTTCAACCTAAGACGCAACTAAACAATAAGAATTGCAGTTCAAATTCCAGTCGAGAGTGTGAAAGTTGTGTCTTTGTTTAATAGATTTGACAATTTGTAGCTCCATTCACATTTAAAACAGTTATACTCGTTCACGAAGTGAAAGGGGTATATTGGTTGTGTGCAATGTCCTTTCAATTGGCCGTCCATCTGTCTTTCGGTCCATTTGGCAGTGCGTCCATCCGTCCATCTGTCCGTCCATGCGTCCGTCCATGCATCCGTCCGTCCGCATATCTGTCTATCTGTCCTTCTGTCGATCTATCCGTCCTTCTGTCCATCTATACGTCCTTCCATCCATCCGTCTGTCCGTCCATCCTTCCGTCCGTCCGTCCGTATGAACTCAAACCAATTCGTCACTATTGAATCTAGAGCCTTGAAATTTGAAATATATACACATTGAGACTCTCGCCTTATAAAGTGTTAAGATTTTCCTGACATGTCCACTAGGGGCAAATCGGGAAATACTCAATCTGATATAACAGAAACTCTATTATTCAAGATGCGAAAGAGTTGAAATTTGGAATATATACTTGGGTCGGCAAAAGCATCCATCCTCTTACAGACGTAATCGAATCTTCCAAAATCAGTAGATAAAACTGCACCTAAGAACCAGTGCGAATCAGTTCATTTGGTACACATCATTATTATTGAATACCTATCTTAAGTAGGAAGCCAACTGGCATAGACTAGATTAGGCAAGCGACTAACTAGAAGATACTGAATGAGCAAATGGGCAGGAAATAGAAACCAAGGACCTATTGAGGGGTGGTAGTGGGTGATGGGAGGAGCAGCTCTAGGTGTGATTAGGGGTTTTAGTTGTGTTGCTTTGGAAATCTCCCTCCCTCTGTGTGTGTGTGTGTGTGTATGTGTGTTTGTGTGTGATGCGATAAGCAGGTGTCAAAGAATGGGTTACACTGTCCAACACGGTCGCGCCAGTCAAAGCAAATGATAAATTATAGTCTTTAATCGTATAAAATTGCCGCACATAAATAACAAAACGCATTATCATTGAACGTACTATTAGCAATCACAGTGACAAGCTAGACACACACACACACACACACACACACACATTTGCAACTGGTGTATTTTTAGCTGTGCGTTAAGTGAACAATTATGCCACAGTTCTTGCTATCTCTCTCTCTCTCTCCCTCTCTCCCTCTCCCTCTCTCCCTCTCTCTGTCGTGGCCAACACAAGTGCAGCCAGCCAGGTTGATAAATGGGCTTTGTCTTGCGGTGGGCAAAGGCTTGAGCGAGATTAACATTCGCCAGGCTGCCAAGGGGCAACAGCCAAACTGTCCACTCCGATCGCCAAAGTGTCGACCCGCCGTCTGCTGTGCTATGTGCTCATGACTCAGCTGAAGGTCAGCGTATGTGGGCGTGTGGGCGTGGCATGGCACTATCTAGCATATACATATGTTTGCCACATTACTACATAAAATACACATTCCAGCGATTGGCTTGGCTTTCATTTTTGTTTTATTTAAAAAAATTTATAAAATAGATTATATGTATTTAAATAATAACAAGTAAGAAAGCTCTAGTCGGCAGTACCCGACTAGGAGATCCCCTGAACCCTGCGAAGAGCCCATACTCCAAACATTCTATGCTTATTGAACATATACATATATGCAAGCAATACATGCGCACACATACACACATACACATACGCATAAGCACGCGCTCTGCTAAAGGCGCAATTAGCGCAGCGACTGAGCGTGGGCTGCGCTCATAGGCTTTACTATGGGAAATTAAATGTTTAATAACTTCTTTTGTAGATGGACGTTCTTAATCAAACTTTCAGAGCGTGATTATGTCATTTATACGTGTGTATTTGCCAAAGCACAAGTCTCTAGTATTTGAAATACGGCTTTTACAAATTTGGGGGGAAGGGAAGGAAAGGGGGGTGGTATCAAAAATTTGACAAAAACCAAAATTGTATAAACTCCACATTATACTAAATACTAAATTTGGAGACTCTAGCTCTAAAGATGTGGAAGATATAAATTTATAACCGCATTTTGATAACGTTTTAAATCGATAACTTTAAAACGATCAAATTTATCGATTTTCGAAACAAACTCGATCTGCGCGTGCTATACACGGATCTACATAAAAAATTTCAAGTCTCTAGCTCTTATAGATTCTGAGATCGACGCGTTCAAACATACGGACAGACGGACGGACGGACGGACGGACGGACGGACGGACGGACGGACGGACGGACGGACAGACGGACAGGGCTAAATCGACTCGGCTTGTCACCCTGATCAAGAATATATATACTTTATGGGGTCTGCCACGCCTCCTTCTGCCTGTTACATACATTTTAACAAAACCATTATACCCTGTTTTCCCATTTTCAATGGGTTCAGGGTATAAAAATAATAAATTATCTATTAAATAAATTTTTAAAAATTAAAAAATATATTTCTAATTATTTAGTATTTTATAGGAAAATTTTTGTTATGCTTAAAATTTATTCCAACTTAAAAAAAAATAAAAATAAATTTTTTAGAAAAAAAAATAATAAAAAAAAAAATTTAAAACCAAAAAAAATTATTTTTACTATATAAAAAAAAAATATTTTTTTGAAATTTCTATATTTAAAAAATAATTTTGAGAAATATAATAAAACCTAAAATTAAAATAGAATGAAACAAAAATATGGCAAGAAAAATAAATACTAAAAAAAATATGGAAAAAATATATATGTAAATATTAAATAAATCTTTAAAAATATATAATAAAATTAAAAATAAAAACAAAATGTAATGCTAAATAAAATAAATGGAAAAATATGAAAAGAAATATTAATAAAATAAAATAAACATAAAAACTATAAAAGGGTTCCCTTTCAAGTCTTCTGGTTCTTTAGGTTCTTTAGCTCATATATACTATTATTATTGATCTGTAGTCAATATGATATTATTTATCAATCTTAAAATCAGAGCTTATATGCGCTGCTATTATTTTGAACACAGCTGTACATGCTGAATAGAAGGATAAACAAGCAAAGAGAGGAACTGAAGAAGAATCTATATACTTCATGCTGCTGTGGCCTACCCTATTAACAAAGTTAGCTATATATACAGGGTATACTTGACAGTTAAGCTGCCAATTATGATTTATATATATTATAACAATATCTATATATATTCACTTTGACCTATATTCAGTTCAATGTCGTATCTAAGGAGTCTGGCAACAAGTTATTTAGGTTATGTTTGCATCCCCCTGATACGCACTTTGATTATGCATAATATACTAAATGCATTTATTTAACGCAAGCTGCAATAATATGCAACACACACACACACACACACACCTGTATATATGTATATGTTATGGCAACAAGTTCAGGTGCATGACGCGGCATTAGCTGAGGCATTGCAACATTTGTCGCAGCAAATGGGATGTGACGGCCATGTTGATTGGAAGGGGGTGGCGGGGGAGGCGCGGGTGGCGGCGGCATAAATCGCAGCTGAGTTGCAGGTTGCAAGCTGTTCGCTGCTTGCATTATGCGCACTTTGGCCGTCAATCATTGGCATTATTATTAATAATATTATTATTATTATTTATTGTTTATTATTATGGCATTCTATCAGTCAGTCAATCGAGGTGCAGCCGTTGGCTAAGGTCAGCGTTGGCCAGCGTTGCGTATGAGTAATGTCTGTTGGCAATCGCAAAACGCAAATTGATCTTGCGCCACTGTGCGGCCACAACGCCCACAACAACATGCAGGCATATATTAGCTAACAAAAAAAACAATACAAATTCAATTCAAAGCTCATATTCAAATCGATTTGGCCGCAGGTCAAAGCTGCCGCCGCCATTTTGTTTTGCGAGGCGCGTCCAACGGCTCAGGCTCGGGCGCGAGCTCGGCTGACGCATAGAGGAATATGCGCGGCTTAAAAAAAAAAACAAAACAGATTTAGTATCTAGAAACGCTTTAATACTGCACATGACTAATTGGCAATCAATCAAGTTTCGCTGCTTCTTTCGGCCATTACTAAGCGAATGCAGCAAAGCCCGCGAGAGTAAAACAGAAAACAAAACACAAATTCACAACACGATATAAACGAAAAAGAACATTAAAAACTCAAGTATTTACATAACGGAGCATTGTTGATTAGTCATGTTGTTGCGGTTGATGTTTGTGCATATATGATTGATTTCGCTTTTAGTATTTCTATTTTAGCTTTATTCACAATCTATTTTTGTAATTTACGCAATTTGTAACTTTTTTTGAATTCAAATTAAGTGCACATTGTAGTGAGTTGCCAGACTGTCAGATGCAGATGCATGTGAAATGCAACAAAATTCAAATTAATTCAAAGTTTTGCTTTGGAGCCTTCAGAGAGAAAACGAAAACTTGATTTCCCTAAGCAATGTTTCATTGATTGTTACTAAAATGTAATATGTAAAATTCATTAAATTTAAGCACTTTGTCATTTTTCAATTTCAAATAAATCGCGCAAATGATTGAGCTGCCAGACTGTCCGATGCAGAAGTGTGCGACATGCATTCAATTTCAAGTTAACGGTACACTGCGCGCAAACAATATGAAACATATGCAAAATTGCTTATCACTCAACAATGTTCAAAGATTAACTGCCACAAATGTAAACAAGATTTATTTTTGCAAGATAATCAATAAATATATGTTATTTCAAATAAATGCGCCAAATTAACAAGCTGCCAGACTGTCAGAAGCAGCAATGCCTGTGCCATGCAGCCAACTTCAAGTAGGCGCAAAACTGCGCGCAGCCAACTTTAAGTGAACGCAAAATTGCTCGTCTCCAAACAACGCCTACAAATTTGGCGCCACAAGGTTCGATGCAAATGAATAAATTAAATTAATTGAAATTTGTGCTGCCAGCTGTGATCATGTATTCGCCGCGCAAAGCGCTGTCGACACCAGCGGCGCAAGAGTTTGGATTTCCCTTCACGCCATACGACATACAGGAGCAGCTGATGCAGCAGCTCTTCCAGGTGCTCGAGCGCAAACAAATCGGAATTTTCGAAAGTCCCACGGGCACTGGCAAATCTCTCACGCTCACCTGTGGCGCACTCACCTGGTTGCACCAGCACGAGCAACTAGTACGTACAGAGCTGCTGCAGCGCATAGAACAAGTGGAGGCGCAACTGAAGCAACTGCAAAGGGACAGCGCGCAGGCCGAGGATTGGATAACGGCGCAGAGCAAGACGCGAACACAGCGCCAGGAGCTGGAGCAGTTGCAACGGCTGCGCGAGCTGCTGCAGCAAAAGGAAGAGGAGCTGGCACAGATCAAGCAGCGCAAAAGGCAACAGCAGAGACCGGCCAGGCGAGCCAGCGATCTGTTGCCAGCTCCCGCTGAGCAAGTGGAGCTCAACTCGGATGACGAGTTGGAGAATGGGGAGGCTGTGCTGGAGGAGCAGCCAGCAGAGCTGCAGTCG
Source organism: Drosophila nigricruria (assembly GCA_037075265.1). Lineage (NCBI taxonomy): Eukaryota > Metazoa > Arthropoda > Insecta > Diptera > Drosophilidae > Drosophila > Drosophila nigricruria. The sequence continues at coordinate 10,934,755 of JBAMCI010000107.1, read as the reverse complement.
GAACGTTTCCGTGACGTGCAAATCTTCTTCTGTAGCCGCACGCACTCGCAGCTGGCGCAGATTGTGGCCGAGTTGAAGAAGACGCCCCATGGACACAATGTGCGCTGCATTGCGCTTGGGTCGCGGCAGCAGCTGTGCATCAATGCGCAGGTGCGGAAGCTGCCCAACATTGGGCTCATCAACGAGCGCTGCCTGGACATGGCCCAAGCCAAGAGCAACTCCAAGACGCTCAGCCGTTGCGCCTACAAGAGCTCCGCTCCACTGCAAAGGCTAAGCGATGCGGCGCTGTGCGAACCACTGGACATTGAGCAGCTGGTCACGGAGGGCGCCGCCTGTGGCGGCTGTCCCTACTATGCCACACGCGCCGCCCAGTCCCAGGCCCAGCTCCTGCTGCTGCCTTATCCATTGCTGCTGCAGCGCAGCGCACGCCAGCAGCTGGGCCTGGATCTGCGCGGCGCCATCATCATTGTGGACGAGGCGCACAATCTGCTGGACACCATTGCCCAGCTGCACAGCAGCGAACTGCATCTGGCCCAGCTGCAGCTGGCCAAGCAGCAGCTGACGGGCTACAAGCAGCGCTACGCCCGGCGCCTGAGCACCGCCAATCTGTTGCGGATCAATCAGCTGCTGTATGTGGTGCGCCGGCTGCTGCAGCTGCTGGAGGCCGGTGGAGAGCCACGGATGCTGCGCACCTACGAGCTAAGCGCCGAGGGCGACTTCTTCAACATTGATCTGCATGAGCTTCTGGAGTTCTGTGCGCGCACGCGCCTCGCCCAGAAGCTGCAGAGCTTTGGCCGGCAGCTGCAGCGCGAGCCGCAGCCCAGCGAGAATCGTGCGCCGCCCACGCAGCAGCTGCTCCAGCGTCTGGCCGCCCAGCATGAGCAGCAGTGCCAGACGCTGGGCAAGCGTAAGCCACAGCAGGCGGAGCAAAAGGCAGATGTCAAAGCGAAGCAGCCTTCAGCGCCCACTCCAGCCATGCCCTCGCCCTTTCGACCGCTGCTCGCCTTTCTGGAGACGCTCACCAGCAATGCCGCCGATGGCCGCGTGCTGCTCAATCTAGAGGCTGCCACACTTAAGTATTTGCTGCTCAATCCTGCCGAGCACTTTGCCGACATTGTCAAGGAGGCGCGCGCTGTGAGTAGAGAGCTGATCGAGATCGATCTCTGTAGCCTAATCCCATCCAATGCATTTGCTTTGCAGCTGATCATAGCGGGCGGCACCATGCGACCCACCCAGGAGCTGACGGAACAGCTCTTTGCCCACTGTCCGGAACGTGTCGTCGAGCGCTTCTATGACCATGTCGTGCCAGCGGATGCAGTGCTACCATTCATCCTGCCCACTGGACCAACGGGCGCCAGGCTCTGCTTTAGCTATGCTCAACGCACCAGCCCTGCCATGGTAGGGTATATAGATAGATATAGATATAGATATAGATATAGATATAGATATAGATATAGATATAGATATAGATATAGATATAGATATAGATATAGATATAGATATAGATATAGATATAGATATAGATATAGATATAGATATAGATATAGATAGATATAGATATAGATATAGATGTAGTTATAGACAAAGATACAGATCTAAGTATAGATAGAGATATAGTTCTATATCAATATCTATATATCTGTATCTCTAGATGTATATATTCTAATGGAACTAGAATCTATCTATCTATTTCATATAATTTATAAGCAATCTATAATCTGCAAGCAATCTAAGATCTCTAATTGTCAGACTAGCTTAATCAAGGTAAATTCAAGTCAGGAACACTCTCATTGGATGCTCCCGACTAGCATATACCCCCACTTTTAGTTTATTGACCAAATTTCCTTCATTTCCATAAGTTAAAACTGATCCGATTCTAGTCAGCAATATCATTTGATTCATGATCTCTGCTCTAGATTGATTATATATCAAAATATGAAAATAATCTTGACTTTTAAAGTTGTATAGGTCTTTAGTTCGTGTCCTTAAACTTAAAAAACTTTGTTTGATCTTGCCTCTGACTAGTTTCTCCTTCTGATTGATTGTATAAAGCTAGCTTAGATTGATACTACCTGCTCTCCCTCTTATTTATATGTTCTCTCTCAGGAACTATACGAAGCTTGAAACCTGAGCTTCAATGTGTCACAAAAGCTGAACAAAAGATTTTAGTGTATAAAATTGTATAGTCTTTAGTATATATAGCATATATGTACCTAACGATCTTAGAGATTATTATATCTAAAGTCACAAAAGATTTGATAGCAGCAATAGCATTAGGTAATTGGTAAAGATATGCTCAAGTAAGATATGATCGAATGTTATTCTTATCGGTTTATAGCTTTCATTGATTAGCTCAAGTTATGTAACAAGTTGATATGCTCCATAATTCAGCTAACTCTCTAATATGACCTCTCCTCCTCTGCCCCTTCTCTATAGCTCAAGGAACTCAGCATGGTGCTACAGAACCTTTGTGGCGTGCTGCCAGCGGGCGTGGTTTGCTTTCTGCCCTCATACGCCTACCTGGAGACGGTCTATGCGCATCTGGAGCAGTGCGGCGCATTGCAGCGGATTGGTCAGCGCAAGCGCATCTTTCGTGAAACGTCCGGCGGAGCTGGAGGCGGAGTGGAGCAGCTGCTGCAGCAATATGCCAATGCCATTGAGCAGACAGCGGGCGGCGCGCTGCTGTTGAGCGTCGTGGGCGGCAAGCTATCGGAGGGCCTTAACTTTGCCGATCAGCTGGGCCGCGGCGTCATTGTCGTCGGTCTGCCGTATCCAAATCGCACGGCACCGGAGCTTAAGGAGCGCATGCGTCACCTAGACGAGACCCTGGGCAATGGTGCGGGCAACGAATACTACGAGAATCTGTGCATGAAGGCGGTCAATCAGTGCATCGGTCGCTCCGTGCGTCACATACGCGACTACGCCTGTGTCTATCTGCTGGACGAGCGCTACGGCAGCGAGCGCATCCAACAAAAGCTGCCGGCCTGGATTGCCCGGCACATACACGTGGCCAACGAGGGCTTCGGAGCGGTGCAAGCGAGAACGGCGCGTTTCTTTAAGGCTAAGATGTGAGAGATGGGATGTACCAATTGCCGAGATCTTATGGAGATAATCTTTGAAGAGGAATACAAAGGAATGCAGCGGGAGGAATATGGAGGAGAATTCGGAGAGAGATTAAAAGGATTTTTCTACGAGAGAGAGAGGGAGAGAGAGAGTTGACAGCAGTTGGAGCTTGTTGGAGAAGCATGAGCTGCTGAGGGGAATTCCAGACTGTAGAATGATATCGGATGAAAGCATATTATAATATAAGCGAAGACTTGAAGGAAATATGGAAAACATCCTTAAGCTAAGTCACAGCAAGGCTAAGCAACTTGGGATTGAAAGTAGTTCCAGCAGGACTAGAACTGCAAACAAAGTCTTTAAGACAATTTGGGAGTTCTATGTCAAAATCAAGTTCCAGTTAGGCTAAGATCTTGTTAGCCATAAGTTATAATAGCAAGAATTTGCTCCATGTGGAAGCTATTTTTGTGGAAATGAATCTTTGTGGCAATTCTTGAGTTAGACTAAAAGTTGCTAGAGGATCTCAAGGAGATTTCATGGGCAAAGGAAACTGTGTAGATAATAGATAATATATATATAAGTCTATATAAGGTAGGATTAGTCCTTTGTCCTTGCCTCCAAGGCTTGCCAAAGGCAAGCAGAGAATTTAGCTAAAGGAAGTCTTAAGGGAACTGTTAGGGGTGTTCCCAAACTATCAAAATCCAAAAGAGAAAAACGCATATCTAAACTAAAAGTTGTTCGAGAATCTCAAGATTTGATGGATAAAGGAAACTAAATAGATGTAAAACTATATATATAAGTCAATATAGGGTAGGATTAGACATTTGTCCTCGCCTTCAAAGGAAGGATAAACTCTTTCAAGTCTCAAAGAAACTTAGGGCTATACCCAAACTATAAAAAAAAACAAATCTTCAAGTATATTAAAACGAATTCCATGTATTATTTCGCCTAAGTTGTGCAAAATCAAAATATATGTATATATGTATAAAAAGAAAACACTCAGTTTTATGTACAATAATTTGTGAATATGCGGAAATCCATTCACGTCCAGTTCTCTACGGCTCGGGAATATTGAGCGAACAGCAGATTGTAGGAGGGGAAGTTGCAGCATTGCATGTCCGTGCGGCGCCAGTTGGACAAGGTGGAATAGTCAATCTCCAGCTCCTTCATAGTCTCGTAGGCCAGCGAGGACTTGTTGGCGAAGATGGTGACAATGAACTTGCCCGGCTTGAAGGTGCGCACGACCTGGTTGATCAGCTTCTTGTAGTTGTCGAGGGCCACGTTGCTCTCGAAGCTGACATAGGAGAACTTCTCCTCGGGCGTTATGTGTATGGTCATGTATTCGCCCTGCTCGTTGATGCCGTTCATCGAGTAGCCGCACGGATCGAAGAGGAAGTCATCGATGATCATGTCCGGGAGGATTAGATCGATGCCCGAATGCTGGGTCACCTCCGGACCGTTGGCGAAGCGGCTCTTGCTGAAGGCCAGCATGACATCCTTGTCGAGATTCTGCATCAGTATCTCAATGGTCTGATCCGGCTCAGTATGCACATTGTCCCTAGCCTCCTGCTCAGCGGCTATGAGCAGGTCGGGCAGGGTCTTAACTTCCGGCCGGCTGAACGTATAGAGATACCAGCATTCGAGATTGATGGAGCCGAGGCAATAGGATCGGCCCTCTGGAAATACGGTGTCCAAATAGGCGACCTCCTCGTAGAAGCCCTGGTGCGGACTATGCTGCACCTCGGGACGGGTAAAGTTCTTGCGCGAATAGAAAATATCACTGATAACAGTATATCCCTGCAGCTTGGCCAGTTCGAGCAGCTGATCAAGGCACTTCAGAGGCGTTGTGGTGCCGCAGGTCTTCAATATCCAGCGGCGTTTCGAGACGAACATGCTGCTCTCGCTGAGCAGGAAGGCATCGATGAGATCGTTCTTTTTAAAGCTGATTATCTCGCATTTCACGTGGCACAGCAGCTGCTCCCATTCGGTGCGTGTTATGTTGCGTAAGTCGCCATCGGGCTGATCGCTTTCTTCGAACCAAAGCTCCAATAACTTCTCAACACCTTCGAAAAAGTGGGATTCGCTCGGAGCGGCGAGCGTTGCTTCTTCCATTGGATAAAAGAACTTCAAAACAGCTGCGATTTAGAGATGTACAAGATACAAAAGCCGACAAAAGATATAACACGACACGGCTATCGATATAGCTATCGATTAATTGCTTACCGAAACAATTAGACTTAGTCGATTTTGTATTTTAATGAAAAAAGTGCAAAAATTCTTCTTGAACTTTTTTTTTATGCAGCCGGCGCAACAATTATAGTTAAAATTTTGGAATTATTTGCTGTATAACGTTAACTTTTTTATTACAAATTTTGCAATGCAGTCGGCTCATTAATTATTCATTAAGATTAAAACTATTGAATTATTTACTGTAATCCACATTTAACTCTGCAAATATATGAATTTTCTTTTTAAATGTAAATGAGCTGTGTGTTATATGTGTATTGAAAGTTATAATGAAATGGTTAAATAAAGCATTGCACCATACGCCTACTACGTTTTAAATACTAAACTCTGCGCGGGCAGCATCGATACTTGAATTTGCAGTATTTTTCAAATATCGATAACTTATTCACAAATTCAGTACTTTTCTTCGTGGGTATTTCTGCACAACAATTGATGGGTAAGATTGTTAAACACAATTATTTACTTTTTTTTTAAATATACATATATAAATGCCACAATTGGTTAACAAAATTCACATATATTAAACAGCTCCACATATACATATATGTTTCTAACAATATTTTAAAATTTGTGTAATATTTTCAACAATTAAATCTATTTTTCTTATTATTTGAGCGTACAAGTATGGAGATATTCTTTAATTTTTGTAAATATATGTGTAATTAACAAAAAACGAGCCATTTTCTGTCGCAACATAACTGGTAAGTGTATCTCAAATTCGTCATGTACAAATTGTATTAATTTTGGCCTACTCGCATGTAGTTTGTGTATTTCTGCTTCAGTCGTGCACGGTCACACTGGCGTTGTTGGTGTGTGTTGTTAGTCGCCGTCTCTGCCAAATCGTTTGTTTAACAGTGCGTATTTTTAAATGAAACTTAACATGTGAAACAAAACTAAACGTGACATTACAAACTATAAACAAAATAGCATTTAGCCTATGCATAAAGTACGTAAATCGATGGAACTACATAAAAAGAAGTGTAGCTCATAAATAATGCAATTCAAGTGTTTGTCGTGTGTGTGTGTGTGTGAGCCTGTGTATGCCTGTGTGTGTGTGTGTGTGTGTGTGTGACTGTTGGTTGTTTGAAAAGTGCATTTTGTTCGTTATAAATAGCTGCAATTGAGCTGGCAATTCGAAACGCTTTACAGTTAGTAGCACCACAGCCGCAGCCAAGTTCAAGTCCAGTTTCGAACTTTTGGTTGCATTTCGAATTGACGAATTCGCTCTCCCTCTCCCGCTCCCACTTCCACTCCCTCTACCTCTCCGCTGTATGTATTTTACTCTATTTACTTTTCACATGTGCGTGCGCTGGGCCTGGGCCTGGGCCTGATAAGCCGCGTTGGAACTGCTGGCTCCCCTGTTTGCTTACTATATCTACTAAGTTTTCCCACTCTGTGTTTGATTCATGAACCAGATATGCCGCGACCGATCGGCCCGACACGCTGCAACAACAACTGATATATATTACTAATATATTTGCCGGCCGATAAAAAACGGCTGACGCCAGCTTAAGAATTTTTATTTGTTTTTTTTTTAGTGTTCATTCAGACATATGTATTTGTTTTTAAAGGTTGCTCAGATTACATGCACACACACACACACATGCACATGCACATGCATACTTCTCTAAGTGTGTGTGTGTGTGTGTGATGGCTCTGCCTGGCCAGCAGCTTTGGCTACGTTCCGTTTGTCAACGCAGAGGCGCTGCAGTCAGCGCAACTAGCAAAGCGGTTATTCACGTTAGTTGTTGTTATTGTTGTGGAAAACTTGTTTTTATCGCTGACTATGATAAAACTGGCACACATATTATACATTTTTAATAAAACAGAAAAAAACAAAAAAATTAAAAAAAAAAAAATTTTTTTAAAACCGCTTGCAGTTGCATTTAAATATATATATATATTTTTGAACAGTTATCGTTATCGTTATCGATATGAATCATGCGCCGACTTGTTCACGGTCCTTAGCTACGAATTTGAATTCCAGCAGCCGCCTGACCAGCCCTCCCAGTCCAGCCCACCCAAATACTGTTAGCTGACAACCGTTACACTTAACAGTTAACTTAATTATCATATTAATTGGCTTAGTCGTCTCAGTTTCCCCAAGTCCTATATCAAATTTTCGCATTCATCTAATAAGAATTTGGCTAAATTTAATGGCATTTGATGGATGCCTTGCCGCAGGGCATTCGGGCTTCGGTGTGCGCGCTGCGCGGCTCGGCGCGTCGTCCGTTTCGTTCGTTCAGTTTCTTTGCTGCTGCCGTTGCCTTTGCAGGCAGCCGAAAACGTTGCGCAGGTTTTTCGATTCATTCGCACTTGGACCGCTGTCGCGGCAACAACGCTACTTGCGAAACGAAACGGAACGGTAAATGAAACAACGCCCCGTGGCCGTGTTTAACGTGCGTCGGCTAAACTAAAAAGAACAAAAAAAAAAAACTTAATTAGTTTACAGTGCAACAACAACAATAATAATAACAATTATTATAGCAATAATAACTATAATAACTGCGACAATCAAATTAATTGTGCATAATTTTTTTTTGTTTTTTTTTTTTTATAAACAATAAATCTAAATAAATTGCCGCTGATAAGCAGCGTTTGTTTTTTTTTTTTTATCAAATTTTTGTTGCCTGCAAAATTTGCCTTGTTGTTGCTGGCGTGCGAGCGAGACAGCAAGCGGCGAATGCGGCAATTGAAATCAAAACAAAAATTGTTGTTGTTGGCAATTGAGCAAAGTGCCGTTAGCAAGGCTGCATATATGCCGTTAAATGGCGACAGTTTGTGTGTAGAATTTATGCCCTTTTTTTTGTGTTGTTTGTTGTATTTTTGCTATTTCTTTTTCTTTTTTGTGTGTGTTTTTTTTTTGGGTGTGTGAAAAGTGAAAGTGAAAATTTAGCGCAGGCAACGCGCACACACACACGCACACACACACACACATACACACAGCACGCACGCTGTGGCACAGGACATGGAAACAGACGAAATAGAGAACAAAGAGCGCGCGAGCGTATGAGAGAACGTTTTTGTGTCTAGGCAACGGCGTATGGGAGCGACAGAGATGGAGAGAGGGAGAGAGAGCAAGCGTTTGGGAATTTGGAATTTGGCACAGCGTGTGAAGCGCACGCATTAACACCCCCGCCGCAGCAGCCGCCGCTCTCTTCCTCTATCTCTCTCGCTCGCACGCTAGCTATGCGTGTGTGTGCGTGTGCGTAAAGCATACGAATATAGTCCCCCCTCCACCCAACACCACACTCAACTTCTTTTACCCCTCCCCTCCTCTAGCAGCAGCGAGTGTAATGCGCTAAACTCTCAAGTCAATTTTGCGTTGAAACGAGACGCGGCGTTGTGACGTCAAAAGCAGCAGCAGGAGCAGCAGCAGCAGCAGCAGTAGCAGCTTTGCCACATCTCTACTACGCCGCCCGTTGCCACCCCACAGCCAGCACACACATACACACATACAGCCACGCAGCATAACAATATAAAGGAGCACATACCAAAAAAAAAAAAGCAAGGAGAAGCGGCGAAGACGACGACGGCGACTAGCCGAAATACGAGTGAGTGAGACAGAGACAGAGAGAGCGAGCGAGAGAGCAAGCGAGCTTTGTGTGAGCAGCAACAACAACAAGAACAACAGCAACAACAACAACAGCAAGAGGAGCAAAAGGAGCCATAAAAATGGAACAGCCGAGCATACTCGTTAAAATCCTGCATTCAATACCGCATGTGAATTACACATTTCGTCGGGTTAATGACACCTTCAATCCGGATAGCGATGTTTACCTAGAGGTGAGTACCGAGCCCGAAAGGATCCCTGCCTGTAAAGCCCCCTCCCCCCACTCGACCTGCTTCCCACCCCCCACCCAACAGCCATAACGAGCGTGTCAAAGTAGCGCCATACTTTTGTTGTTGTTGTTGTTTTTTTATTCTATTTGCTGTACCATTTGGAGTGGACGCCAAGTGGCGCCTCAAGTGGCGCCCCTCCACTTGAGACCCCGCTATTATGCACTTGAAGTGCGTCCCATTTACATTGATTGCATTTTGATTTGTTTAGTTCCCAATACATATATCAATATCTGTATCCTTGCCACAAATTCTACATATGTATATACATTTATCATATATATGTATTTATATATGTATATATGTATATCATATATCTTTCTTTTTTTGTTTTAAGCAAACGTTCTCATTTACCTGTAAGCAGCGCGCGCTCTCTTTTGCTCTGGCTGCCTATGTAACACATTCTCTCCCTGTCTCTATCTATCTCTCTCTCTCACTCGTTGCTCTCTCTCTCTCTCTCTCTCTGTTTGTCTAACCAACTTTGCTGCAATTGCACAAAATATCTGGCAACAACAACAAAGCTAAAGCCGCTTTGATAAATTTCAATATTTCCCATTTTGTTTACGCCTTTTGTTGTTTGCCTGCGTGCGTCTGTCGAGCCCTTTTTGTTTCATTCCCATAACGTTCCACTTTGGCTGCTGCTGCTGCGGCTCCGGCTGCGGCTGCGGCTGCTTGCCATGTGCGCTGCATGTGCCCGGATTCTTGTCTACCTCCGCCCTCGCTGGGGGTAGGGGGGCTACAGCTACTACGTACTCACACACACTCACACACACACACACACTTCCGGCTTCCCATTTTCTTGTTCTTCCTTTCTTTCCATTCCCTTTGTTTGGTTTCTTTTGATTGCCCGTTGTCTACGGCCGCCGCCATGTATCAATGGGCATGGCCGAACCCAAAAAAACAACAACAAAAAGAAAGAAAGAAAGAAAGCAAGCAAGAAGAAAAACCGAACCCTACAGCCACTCACCTCAATTCGCAGCAGGGAACTCACAGCACACAGCAGCTGCCATTGTTTCACTGACGAAATGCCTGTGGCCCCCGCACCTTCCTTACCTTCCTCCTTACCTTCCACTTACCTCTCGCTGCCGCCCACCATTTGCGCGTGGCTCGTTCGCTCGCGGGTTATCTGGCAGCATCTTGAGCCAGTGGTCCGCATGATAACCGTCGGCGGCAACAAAAACAATACAGTCGTCCATTCGACATAACCACACACTCACGGTGCCCAGCACCGATTGTAATTGGGAATGACAGCTCTTTGATTCTCATTGCGGAAATGGGCGTCGCTGCGCGTGAAACATATCAAATATGAAATTCCATTAGAAAAATGATTTATCTGCAAATGGATTGGCTTTCAGAAGAGTTTAATGTTCAACATTTTAAAATTGACAATGATAAGGACAAGTGAAGTCAAGTCGAAAATTATATATAATCTATATGTTAATGTGTTAAAGCTTCCACGAAAAGGACTTGGGCAATAATTTGTTAGGTGTTTAACTGCGAGAGTTACATAGTTGAATGAGAAAGAGTTGAATGCATATCAATAATGATAGCATTGGAATATACATATCTATATCTATAAGTGAACAAACTATATGAACTGATTTTCGAATTGTGACATATACTGATGAATATAGCCTTAAGCTTTGATTAGAGTTGAGCTCTGATCCGACTAACTATATATTACGTGCTTGTATAACTGTAAAGTAAAAGCTATAGCTTTAGAACTGTAAGGCAGATAGATTGTTGCTAAAAGTTCTAGGAAAATCTGAATAGTATACAAAGAAGTCTTCTTTGTAACCCCCAGACTGTGGCTCGAAAACTGTACAAGTAAATTGTATCCAAGGAAATTTAAATCGTAGCTACCTTAAGTAGGTATACGATTTGGATGGAACCACTTAAGCAATATAAACTTTGACACCTATCACAACAGAGTAGGTAAGACCCTGCCTCTAAAACTGAAGTTGTAAATTAGATGAACTTGAATAGCCTTTGAAAGCGGCTGGAATTGATAGGAGTTAAGCATGTCTAGCACGATAAGTTGTTGGAGAAACCCTGAAAGCTGAAAGAAAGACCTCTAAGAAAGACCTTTACTTTGAGAAGTTACAACTCGACAGCCAATATACCTCTCATGGACTATTAAAAAGAAAACAGAGTATGCATTATATATAAAAGAAAAACTTTGCAGTTCTGCTTGGAGCAACGTCGACGTCAGCGTCAATTACGCACAAGGCCGAGCCGGGCAACGAGGCGACGTCAACATCAATTACCCGGCCAAGAGCTAGAAGAGCAGAAGCTAGAAGAGCGTCGAGCGTCGAGCGCCGAGCGCCGAGCGCTGAGCGACGCCCAAAGGCAACAAAAAGGCGTTGCACGTACGCTGCTTTGGTCCTGTTGGTCCTTTGTCCTCTGGGATGTGGCGTAGGTCAGCTGCCTGCGACCTAGTCGCAAGACCTAAACAAATGCAAATCACACAAATGCCAAATGCAGTTGCTCAGCTTTTCGGGGCTTTTTCTTCCGAGAGTTAATTGAAAATTAGCTGGATTAAAAATGTTGCCGGCTTTGCTGTTTGGATAAGTAGATGGCTTCCAGAGCTACAAAGCTGTGCCTCCATTGTCAAATTCAGGTCAGATTCGACGCTCGTTTTGGCTCGCTTCGGCTCGGCTTTGGCTTTAATTTTTTTCTTGGATGCGGATGTAGGTCAGCTGTCGCTGACGCTACTGCTGCTGCTGCTGCATTGGGCGTAGTTTTTACGCGCGTCAGCAAAAAAAAAAAAAGCAAAAAAAAAAAAAAATTGGCGGAGCAGGCACTGTCGTAGGAAAACGAGGACAGCGGCGGGGTCGCATCGGATGGCATCGGATCGAATCGGATCGGATGGGCTGCTCCAAATTGGAGGGCAGGTGGTTTTCATTTGCCACTTTGTTGTTTTTTTTTTTTGCTTGCCTATTTTGCCGGCTATCGACGAGTCGAGCACTAAATACATACGTCACATGGGATTACCCAGGGCCATAATGGGGCTGACAATGAGCCAGCACTTAAGCCAATTCTGTTTGCGGTTGGCTGGCAAATGAGCCCAGTAAGCTAATCTGCTTATCGACTGACAGACCCAGCGACCGACAGACTCACTGACTGACTCGTTGCTCTATTGAATGTAGAACGCGAACAACTTCTATAGGCAGTTTGGGGCGAAGCTGGGGCAAGGTAGTTCTGGCAGCCACAAAATTTGCTAAAATTGCATAAGGATTTATTACCACACAATGTGGCTGGCAGCGCGAGATGAAAGTGGAAGCTGCGACTGTTATGTATTTAGGAAGTATGCTCTGTTGTTTAAGACCAAGAGAGAGAGAGAGAGAGAGAATGAGAGCGCGAAACATAGGAAAAACAGAGAAATGGAAGTAGGTAAAGCTGCCTTTTCAACTGAAACTACTTGAGGTTTAGTCAGCCGGGCAAAGTGATATGTAGATGTTTCCATCCATTCAGCTGGTTGAATTGCATCTATAATCATCAATTCAGAACTTAAGAATCGAAACAGAATAGAGTTTTACGCAAAGATCGTCTAGATTAACCAAAACTAAAATCGAATTATATCTGAAATTCCTATTTCGGATTAGTTTAATCAGCTTTAATAAGTTGATTTCAACTCTTCTTAAGAATTGCTTCCTCAATTGAAAAATCCTATATATATATATATATATATATCATTTGATATAAAGTTCTTGAGAAACCCCTATATATATAACATTTTGTGTAAATTACATAATTTTTCTGTATAAAAACTTCTACTTCATTCTCACTATGCCAAGAATATCTCAGTTATCACCCTTTTATAAATAAACATTTGAGAATTCTAAGGAATTTCCTATCAAAATTCCTCTATTTATTTATGTATAGAACTCAGATTTTAGCCTATTTGGGTTTAATATTGAAACTCAAATTGAAAGCGGAACGGCAATCTCTCTGGCATTAGTTGGAATCTAAGCGTAAGCGTAAGCATAAGCGTAAGCGTAAGCATAAGCGTAAGCGTTAGCTATGCCCACATTGTTTACATGCACTTTGTCTAGTCTCTTAATTGAGAATTGTGTTTAATCAGCTTATGTCATATGCTTTTCCTTCCTCTCCCGCATAGCCCTAACCCTTTTGTGAGCCCAGCTCTATCTGTCTATCCCTCTATCTCACTCTGTCGGAGGGTCGCACGTTGCATTTCTGCTGGCGTCGACGGCTGCTGTTGCTGTTGATGATGATCAATTTAACCTTCAAATAGCTACACAATTACTCTTGACAACAATGACAACGACAACGACAACGACGATGACGACAACGACGACGAGTGTTGTGCCTGCCCCTTGCCTCCCACTGGGCTCATCCTCCTCCTCCTCCTCCTCCACCACCTCCGCCTCTACCTCATCTCTGACAGCATATAGATATGTATAACCTGTTTCAGCTCCTCTCCCCTTCCGTCAGCACCTCAATGGATTGTTATGCGCTGCTCTCTAGTGTTGATGAAGAGTCTCTCACTCTCTGCCTCTCATTTTCTCTGCACCTCCTTCTGTGTCAGCTGCTTGTCTAGTTGTCTAGTCCCAAGGTGATGACGCACTGTCAGCTCCAAGACAAGCTGCATCGTCGCCAAAGGTACGGACGGGGACCGAAGCGGGCTTCCAGCCACAGTCGCCTCTTAAAAACTCGTTACGCATTTGTTGCCCGCATATCATGTGCCATATTATAGATAGTTGCTCGTCCAGCATTATCAATACTTTCTACCCATTAGAAAGCGAACAGAAGGGGTATGTACGAGTTGTAGGTGAAATTGAAATGGGCAGCAGAATAGGGATATAACTTTTTGTTGTTTATGTTACTGTTGTTAGTTCCTAAATATGACCGACAAATGCAACGTCCGTAGGGTCTACGTAACTAAAGAATACCCATACCTATGACCTACTTTAAACATTCATATCAGTTGATTAACAGACTTCAAAAGCTATTTCCTATTAACCTATTGGAAAATATTTAGTACAGGGTATCTTTCCGTCGTCCATCCCTGCCCTTTTGCGGTTTAATCTTGTGCCTGCTTAACTGCAGCTCAGGCCATGCGACTAAACTGGCTAAAGCAACCCTCGCAGCCAATTGTAGCGAGCACATTTCCCTAAATTTCCATATATTTCCACATTTCCACACGCCACAGACGCCAGCTGTTGCCAGAAGTCAGAGTTTACGAACTGCAGGCCGACTATATTTAGCAGGCGCTATTCGAGACTATCTGAAGGCAAATTATCAGGCACTCTGAATGTGTTTCCCTGTCCCTCTCTCTCTCTCTCTTTCTCGCTTTGCTGCTGGCTGACTTTCATTTTGGGTTATTGCAATTGAAAATGCAATCCGAAAGATGCGCTTATTCTTGCCCCGCCTGCCTCTGTCTCTCCATCTCTCTCTATCTCTCTCTCTGTTACAATGTGGCCAGGCATATAGTTTTTCCGGCTGTCTGCCTGTCAAATGCAACCACAACAATAACAACAACAACAACAACAACAGCAACTGGCTGCAACAACTGGCAGGCAGCTGCCCTCGCATTTGCCAGATGCATCTGCAAAAGATACATGACATGGCAATGTGCCTACTTACAGATACTTTTGTATTTGCTGTCGCTTTTACGGCTCGTCATAAAACTTCTGCCATTCAATCACATTTGTATGTGTCGCAGATGCACACACACACACACACACAGACACACACACATAGGCAGACTGAGCTCTGGCTACTTAGATATATGCTATCTGTGCCCTGTTTGCCTGGGCTGAGTTTTTGCCTTGCTTCAGATTCCAAGTTCCATTGCAACTCAGACTGAGACGCAGATCGAATGCCTTGCAACTGAGATGCTGTTTGCCTCCTCTCCTCCCCCCTTTCGGGCCCCTTGTGTTGCCCCTTTTTTGTTGCTGCTGGTGCTGCCTGTTTATCTCATTTGGCCGGGCTGTTGTTTATTTGTGCAACAAGCGTCGTCGACTTTGGAACTTTGGAATGTTTATTTGCCTTTGCCTTTGCCTTTGCCTTTGCCTCTGTCTCTGGCCCTGCCTCTACCGCTGTCTGGGCTGCTCTAATTTCGTTTTGATTTCGTTACATTTGAGGCATTCGACCTAAGATATACAACCAGCAGAAAAACAAGCCAAACATAAGCTAACTGCACTTTCAATACTCTCTAGCTATGGATGGATTATATTATCAATAAATAAATAAGAGAAATTTAATATTTTCAAAATATTTAAAGTTAAGCTGCATTCAATATAGCTTGGAGTGAATTCTTTGAATTAATTTTTACGATTCGAGTCAGTTGTCTACATTGAGTCTGGTTTTTTCCCAAGTTTCCCAAGTTTTATGCTTATTAAGATAAAGATATGATATCAGTTTATATAAGATATATATATACATATATATGATGGGACATTACCTTTCAAAATGAAGTTGAGTCCTTTAAAATCTCCCCACCAAATTCAAACCGATTAAAACCCCGCAAGGCATTCCTTTCCCAATTATAAAGCTCGCATGCCCTTAGCAAGTGTATGAGAAAAACCAGAAAACAACAAGAAAAAATGCCGCTGCATCGTTAACATATTTCAAATTTTTCAAAAAAGCACAAAAAATGCAAGAAGACGAAGAAGAAGATGAAGAAGCAGAGAAAGAGAACGAAACCCCCATCCCAATCCTAACTGCCGCCCGTTTTAAGACTTGCTAAGTGGAGCGACCACACAGACCGTCAAAAGACGAAAGAATTCGAAAACCGAAATATCGAATAAAACAGTTGAGAAACAAAAAGCCAAAAACTTAGCCTTGGCCCACGCAGCGAGTCGCTTGACTAACTGGCTAACTGGACCAGTTAGCTTGGTTTTTCCAATACCCTACAGCAGCCAGCGCCCCTCTACTCGACTCGACTCGACTTCAAATGTGAAACGAAAAAAAAAAAGTTCAAGTTCAAAAACGTTTTGATTTCATTTTCGATGCGTGCCGCAATTGGAAGTCTTCTGTGGGCGTCCCAAGTGTCTCATTTTTGGAACCGAATCGTTCCTTGCGCCCCCCTCTGCGATTCTGTTTTTCAAATTGGCCCCACTCGCTCTCGCTCTCTTTCTCTCTCTCTCTTTATGTGTGTATGATTCACACAGATTTTTGGTTTCTTTGGTCTTGTTTTTATGGTTAATCTCTTGTGTGCCCTTCCCCATTCATGTTGCATGAAAGCTTGGCGTAGGCGTCAGTCTCCCTCTATAAATGATATATATATCTATATAGCTGTATATCTGACTGTTCTGTTAATGGCCTAAGCAGAAATCTCACGCCAAGGCATTGCTAAGGCATTGTTTGGATCCCCAAATCTCGAGCATTTGTTTATACGACGACCCTCAGTTTCAGCTACATAATTGACTCGATCATGATGCTGATGATGATGATAATGATGATGATGATGATGTTATTTAAATCTATATTGACATATTCAGACGAATCTATGTTAGTTGGTTAAACGATCTGTTTTGATGTGATTGTAGCATGTGTGTATTTTATTTGAAACTTTTACCATACAAAAAGACTATATATACTATATAAATATATATGTATATATATACTTACATATATGTATTTGCTGTAGGGAATATGATCATATTTTCATTTAATTTTCTATGCAACCTCGACGTAAACTTGTGTTGCTGATTAAACTTTTTGTGATTTACAAGTATTATATACTACATGCATATCAATATATATATATTTATATGTATTGTTGGCTATATAATATAGTACTTTCTATACTTGATGCGATTCCTAGCATCCAACTTGTTAAAATAATTGTCAAAAAAGAGACAGAGAGAAAATAGAGAGAGAGACAGGGGGAGAAAGAGTGAAAAAGAAGATGGAATATTGAGAAAGAGAGAGAGCGGGAGAAATACGGATAAGGATAGACAGAGAGAGAGAGAGTGAGTGATATAGATGCTCTTACAGAGAAAGAGACAGATAGACATAGACAGACAGAGAGAACTACTGAGGAAGAAAGTGGATTTATCAGAAAGAGACAGACAGAGAAAGGCAGGGAAAGAAAAATAAATATAATATAGAGAAAGATGGAGAGAGAGTGACACAGAGAAATTTACAGAGAAAGATGAGGGAGATAACAATACAGAGAAAGAAAGTGAGGGAGACAGAGAAAGATAGAGATAGCAAGAGGCAGAAAGAGAGATAGAGAGAGAGAGAGAGAAAAGAAGAGACTCTCGACAACTCGTCTGTTAAAACAGATCTATAATATATGGATACATGAGCACATGATGATGATGATATATACTTAGTGTAGACAAAGATATGCACATATATGATATATGCATAATAATGGCAGCTAGAGATCAGTTCTCGAACAGTTTCTATGTGTTAGGTGGGCATGTCTGCCTCGGGCATATCAATAGAGTTTATGCATATGCACATTGATGCATATATGCATATATATATATATACATATATATATATGTATGAATGGATGTATGTATGTTTATGCATATATATATATATATGGCATATAATATTTATGTGATCTTTATTCTCATCTAGAAATTGCGCAATTGTAATTCCGCTGCGGCCGATTCTGTTTTTTATTTTTTATTTATTTTTTTTTTCTTTTCTGTTTGCTTTTTAGTGCGTCACGTCACGTGATTTGCATATGAAATGTCAGCCACGTCAAAGGCCCGGTCTTCAGTCGGGAGTTGCGCCAGAAGCCAGACCCCCTCCACTCCAGCCGTCCTCTCTCTCTCTGGCAGCCACAAGCCAAACCAAACCAACCCACCCCACCCACACCATCACCATCACCATCGCCATCGCCATCGCCATTGCCATGCTCAATATGCGTTTGGGTACATAATATTACCTGCCATTTGTGCGCACTTCCTCGACTTCCTCTCTCTGGCGACGCCTTTCAATAATTTGCCTCGGCATTTTATTTATTCATCGGGCACAAGCATAACCAGTCTCTAGCTGCCCATAGAACTGGCTATGACTATGGCTATGGCTATCCGACTCCGACAACGTCTATGGCTATGACTATGGCTCCGGCCACTTGCCTTTGGCCAGCTTTCAGTTTTGAGTTTTCAGTTTTCAGTTTTGTAGTTTGGCCTTTGTCGGCTTTGTTTCCTGTGCGACGCGTGAACCCAGCAGAAGCCCGATGACATTTCCGTTTCGGGCAGCAACTGCAACAGGCACATCAGTTGGGGCAACCAAAGGAATTTCAACTCAAGCTGTAGCCCACGTCCACGTCTGTGTGTCCTGGTCAAGGCTGCCCAAATCGTGGGCTTCTGTTACACTCCTATTACTGCAATCTGTTCCCAATCTGTCGTCTGGGCAAACATGTGTGCCCTCTGGGCCTGTCTTCGGTTGATGCTCTAACAGAGAGCGTATTTTGGCTTTGTCTTCGAATTGAATACCTTGTTGCTGGATGGGAGTGTTGTGTTATAAGATAGAACTCAATGAGACTCTAGAAATAATGATAGATTCCTATTACTTTATTGGAAGTATCATAATCGATAAGCAACTGAATTGATAGACTTGTCTTTAAGACTTCCTAAAGAAATCTTATTAGCAGCAGTTCTATGTCTTGTAGTATTCTGATATATACTATCCATTAACTTATACAACTATACGATCTACGAGAGAGTGAGAACTATGTCTTATATAGAACTTGCATCGAGAGTATCTCAGCTTCGGTTAGCTTTTTGCGAAGCTTTTCAGATGCTGTTACAGTTATCATCTCATGCAGATTGCGGCATTTGCTTTGTGCCTTGTGCAATGTTGATTGCAGTTCCAATTCCATTTGCAGTTGCATGTTGCAGCTGCAGTTGCAGTTACTTTTGAGTGAAGCCCTCACAGCGTGCCTCCGGAAGCGTCATACTATATATGCTGACATATTCTGATATTATATCGCCTCTGTCTATGTGTCTATGTGTGTGTGGGTGCGAGTGAGTATATGCATAACTGTAAGCGTGTGCGCACACTTTTGCCCATAACTGTTGTTTGGCTAAGGGCATTTTTTTTTTGGTTTTGTCTGTTTTCTGTTTCGGTTTTTGTTTTTGTCAAGGGAAAAACTGGTTTTTCCATCAGCTCTCGGTCGCTCTCTATGTTGACGTTCTAATTTCGGCGCTACGCTAATAGCCAGAGGAGAGCACCAGGAGAGGCGAGACAAGGAGGGGGCAGTGGCATAGCTCTGAAGTTGTCGCAGCTATAAAAAATGTTACGAGAGTCACAAGCAACGCCTACGTATGCCCCAGACAGCAACTAGAGACAAGACAGGCAGCAACGTCAACAGCAACAACAACTCGATATGTTGCATTTGAAATATGAAAGTTTTTGTTGGCCTCTCAAAGCTAAGATTGATGAGAGAGAGAGACAGAGAGAGAGAGAGAGAGAGGGTGGCAACCAGATTGCTTTCAAAATAGACTTCAACTGTGCCACTCAACTTTTTGATAATATTCCCATCTATTGGTAAAGTCTCATAATTGAGTTCTTCACTTATTGAAAAGTTATTGCAAAGCCTTTTGAGTTTCCAAAGCAATTAGAAGGGTACTTTCAGTGCTCTCTCTCAAATATTGCTGTTGTTCTTAGCTCAGCAATTGAATGCTCCCAAGATAAGTTTACATACATATTTATACAGTGGTCATAGATGTCTTCAGTGAACTGCATTTAGCGCGCAGCGTTCGAATTTTGCGAAAAGCTTAAAATATAATTGAGAAATTACTTTTGCAAAGTTCTATATTGATTGATTGATAACATAATCAGTTGATATAATAGTCAGTCAGTTACTGAATCAAATCAATCAGTCAGTCAATTGATAAAACACTCAGTTAAACAATTAGTAAGTCACTAAATCAAATCAATCAGTCAATCAATTGATAAAACAGTCAGTTAAACAAGCCAGTTACTAAATCAAATCAATCAGTCAATCAAAGCATGAGTTACTCTATTATTTAACAGTTAATCAATCTATAAGTCCAAGTTGTTAGGCACTCCATCATTCATCAGTCAATCTCACAATAGATTAACTAGTATATCAGTCATTCAATCATACGTCATTTAGTCAGTGATTCAGTCATACATCACTCAATTAATCAGTCAAACAGTCACTCAGCCTATTAACCATCATTCATGAGTGACTTATTGGTAAGTGACTATCTGTCAAACAGTCAATATGCTTTAGTCTTTCAATTCATCAATCAGCTTGTCAAGTAATCAATCAATTAATCCATCCATTCCTATGAACAACCCAGTTGCTTAGTCAAGTTAGTTAGTTACTTGAGCAATCAGAGTTTATTCATCCCATTACTCAGTCAACCAATCAATACAGTATTAAACTTACGTGTGTTTATATACATACATATTTATACAGAAGTTAAATTCATTTAGTGTTCTATTTGCTTAATTTAACGTTTGAAATCTTTGCCGATTGACGAAGTCAAAATTTTCTCTTGTTGGCTTTAAATATTAGCTCAAGTGCTAATTTTGATTAAACAACATGCATAGCTCCGGTCTATACAAATATATGTATATATATGTATATGTGTGTGTAGGTGTAGAGAGAGAGAGTGTGTGTGTGTATGGCA
Source organism: Drosophila nigricruria (assembly GCA_037075265.1). Classification (NCBI taxonomy): domain Eukaryota; kingdom Metazoa; phylum Arthropoda; class Insecta; order Diptera; family Drosophilidae; genus Drosophila; species Drosophila nigricruria. The sequence continues at coordinate 10,914,011 of JBAMCI010000107.1, read as the reverse complement.
AGCTGAAGCCAAAAATTTCACACATTTCTAACATTTCCCATAGACAATTCTCAATTGAAAGCTAACAAAAGGGTAAACGAATGTGCGAATGGCCATCCAATATGTCTCTCTCCCTATCTCTATCTTTATCTCCCTCTCTTACTCCCTCTCCCCCTCTCCCTGTCTCTCTCTTGCGCTGTGGCCACAAACAAAAGCTCAGCTAGAGAATTGTTTTTGTTGCTGGCAATTTGCTTTGATTTAATTCAATTTAACAGCTTCGCCCGTTGCCAGCTCGCAATTTGCCATTTTTAGCGCTTGTGGCCGCTGGCTAAAAAAAGGGTTGCCACCCCTTCAACGTCAGAGTTGCCATTAGGCCATTGTGGGTGGCGCTGTTGCCGTTGCTGTTGCTGTTGCCGTTGCTGCTGCTGTTGCTTTTGAGCCAGCTTGTCATGCTAGTTACGTCCAAATTTCCGCTTCATTTTGCAGTTGCAGCCAATTCTGGGGGAATGGAGGGCGGGGTCAGTGTTTGGGAGGGTGGGCTATGGGGGCGGCGCTCGAGTGTCATTCAACTGGCAGAGGACACGCAAAGAGTCAACAGAACACGGCGACACTGGGGCTAGTTTCTTATTTATTTTTTTCTTTAAAAATAATTATTTGCATGTTGCACGTAGCAAAGGAGGCAACAATTTGCATGCAGCATAAATTATTAAACGCATAAGCACCGACTAGGCGATTTGCCCTAACTAGCAGTGGGAGTAATAGCAGCAGCCAGTGCTATACCCGTCTAATTAAACTTGATTGACATGTTGAGCTACCTGATATGCCTGCCTGTTAGCCTGCCTGCCTGACTGTCTCAAGTGGCATTCGCAATGCGAATCGATCCGGCTGACTCATGGTTGGTTAGCAGACGGCGCTGGTGTCCAATAACTCGACTTCGAATTTGAGCAACTGTCCGCCCTTTCGTGCCCCAACTCTCAAGGAAATAAACAAAGAGCGCACACCCACGCACGAGCACCCCGTGGCGTGGTCATTTTGCTACATATGAAAAATGTGGGGCGGGGCTCCGAAGTAGTCGGAATTATAGTAATTATAGGTTATTACACTATGTAGTTATCAGAGTTAAACTCTTAATGAAAAGCTACGCTACAAAAACCAAATTTGATGTTAGGGTATATATATTTTGCTATCAGATTACATATATATATAATGAGTACAAATATATTTGAGTTGTTTATTTCATAATTATTTCATGTTTAGAATTTCTTATAAGGCAATGAACGTATAATCCCTTAATAGACATAACACTTAAGCTTAAGAATAATAATTTTCCAATTACAGGGTATACTACTGAGACAAAAGATTAAATTGAAATGGCGACTATACTGTAGCATGCAAATGCTATTAGATAGATATTCCTGTATTCATAGAACCTTCTATAATCATCGCCCGCGCCATTTACAGCGTATAACTCAATCATCTTTTAAGCTATAAATATATTTTAGATTACGGACTTGCCCACTTAACATTCAACGCAAATTGTGTGCGCTAACCAAATTACTTGCTAATTGAATCAAAATGCTTTTTAGCACAATTATAGGGTATGTCATTAGTTGGGCCTGCTGCATATTTAAAGAGCTTCTGCTGCTGCTGCTGTTGCTACTTCTGCTTCTGCCACATAATATTTTTTAATGAGTGCCAATGAAATTTCCGTTAAGCCAACCGTAGTTTAGTTGCCTCTGCTGCTACCTTTGCCCGAGCCGGGGCACAGCTTAAAAGTTGCCCTGGCAACTCTGGTCCAAAACTTTTGCCAGCTCCTTGTTGTTGTCGCCGTCGTCGACGTTCTCGTGGCGTAGTGTTGCCAATTCAATTAAATTTTGCACCCAAAAATGGTCTTCAGCGACAAAAAATTAACTTTCCAGACGAATTTTTACACAATTTTCGTTTCGTTTTTCGGTTTCGTCCTTATTTTTAATTTTATTCTGTTTATTTTCTTTTGCGCTTCTCTTTTTTCGGCTGGGCAGCCAACTAACAGTGGCAACAGCAACAACAACAACAACAACAACATCCAGCTCAAACAGCAGAAAACGAGCTGCAAGTTATTTAATTAAAAGTTCACTCAATATCCAGAAACAAATTCGTGTCCTTCTCCTCAGCTCTATGTCGTCCGGTCGTCCGGCTGTCAGGCCGTCCTGCCGTCCTGCCGTCGCTCCGTTTATCTCGTTTATGCTTCACATCGTTCGACTTGGTTTTTGGGGTCTTAATGGACGTTTGGCTCGGTCCAGCAGTCAATATTGTTTCGAAAGAGAGCTACGTGACTTCATGTTTGACGCATATCGACAGTGCTCAAGGAAATATGACCACAATGTCAGCTCTCGTCTGATGATTATTAATCGTTTTGGCAGTTATCGATTACATTTTAGAGTGAGCAAAAGTCAATTTTCTTTCACAGACGCGTGACTTGTGTGGCTGGGACACATATGTACATGGTATTCGTTAGTTGTATTGCCTTATGATATATGAGCCCACAGTTATATGCATATGTATATACTTCTAATAGTTATCGATAAATCTTTCAAGCGTCGTTTGCAGTAATGAAATTTCATACGTGTAGCAAATTATCGCTTGTATGTAATATGAAAGGATTGTAAAATGACTTTTCTTTAGTTTATGAACTATCCACTTACAGTTATCGATAACACAGTCATAATTACATAATATATTGATAACAAGGGTTTGAGTGGGTACGCTTTAGGCAATGATTATGATGATATCAAATCCACAATTGAAGCTCAATTAACAGTTATTGATAATTAAACAATGTGAAGTATCGATATACAGGTTATCGACTAATCTTTTTGATTTTTGCTTATCGATAATTGTCTGTTCGTAAACCTTAATCAATTTTAACTTATATTTATTCGTAGATTTCCCTTTGTTGATAACACCGAATTGAACTATACCAAAGTATTACTTGTTTTCTGCTGATCGATTATTATCGATAGCTGACGCTTATTAGATTGTAAACATTTCTAAAATGCTTCTTTCTCTCTCTCTCTGTTTCTTTATAGAGTCTGGGTATTCTGGCTTCCATACCCGCCGGCCTGTTGATACTCTCACTGCTCGGCTTGCTGCTGTATCTACTGACGCGTTGCTGCGATCGCAAGCAGCGTAAGCCGAGCGCTCAGCGATGCCAGAGCTGTTCGCTGGTCATCATAACGCTGATGACCTGTGCGGCCATTGGACTAGGTAAGTGCCGGGTCGGGTGCATTGAACCCATTGTCGTTATCCATATATATCCATGCCAAAATCCCGCCTGCCCGCCCTCACTGGGCCACGCCCAGAGGACCAAATGCACGTAGCCGTCGCGTGTTTAACTTGGCAATTAGCCAAAACAAGAGCCAAGAGCCAAGAGCCGACGACGATGACGATGGCGATGACGGCAATGACGACGCCCGTTGCATTGCTCCATTACGTGCGCGGCTCTGGCTTTGGCACGTATCTGGATTTATGGGCGAGCGATCGCCGCCCGCCGAGTCGCGTCAAGTGTCGTGCCTGAATATAAAAACTTACAATTCAAATCGAAAACCGAAAACCAAAAGTCGGCGAACTTAATTTGCCCATTTGGAAGTAAACTGTGTCAAAGTGCCAAAGGTAATGCCCCAAGTCAATTCCAGTCAGTTGAGGCCCCCAACCACATTATAATCCAACCTCCGCATACAATAAAAGAAAGAAAAAAAAAAACAGAACGAAAGAAACAACAACAAAATAATAATAATAATAATTTAATTAGCGCTCTTAATTGACTCAAAAATGTGTCCAGTGCGAGCTTTGCTCTTGTGGCTCAACGAATGCGGTCGGGCAGAGGCTAAAGCGGCGAATAGACAAAGAGCTTGCATAATTAGAGTTGCTATGCGGAGAGATGGAGAGGGAGGAAGAGATGAAAAATGTTGAAAGAGCAGGAGAGAATAGGAGAGTGTTGGAGAGTGTTGGAGACAGGAGGAGGGAGGAGGGAGGTAGAGAAAAGTGAAGAGAGAAGGAAAGATGAAGTGAGAGAGAGATAGTGAGACAATGAAGTAATCTGAGATGAAGGAGAGAGATAGAGAAGGGAAGAGAGAGGAGAAGAAGATGGAGGAAAGAGTAAAGGAAGAGAGAAGAGCAGAGAAGACAAGAGAAAGATGTAGAAAAGAATAGAGAGGAGGATACTGAGTAGGAGAGGGGAAAGGAAGAGAGAAGACCAGAGAGGTAGACAGAGAAAGAAAAAAGAGTCGACAGGTGAAGAGAGGAGGAAAGAGAGAAAGAGAGAAAGAGGTATACTGAGATGTACTCATATATAGATAGAGAGGAAGAGAGAGAAAGGCTGCATTGCTATCCTCTTTTTCACTCGCATCATGCATAAGACCTTTAAACTAGCCTCTTCTCATGCTGAGCCCTTGCTCAAGTAAACAGCTTTACTACAAGCTCATGAGCTTTAAGGAGAATAGCTTCCTCTATCTAATATCTCGCTAGCTGAAACCTAGAAAGGTCTTTAGAACTGGGCTTCGTATAACTTCTATTAACTTTATGCTTAAAACTTTGTTTGAAATAAATAAACAAAAAACAAAAATACTTTAAGTATGTAATACTCATTAATTGAATGTTATCAAAGTGAGGCTTCCCAAACTTACAAGTTGTTTTTTGTTTTTTTTTTTGCTAATTAGAAATTCAATATCTCCGTTTTGGCTGTTTTCTATTTCTATTTCATTGCTTTCGTATATTTGCTTGCAGGTTTATATGGCAACGATGATTTCCACAATGGTCTGCTGCAGGCCTTCAGCTCCGGCAGGAAGGTGGAGAGTCTTGTGCTCAATCTTAAACAAGAGGTAAGTAATGCCCACAAAAGTTTCACTACAAAGTAAAAGTTTTGCACGAAAAGCATAATGGAAAATCACACATACGCACACCATATATATATTCACATATATACTAGAAATATATGTATATATACATATATATATAATTTATTTATATACTTAACGACTTTGCAAATTGTTGAAAACTATTTTTTTTCGCTTTGTTTCATGTTGTAGGTAGGAGTCAACATTCATTTAAGCTTCAGCTTACATAAAACTTAATGTACAAAATTTTCCATATTAAATTTACGTTTTAAATTTGTTAAAATACAAAGAATTAGGAAATTTTTGAGTAGATCTCTTAAAGAAAATATTCATAATTAGAGTAAAAGAAGAAGTTAAGATCTGTGAGAGATATTATCTCTTTATTCAAATTGATTTTTGGACTATGCTATTGATTCTATGCCTTAAGTGCTTGATAGAATATGAATGTATATATATTGTATATATATATATAAATATATATATGCCTATATATGTATATTAAGAGTTAATTAACTAATCTGCCTACACAATTCCCAACGACTTGGGTCCATCAACTTGAGCTCATTCTCATTGTTCACTCTGCTCATGTGTGGCAATCATTACAGTTTGCTTTATCATTAAGCATGATGGGCATAGCAGTTGACAGGCATTCGCATAATCGAACTAAACTTCTACATACCCAATCCTTGTCGATAAGTTTTCTTTTTTTTATCGACAATCGTATAGTTGTCGCTATGGACATTTGGGCCGAAGGCAATGAAGGCATCAAGTTATTGGCATCGATTACGTTGGGCAGAAATTCGAGTGCCTGGCAATATGACCAGCTGGATCTTTTTTCGTTTCGATTCCGTAGAATTTTGTGTTACGTAAGGCTCGGAAACGTCGCTTTTACTGGAGCCAGCCAAATGTCATAATTCGCACAATTTGAATTCGAGCATTTGCATATTCCAATTACCTTCCATTTGCACGACATTCGATATCTTGCGACATTGTTTGTCGTCGTCGTCGTCTTTGGTCTGGCTCCACACGTTGTTTCATTGTTTCTCCACCTCGCAAATCATGCGAATGCGAATGTATTCAATGTCCATTTCATGTTTAGCCTAAAATTACATTCGATTCTTGTGTACCTTGAAACAAACTGAAGAAGTATGTGTGGGGGTTATTGCTTTGCAAACTAAAACTTCTCAATGTTTGATTGAAGAATTAGATTCTTAAAGTTTCGGCAGCTAAAGCCAAAGGCGGAAGCGCTTGAAGCTAGATTAATAATTAAGTTTATAAATGAAATTTAATTCAAATTGAAAATCTCTAGTTATATATATGCTATAAATCTTTGCTGTACTCAGATATGAGTTACAGCTCGCTCCAAAGAGCTACGCCTTCAAGGACCAAGTAATTGAGATACAACACTTTGCGGCACTCCAATGACGAAGCTACGGCGATCTATGCTAGACTCAGATGATATATAATATGATAGCTAGATATATACTTGGCATAAATTTAACTCCTTTTCCTTACTCAGAGTAACTTTAGTAACTTTTTTTCGCAAAGCTCTAAGGCAAAGCCCAATAAACACTTCAGACTAACTGTCTGTTGGAGTGTCTTAAGCTCTTCCAATATATCTAACTTTTAATCAATTTCGACTAGACTTTGAACCCATTAACATAAGTGAAAAGAGAACACAACTTCGCATGCATTATGCATCCTCAATGATTCAAACATAATGTCTTCAGTTTTCGCTTCTAAGTTAGATATTCTTTTGCCTCCACCGCTCTAACTCACAAACTCCAAAAAGTAGGCAACACTTTCTGCATTTTTGCAATCATTAAAGCGTTGCCAGACTTCGCACAATCTGCAATTTTAAATCGAATTTCAATTCCAATTGCATTTCCCATAAAATGATGTTGCCAGCGAATGTGTTTATCGATAAATGCATTTTCTTAGCTTTGATTATGGCGAAGGATATGACAAATACTTGCTTATTGCTGCAGAAATTGTCACTGATTCACTTTGAAGGCCCTCCTGCGCTGTTGCCCCTGACTGTAACTCCTTGCATCCTTGCATATCTCGCATCTGGCGCATCTTTAGCCAGGATAAGAGACAGCTATGGAGGACACGTTGTGGCACAGCGTTGGCTTTCGCTCTATTCATAAACTTTGTCAGCGAACAGACGCTGATATATATATATATATATATACATACATATACTTACACATAAAAGAAGCCGATAAGGCGAAAGGTTATGAGAGCGAGTCGAGCTAAAAGTGAATGCAGAGATGAGCGGCTGAAAGAGGGTTGGGCGGGTTAAGGCGTAGGCGGATGTTAGGTGCGGACAAGATGATGCTGTGGCCCAAACAGATGGCTGGCATTGCTTGGCCCTTGAGTAAAACGCTATTAATTATCTAGGCATAGGACTAAACACACTCTCGCACACACATGTGCGCCCGCACATAGTCATGTGAGTAGCTCAGCCAGACAGGTGGGGGCGGGCTTTGGCGTTGGCTTCGGGTTCGGCTTCGGCTTTGGCTTGTGGGTAGCCCTGTGCGTGCGTCTGCCATGGCTCTGCTTTTAGGCAAGTCCTCGACCCTACGCCCTGTCACGCTTTGCCATGTCTGTCGCGCAGCCCTGCTGCCTGCTGCCTGCTGCCTGCTCTGCCTTTCCCTTTCCTACCTTGGGCCTTTCTTTCGCTTTAGCTGTGTGTACTTAAATCCTTGCACAAGTGCGGAAGCAAAAGCATTACGAGCAAAAAAAAAAAAAAAAAACTACTATATTTATGTGCAACGTTTTCGTCCTTTGTTCCTGTTTGCCAGCTGCATGTCTGCCTCTACGTCTGTCAGTCCCTCCATCCGTCTGTCTCTGTCTGTCTGCCTGCCTATGTGCGAGTCCTTTGCGGGAGCTTTCCCTTTGCCCATTTTTGGTCATTAACTTTTGAACTGCTCTCACCTGCTGCGGCTGTGAGTCACAACTTAAGTAATGGACAACAAACACCACATAACCCGAACCCAAACTCGAACCCCCCCCCAAACACAAATACAAACACAAACCCAAACTCAAATCCGAGGACCCAGCTCAACTATGGCTTTTCGGTGGTAGTTGTCGCTGGATATCGCTTTTATAATCACCGGCGACAACATTCAGCAGCCGTAAACAGCTTTAATCTAGGCATATTACTTCAACTTGTTGAGGGTTCGAGTTGGTTTAGCCGCCTTCTTACGCTTAGGCCATATTCAGCTTAGCTTCAATCGGGTCAGTTCTCTTTGAGTGCAACGCACGCGACAAACGAGGCTCAAGATAAAACGTAAGAGCCTTTTTACACATTGCCTAACTTCTCATAATCTATATGACCAACAAGGGAATTCTAAGGGCATACATAGTATATGGATAGCAGCGATGCTGTTTTCACGTATCATCTTAAAGCCAAGCTGAATGTTTGCTTGCTGCTTGCAAGCATATACTTGCTTGAAGGCATACATACTTGAATTGAAAGCTTATAACAGATGATGAAAGAGTTGCAAATGTTGAATAACAAGACATAATTGAATTGTCAGTCAATCAGATAGTCAATCAACCAGTAGGTCTGCCATCAATCAATGAATAAGTCTGTGTGTCAGTTAATCAATCAGTTAGTATTCTCGTTGAAAACTCAGAGTCAGTCAATCAATCAATCAGTATTCAATGGGTCAGTCAATCAATCAGTTAGTACTCTCGTTGAAAACTCAGAGTCAGGCAATCAATCAATCAGTATTCAATGAGTCAGTCAATCAATCAATCATCAGTCATGACTCAATAGGCCTGTGTGTCAGTCAATCAATCATTCAGTTAGTATTCTCATACTCAGTGAGTCAGTTCGTCAATCACTCATTCCGTATTCCTGAGTCAATAAGTCAATCATTAAGTCAATTACTCAGTCAATCACTTTCCAGTCAAACAGTCAATCAGTTTCTCATTCATTCAGTCAATGAGTTACTCATTCAGACAGTCAGTCAACCATGTAGTTAGTCATTATTCAGTCATCAACACCATATTCTTATCTTACTATATATGAACCCTTATCTTCATTCAATAATGTCCAAAGCCCAACCCAACTTATTTGATCAACTGACTCTTGAACTTCCATGTAGACAAATATGTTATATGATTATTACACCTATGCCACAAATTCTCTCTCTCTCTCTCTCTCTCTCACTCATTCTTTCTGTAATCATATCTAATACTCTCTTATTCTCTCGCCTTACTTATTGACAGACTGAAACCATAAAGCGTGATCTCGAAATGAAAATGGCATCGCACAAGGTGCAGGATATGGTGGAGAAGCCGCAATACAATCAGACCGCAGTTATGCTGCTCATTGAGACATCGCGTTTGGTGCGAGAGAACACCTCGCGTGCGGTCACCTCGCTGGACAACATGGTGCTCTATTTCATGAAGACTAAAGGCAGCGAGAACGAGACCTCATTGATGGGCATCCTCCATGTAGGTTTATGCTGCATTATTAACGAGCTTTCATTGATATGTCTCCCTCTGTCTCTATTTCTCTTTTAGCTGGGCGATCTTTATGAATCCATACGCTGGCCGGCCACATTAGCCTTCCTCACTCTCTTGCTGTTCCTGTGCACTGTCCTGGTCATTGGGGTTGCCCGTCGCTCGCGTTGTACGCTGATTTTCTTCAGTGTTTCGGGACTATTCTGCATCATCATTTGCTGGCTGCTGGCTGGCATCTATTTGGCCTCCAGCGTGGCAGCCGGCGACTTTTGCATGCGTCCACATGAGTACATGTGCCGCCAGGTGGGCATGGTAAGTGACCTCCATCGGCTGCAGTCGATTTCATTTCTAATGTGTTTCTTTTCTATTCTGAACTTACAGCGCAGTCCCTATGTCTATTTCCTTAACTGTGGCACATTGCGCAATCGCTTCATACTGCGCCTCAACGAGTCCCGCGATTTGGTGGAACGTGCTCGTGAAAGCGTTGAGTTAATGCAACGGTAAATACAACAAGTGCAAGAGAGTATTACTAGAATACCCAGACAGAATGTATAAGAATTGGAAGAGTTGATATAATCAATGTTATATATATGTATATAGTGAGCAAGAGAATGGCAAAGGGCGAAAGACTTTAGATACACAAGCAGAGCTAAGTGTTATAGTATTCAAATGTTGATTAGATAAACTAGTAACTGCCAAGCTTACATAGAACAGTAGAACAGTATCTTGTACTTAAGTGATGCTACCTTTAACAGGCAGCTATATAATAAAACAGTCCCAAGTAGTTGATTCCGAAATTTGCGCTTCTGCAACGAGACTGATTTATGGTTGTATAAAGACAAACTGACTGACTGAGAAATATGTAGATGTACCTCTACTTATACTATTCAGCTTTATATATATATATATATATATATATAAACTAATGGGCTTCTCGTGATAGTTTTAAAATGTCATTTAGCATCAAAGCTTATGCAAAATCTTAGTTTTTCCGACATTAAGATGTGTTTTCCTTAGGCTCAATGATGGGGGGGTTTTCTGCAAGTTGTTCTCATTATATACATATCTAGAACTATACTAATAAATCTTTTAATATATCATGAAAAGTATAAGATATATATTTACAAATATACTCTCGACACAGCATGAGCCAGGACACGTATCCACGCATTGATATTCAACGCACACTAAACGCCATGGACAACGACCTGGAGGAGACGAAACATAATCTGACCAATCTGTCTGCCACACTGGACAGACGGGCCATCGATCGACACTATGCGGAGGCATTGCACGGCCTGTGCGGTGGCGGCCTGCTTGGCCTTAGTCTGATGATGGTTGCAGGCCTGCTGACCTCCTTTCTGCTAACTATACTTGTCTATGCCGACTCGCATGCCTGGATCTATCTGAGCAAGAGGTAAGGTTTCATTAGTTTACCAATTTGAGCTGTACTTAAAAAATCCTTGAATTTGTTGCAGGCCCACGATGGATGGCGACAAGTCGGAGACGGCGCCGCTGTTCTCCGCCTCGAATGCGCCGAGTGCCAGCATTTCGCCAACGGCGCCGATGAGCACCGGCACCATAAATCGCACACTGCTGCACCATCAGCAGGCGCACGGCGGGCCGATGGGTGGCAGCGTTGCCGGCGGTACTGGAGCTGGCGGACACACGGGTACGCTGCCGAGCGGCGGCAGCTTGGCTGGCGGCAATGGCGTCGGCCCGTATAGGAATGGCACGGCGGGACTGCGACAAGGGTTGGCATCACCATCATCACAATCAAGCAACAACAATACATCATCTGCAACAACTTATAACCACCAACAACAACACCACAACCACAACAACAACCACCACTACAACCACAACAACACACAGCATAGAACTAACTCAACGGCAGCGGCGGTGGCGGCGGCCACATCCCTTTCGAGCCGCTCCAATGGGGGGCGCCGCTCGCCGTCGCCGCCGCCCGGCTATGATTTGGTGCATGGCACAAGGCATGAAGTTTAATTTAATTTAATTTTGTCCTCCTCTTTTTTTTCTGTTCATCTTTGTCTTATGATTTAGTCTTAGTAGTCTTAGTAGACACGAGTCCCGCCAGAGACAGTCGCACAAGCTCTTTATTTTTAATGAACTCACATTTCATTTCATTTTTTTTTACTTTAATTTTCATTTGTTTTGATTTGGTCCTGTGTACATTCAGTTGTTCATCATTATGATTTTATCATTTCTTTTAATTTTCATTATTTTGTCTTCTTTTTTTTGTTGTTGTTGTGTGCCCAATGCCCAGCACTAGGCCACGCCCACCAGCTGCATGACACACAAACACACACACGGAATACATATGTAGTTCACAGTAGTAGTAGTGATCTTTTGAGATCACAATTTTATATATATCGTATATATCGTACATGGACAACAATACGCAAACGCCTAACGCACCCACATGACATATGAACCAGCATTAGGGGTAGTCTCTATAGATCCACAGTTGCAGCTTGATTATGCCCTTGCATTGAGTACAGTAGCAAGTGCCTAAAGGCAACTCTTAACTCAAAATAGTTATACGGAAAAAATATATAAAATATATTTTTATATTAGGAAAAACAGACAAGAGAAATGGACTCGCTTGAGGTTTACTTTGTGAATCTGTTTGTTCACATTCCAAAATTCACTTTTAGTAGCTTCAGCCTTGATATATATATAACAACATAAAACTAATATACATACATTCATATATAATATATATATATATATATATATATTTTTTTTTTTTTTTTATAATTCATAAACATTTCCAAACATATTAGAAATTTATCATACAAGAAAAGATCTAAATCTTTAGCCATATTTGCCTTAACATTAGAGATATATATCTTTAAATGATATACAAAATAGATTTAGGATTTTTTTGTAGACAGAGCAGAGGAAATTCTTGCATTTCTTGCTATAAATGAGCTAAGCTATCGTTAGTCTTAGAGTTTCAGACTTCGTCAACCTTATGCAGTTACTCCAATCAGATGCCAATAGAAATATAAGAATGAAACAGAAATTTCTCTTACATAAAACATAAGCACTTGTGTCTTAGCTAGTTTTAAGCAATAGGTTTCTAAGCTAATAAAGAAACAAACAAACTCTATGTTACCCTATATACGTTATATATATATATATATATATAATGAGAGCTGTAAATTATTTTCCAAACCCAACTGTTTAAGGATTGGAGCAGTAGAACTGAGCAGCAGAAATAGAACTTAAAGGTAACCATAGGCTTAGCGGAATGTAGAAGGTAGAAGGTGTAAGGGTATTTACTTATCATATTACTTCTAAATCATGTATATATATACATCTGCAGTAGCAATTGTATTAAAGCCTTCCATCTCTTTCTAACCATTAACCGATGCTAATCTATATATTCGCTCTTCATTTGCCAGACTACCCCTAATGCTGCCACTAGTCTAACGTCCTATCTTCTCGCACATTAGCAACTGTTGCATTTGTCTTTGAAGTTAACTACCATATCTTACTCATTATGTTTACCGTTATGTCTGCTTGCAGATCGGGCCATCATACGCTGGGCCGGCTGCCGTCGCACCACCAACAGTCGGCGTCGTATCTGCCCGGCCCCAACAACGGCAAATACGCGACGCTCAGCAAGCAGTGTAAGACGCTCGAATCGAACGACTTCTACTGAGATTCGCTTGCCTGCAGCACGTATGCAGGCAATAGCAACAACACGCAGCACAGCAGCAACATCAATCAGCAACAGCAACAGCAGCAGCAGCAGCAGCAGCAGCAACAGCTCCAGCAACAGCTGCAGCAACAACAACAGCAGCTGCAACAGCAACAACAGCATCATCACAGCAGCAGCAACACATTGAAGAACATTTTCGCATCGGCCACGCTGCCCCGCTCCACCGGCAGCTCCATACGCTCCGTGCTGTCCGCCCAGACGGCCAATGCCATTTGCAAGTCGACAGGCAACGGCCTGGACGTTGACGTCCTAGTCGATGATCGCGATCCGCGTGACGTCACCAACAACAGCTTCAATCGCTTCGATCCCAAGTACATCAGCATCGGGCCGAAGGCGGTGCGCGGCAACAACAATCTCAATATTGTGGCCGCCGCCACGGCCAGCAAGTGCGCCACGCTGCGCCATGTGGGTCGCTATGGCGGCTCGCTCAAAGGCGCCTCGCCATCGCCCAATCTGCGCAGTGCCAAGACGCCATCGATAGCTACTGTGTCCAAGGATTACTGCCAGCAGCCGGACTGCATGCCGCAGGTCTATGCGGGCGGCTCCACGGACATGTTGGTGCCCAGCACAACTCAGCAGCAGCAACAGCAGCAGCTGCAGCTGCAGCAACAACAACAGCAGCAGCTGCAGCAACAGCCACTGCAACAGCAACATCAGCAACCGCCGCCACCTTCGCAGCAACAGCAGCAGCTGCAAATGCAGATGGTGGTGCAGCAGGTGGTGCCACCACCGCCACCTCCGCAGCAGCAACAGCAATTGCAGCCACAGCCCGCGCCACCGCCGCCACCCAAGCCAAAGATAGTCAACACCTTTACGGAAATACCCGGCACCACGGGCGTGGGCAGCTCCTATGCCAAGGAGCAGCAGCAGTTGCTGGCGCTGCAGCAGCAACAACAGCAGCAGTTGATCGCGCTGCAACAGCTACAGCAGCAGCAACAACAACAGCAGCAGCAGCAGCAACATCATCATCCACCGACAACTCACATTCTGCCGCCCTCGGCCGTCTACAGCATTGAGAGCAGCAGCGTCTATCCGGCAGCAGCAGCAGCTGCAGCTGTGCCGCAGCAGACAGCGCCAACAGCGGCGCCACGCGTGCAGCGCTCCCTGAATCCGGCTTCCATAGTCAATCAGCCGCTGCCGGAGATACCGGTGCAGTCGCCCACCGGCAACGGCGGCCTGCCCGCCTCCCAGTCAAAGATCTCATCGCAGCCGCTGTGCGCCGCCACGCTGGGGCAATATCGCTCGCTGCAGCGGCCCCAGGCAGCGGCGCAACAGAAGTTGCAGCTCGCCGCGCAGCCGCAGCAGCAGCAGCCGCCCTCGCTGCCGCCCAAGAATCGGCACAAGACGTCGCGCGATGCGAGCAATGCGAATCACATGCAAACGCTGCCGCCCAAATCGGCGAGCTTGAGGCAGCAGCAAGCGCCCAGCTTTGGCTACGAGCGCGAGAGAGACAGAGAGCGTGAGAGGGAGAGAGAGCGCGAAAGAGAAAGAGAAAGGGAGAGAGAGCGGGACAGGGACAGGGACAGGGACAGAGAGAGGGAGCGACCACGTCGCGCTGAGACGCTGGACAATGCGCGCAGCTACGCCGAGCAGCAGTTGCAGCAGCAGCAGCAGCAGCAGCAATATGGAGGCCAGCTAATTCTGAGCAGCATGAAGAAGCAGCACTCCTACGACAGCAGTACCTACCACCACCAACAGCAGCAGCAGCAGCAGCAGGCGGCCTACTACCAACAGCAACAGCGGCAGCACAACAACAACTATCACGGCACTGTCTCGAGCAGCGCCAGCAGCAAGCAGCAGCAGCATCAGCAACAGTTGCTGGCAGAGCAGCAGCAGCAGGCGCTATTCTATCGTTCGCTCAAGCGTAGTGCAGGCGGTGCTGGTGGCGGTGGTGGTGGTGGTGCTGCTGTCACCGCTGTGGCTCATGCCGCCAATAGCGATTTGTATTCTGTGACGGAATTGTAGGAGTGCGCCTGCTGCGGCGGCGGTGTTGATGTTGTGCGGCGTGCCACGAGCTGTTCGACTGGCACGGCCACAGCAGCAACATCGCTGCACGCAGCGGCGGCAGCAGCCTCAGCCAGCACACAGACACAAGCCCAAGCCCAAGCTCAGGCACAGGCTCAAGCACAGCCACCCATACCGCTGCCACCCAAAAAGCATCGAGCACAGCAGCAGCAGCAACAACAGCAGCAGCAGCAGCAACAGCAATGCAATGCGAATCTGTGCGATGAGCATGAATATGACGAGTATTGCCCGCAGCAATACGAGGCACAGCAACAACAACAGCAGCAGCAGCAGAGCTCGCGGCATGGCAAACAGCAGCGCGCGGCCACGTTCGATGCGGCAGATGCGCGCGACTATGAGCTGAAGCGTCTGGGCAATCGACGCTCGCAGCAGCAGGCGGCCAGCAGCAAGCGCAATGGAGCAGCAATCAGTGAGCAACAGCAGCAGCAACAGCAGCAGCAGCAGCAGCAGCAGCAACATCATCATCATCGCACACACGATCGAGAGCGTTCGCGCAGCGATCATCGCATTGCGAGCTATGCCTGCGAGGAGGCAGCAGCAGCAGCAACAGCGCTATGCAGCGCTGGCTCCATGAGTTTGCTAGCGGCCAATGGCAGCACACAGCAGCAACAGTCGCATCGCAGCCACCAGCAGCAACAGCAGCAGCAGCAACAACAGCAGCAGCAGCGACGGGAGAAAACGTTTAAAGTATGATTTTTAGAGACGTCATAAAAATTGCCCAGCCCGCGACAAGCTGACTTCGACGGCGATGTTGCTGTTGCTGCTGTTGTCGTAGCAACGCGCAGGCGACGCACGCGCTAAGCCAACAGCCAACAGCAGCAGCAGCAGCAGCCGAGACAACAAGTCAACTGAAGCCAGCCAACGTTGCGGATTTTTCTAATAAATAAATAAATACAAGCCAATTGCACCCAAAAGCAAAGCAAAGCAAAGCACAAAACTGAATTGTAGCAATTAGGTGCCGTACACGCCCCCTCACCAGAAACCCCTCCGCCCACCACACACCAGGTGGAAGCCAGCTTTTTGTTCTTAAAGCCATGCGACAAAATTTGTTCAATTAATGTGAGAAGTGGAAGGCAAGTTGCACTTGCCACATGACAAGCCGTGCCTCATGCAAATGCACACAGACACACACACAGACACACATGACACACACATACACCCACACACACACACACACACACACACACACTTGTACTAGCCTTCGCCCCCTTTCGGTTATTCAATCATATGTTACAGTTGCAGTAAGTCAGCGGGCGCAATTTGTTGCGCTGCCACGCCCCCCCCCTTTTTGCTTCGTGTTGTTGCCTATTGTTATATATATATAATTATAATTTTTATTTTTAATTTCCTATATTTTTTTTTTTTACTAAATATATGACTCTATTATTAAAGTTAACTGTAATTAAGCCTAAGTCCAACTAAGCTAAAAAAAAAAATAAGAAAAAAACTAAAATTATTTATTTATGCAAGAAATGAAAAAATGAAAAATGTTCCCAGCTTCCCAGCCAAACCCGAATCGAGCAACCAAAATTTTAATTTTTTGTTTTTCTGATAATTTTAATTTGTTTATTATTTAAAAAATCCGTTGCGCAGGAGCAAACAACAGCAGCGAAAAGTTCGTAATTTTTGTGACGTCAGAAAACTAAAGAGAAGTGAAAAAAGAAAACAAAAACAAATACTGTAATTAATGAGAAATTCCATTTTAAATAATAAACAACAAACATACAGCAAAAGCAATAAATAAAATATAAATTTAAAATTAAAAACAAAAAAAACACATTTAACATAAATAAATACAAATATAGAAAATACACAGAAAACACCAGAAGCCATACGAAAACAAAAATTGTTTAACTATTTTACAATCTAACAAATATACATATATATACATATATATATATATATATACACATAATGAAATATACGTATATTGAATAATTAATAATAATTGCGAATATATAATTAACGAATGTTCAGGTCAATAACTGCATTTAAAAACCAATTTGTTAGACGTTAAAGATAAAGCTCTCCCCCTTTTTATATGCGAATATATATACGATATATATATATATACAAATACATATACATACATACCATAAAACACATACTACAAAAGACATTTGCATGGACAAATGAGAAAACCGAAATTTAATGTACATTACATATTAAAAGAAATGAAAAACAAAAAAAAAATATAAATATAAATAAAAATGAGAAAATTTCTTAGTTTAAAATTGATATAAAACATGGAGAAAACACTTGAATTAAAAATTAAAAATTAAAAAAAAAATATATATATATATATATATCATAAACAATTTACAGCAAATGTTAACAAGAAATTTTTAACTCTCTGCTGTGCAGATGCAAATAAATTACAAAAAAAAAAAATCAAATCAAATATTGCAATAAAAAAAAATATAAACAAAGAAAAACATTAACAAGGCAAATATTTTGCATTCAACATAAATTAAAATGTTCAGTGTATCACACACACACACACACCCACACGCGTTGTATATACATGTAAGCTCCCTATACTCTACAGCCTTAGCGCTCTCTCACTCACTCTTTCGCTCCTCCTTGCACCATTGCGAACAACAAAACATTCCACCTTGCACACTCTCTATCTACTGCACTCGCTCGCCCTCTATCCCTCCCACTCACTCTCAGCATAGTTGTACACAGCAAAAATATTGTTGCACACAAAACAAAAAAAACTTCGCTCAAAACAAAGCAAAAAAAAAAGGAAATTTTAAAACAAAAAAAAATCAAGTTAACAAAACACCGAAAATTAGTTCATTTAGCATTTCAAACACAATTATATATATACATATACATATATATAGTTATATATATATGAGCAGCCATTGTTATTGGCTGTTTACACTTGTATATAAATAAGTACGTTTACCGTTAACTGTATAAGTAGACAACTGCAATGGCAAATGCATGCAAACACATACATACATACATATGTGAGTGTGCATCTGCCTGTGGTTGAGTTTTTTTTGTGTGTTTCGTTAGGGTGACTCAAGCGAAAAGATAAATGAAAAATGTTTCAGTATGTAGCGTAGCGTAGTGTCGTCTACCCTATAAGGCCAAAATAGTTTTTAACACACATATACGAAATTTAATATAGAGAATAACTAACAAAAATTTAAAGTACCACTAAAATACCAAATAAAAAAAAAAAGGATTAACATGCGCAGTTAGGCAGGTATTTACATAAATAAAACTTATAGCAATTAAATAAAGAAAACAAAACATGATTATTATGATAATTATTAATGAAAAAACTGCAATTAAACAAAAGAAAACATAAACGTATGTAATACAGCAGGTAAAAAATACAAAAAATATATATATAAATTGCAAAAGTGTTTAAAAACGTTTTAGCGCACTTTTTCTTACTTAACAGATTTAATCGAGGCAAAAATAAAAAGTAAATACAAAAAAAAAAATATTAAATTATATTACGATTAATCCGATTTAAAGTAAGCGAGAAGCAAGACGAATTTTAGAGTGCGCCGTTTTTATAATAAATTAAGAAGTATTTTAAACAATGTTTTTTTTTTAAGTTTTTATATATATATTTTTCTTTCTTGAGTGCCCCTACTCCATTGCGCATTCTCATCAAAAGGAATCGGCTGGAGTTACATGCATTTCTTTTCCCTGATGTATGATTCAGTCAGCTGTTAGAACATTCTCCATTTATTGTAATTATTGTAACAACAATATATAAGTCTGTAAATTTGTTAACAATTTTAAGATCGGTCGATCTTAAGGCAGGAAACCCAGCGTACATCTATGTCGTCTATATATATGTATGTAGTTGTAGTTAAACGCAAATTGCAATTACAAAACAAATCATATAAACCAGAATCGTGTGAATTATATAGTAATGATTGATTGATTGATTCGATTTGATTCGATTGATCCGAGATAAACAATTGTTGAAAGCAACTGCTTTAAAATCAAAAAAACTTAATGAATAATACAGAAAACAAAAACAAAACAAACAAAATAATTATATAACAGTTGTGAACAAATTATATTTACATAGCGTATAAATAAATTGCATAACAATTGATTTAAAATACATCCAAAACTGAGTTGTTGAATTCTTAACGTACATTCAAGTATCGATACTGGGGGGTGGGTATCGCGCCCAGCCCTGGCATCAGCTGTTCTTGTGGCGGCTGGACAATAAGTTATCGAGTTATCCGTTGCTGCGCTAACATCCATAAGCTAAGCACGGGACAATAACAACAACAACAACAACAAAGGATAATTAAACAACAAACAGCAGCAGATAGCAATAACTAAGTACAATGCATAAGCTACTCCGTGGCGTTGCATGTTGCCAACATGCCGCCAGCAGCGGAGCGAACGTTAGACAGCCGCTGGGCCTGCGATTGCTGAGCACCGCAACCGGCCATGCGGCAGATGCCGCCGATGAGCAGGTGTTGAGTAAGCGCAAATTTCAGCCACACGAAGCTGTCGATCCCAACGAGAAGCTGGCCGGCAAGGTGCCGGCACAGGCGCGTGTCGTTATCTGCGGCGGTGGCATAACAGGCGCCTCCGTAGCCTATCATCTCGGTCTCCAAGGCTGGGGCGGCGAGACGCTGCTGATCGAACAGGATGGCGTGGGCGGTGAGTTGCCCTGGAGCGCCTGTGGCCTGGCCGGACGCTTTGAGCCGAGCTATACAGAACTGAAGCTGGCGGAGTACTCCATTGATTTGATCAAGCAGCTGACAGACCGTGGCCTGCCCACCGGCTGGAAGCAGGTGGGTAGCCTGAACTTGGCGCGCAATTTCGATCGGATGACTTCGTTCCATCGCATGAAATCCCTGGCTGTGGCCTGGGGCATGAACTGTGAAATACTCACGCCGGAGCAGTGCCAGCAGCACTGCTCGCTGCTGTCGCTGGACGGCATCGAGGGCGGCCTCTGGATACCGGAGGATGGCGTCTGTGATCCGCACTTGGTCTGCCAATCGTTCATTGAAGAGGCACGGCGCCTGGGCGTGCGCATCGTGGAGCACTGTGCCGTCAAGAAGATACACAGCGAGCACGGCAAGGTGGCTCGTGTGGAGACCACGTCCGGCGATGTCAAGTGCGATTACTTTGTCAATTGCACTGGGTTCTGGGCGCGAGAGGTGGGCACGTTGTCCAAGCCGGTTGTGAAGGTGCCGCTCAAGGCAGTGGAGCATCATTATCTGCACACGAAGCCAATTGCCCAGCTGGATCCGAATACACCATTTGTGCGCGACTTTGACGGACGGATCTTCTTTCGCGAGTGCGAGGGCCACATACTCGCTGGCGGCTACGAGCGCGAGGCGAAGATGGTGTACGAGGACGGGGTCATACCGCTGTCACAGAAGGCGCGTCAATATCCGCCCGACTGGGATCACTTTCATGAGCTGCTGGATGCGCTGCTGCATCGGGTGCCCTCGTTTCGGGACGCGTCGCTGGATCGGCTGACCAACTCGCTGCAGGTCTTCTCGCCGGACTGCAAATGGATCCTGGGAGAGGCGCCCGAGATACAAAACTATTATGTGGCGGCGGGCAACAAGACGATGGGTGTCTCTGCCTCTGGTGGCATTGGCCGAGTGCTCACCGATCTCATCACCAAGGGCTCCACTTATGTGGATCTGCACATACTGGACATCAATCGCTTCCTGGGCCTGCACAACAATCGCAAGTTCCTGAGGGATCGCTGCAAGGAGGCGCCCGGCAAACACTTTGAGATCAACTATCCCTTCGATGAGTTTCAAACGGGTCGCAATCTGCGCATGTCGCCCATCTATCCCCAGCTGAAGGAAGCGGGCGCCGTCTTTGGCCAGTCGATGGGCTACGAACGACCCAACTATTTCGATACAAACGATAAGCAAGGTGAGTCCTCCATTTCTACATTTATATCATCCACTAATCCTTCAATCTTTGCCTGCAGATGAGTTTGGGCTGCCGCGATTTCGCATCTCGCAGACGCGCACCTTTGGCAAGCCTCCGTGGTTCGATCATGTGGCCACGGAGTACCGCGCCTGTCGAGAACGCATCGGCATCGCCGACTACAGCTCCTTTACCAAATACGACTTCTGGTCGAAGGGCAATGAGGTGGTTGATCTGCTGCAGTATCTCTGCTCGAACGATGTCGATGTGGCCGTTGGCTCCATTATACACACGGGCATGCAGAATCCCAATGGTGGCTATGAGAACGATTGCTCTCTCGCGCGTCTCTCCGAGCGCCAGTGAGTAGATAAGCTGATTAATCAAATCTAATTGAACTGATTCGATTTGCTGTTGCTTGTTGCAGCTACATGATGATTGCTCCGACCATACAGCAGACGCGTTCCATGAGCTGGATCCGCAAGCACATGCCCGAGCATCTGCGCGCCAAGGTCAACGTGGCGGACGTCACTTCAATGTACACCGCCATCTGCATACTGGGTCCCTATTCGCGTATTCTGCTCTCGGAGCTCACCGACACCGATCTCACAGCCAAGAGCTTCCCCTTCTTCACGTACAAGGTAAGCGATCTAGGCATTCCGGCTGCACAGGCTACACCAGTGGCTGCTCGTTGGAAGAGTTGAAGTATGACTAATTTCTCTTGTTTCAATTTATGGACTGTGTGACATTGTTCTTGCCTTTGCTCATTCCAAATGTCTGGCCTACTTAGTTTTTTTTTGCCTTTGCTAAATTTAGTTATCTATTTGGAAAAAAAAACGGTTACTCTTAAGTCGATTGAAAATATAACTTAATGGATTTTCAGCTATGGTAAAACACGTTTCAAATGCATTTCCATCAATAACTGTGAACATTAGTTTAAACTATAATCAATGATAATTTTTATGAAACTCTTTACCTAGTTGCTAAATCAATCAGTCAATCAATCAATCAGTATTTTAACCTATTATCCATTAGCCAGTCAATCAGTCAATCCATTAGCTGAATCAATCTCAAATTTATCCGTCATTAAATATATCTTTTCAATCGTTATTCATTCTGTGAATCAGCTCACCAGTTGGTTATTTAATCTATGAGTATACCCATCATTTACCTGTCAGCTGCATAATTGCATGTCAATCATGCTCAATCAACTTGTCAGTTTGTCAATCAATCAGTCAATCATATAGTTTAATGTACTTACAACTCAACCAATAAGTAGACAATCAATCAACTCCACCATCGCATGCCAATGGCTCAGTTCGTCAGTCCATCAATCAGTCTCAATCATTATATCCAAACAATCACATGTTTATTGGTCAGTCAATCAGTCAATCACATATATATTTGAATCACTTTCTGTCACTGCTTGCCTTCGACAGGAACTCGATGTGGGTCTGGCTGATGGCATACGCGTCCTGAACATCACCCACACCGGTGAGCTGGGCTATGTGCTCTATATACCGAACGAGTATGCGCTGCATGTCTACTCGCGACTGCACCAGGCGGGCCAGAAGTACCAAATACAGCATGCAGGTGAGTTCCGAAATCAATATAAGCCTAGCATACCTGATCAACTGAATGAGCTCTGTCCTTAGGCTACTATGCGACTAGGGCGCTGCGCATTGAGAAGTTTTATGCGTTCTGGGGTCAGGATTTGGATACGTTTACGACGCCGCTGGAGTGCGGACGCAGTTGGCGTGTAAAGTTCAATGTAAGTGCAGCCAGAGAGAGAGAGAGAGAGATTCAAAAGGAGATCTTTATTAATGAAATCCTTTTCCTGGTGCCTCGCTAGAAACCCGTTGACTTTATTGGACGCAGCGCGCTGCTGAAGCAGCGAGAGGAGGGCGTGAAGCGCATGTATGTGCAGCTGCTGCTCAACGATCATGATCACGAGGTGGACATGTGGTGCTGGGGCGGCGAGCCCATCTATCGGGATGGCGTTTATGTGGGAATGACAACAACAACCGGATATGGGTATACGTTCGAGAAGCAGGTCTGCTTGGGCTTTGTGCGCAACATTGATGAGCAGGGCCAAGAGCTGGCCGTGAGCAACGAGTACGTGCTGTCCGGGCACTACGAGGTGGAGGTGGCTGGGGTGAGGTTCGAGGCCAAGGTGAATCTGCACTCGCCCAACCTGCCCACCAAGTTCCCGGATCGCGAACGCGAGGCCTACCATGCGACGCGCGACAAACCCGACCAGGCAGATCTGCTCTCGTTCAGCTCGAATCTGACGGTGACGCGCCAGTGAATCCCTAACCGATCCCAGTCACAGTCTCGATCCCGATCCCAGTCCCAGTCCATCCTGAATTAACCAATCCCTTCACTGGGCTGCCCGTTTCATACTTGATATTTTGGTTTACAGTCAAGCGAAAATGTTCGTTCGTTCGTTCGTCTCACTTTTGAGTCTCAATTGTAAAGCGATATTAGTTTAATGTTATTCAAATATTAATTTATATATATATATACTATATATACTATATAGTGTGATATATGTATATATATATATATATATATATATATTCTTTTATAGCTATATAGCGAGCGAGCTGTGGGCTATTAGAGTGAGAGATGCGATATTAAGTTTTGCTCAAGCGAAAAGTGAACTGCAGTCGCAGTGTTGTCTGTTATCGATAATGCCGATCGATATGTTTATCGAACTTGATATATGTTATTATTGTTGATGTGTTTGTTTACGTTTTGCCGTGTCAATTACAATCGGAATATTTTATTAAATTATTGCCTAATCATAATAATTGGAAACGAAAAGTGCTGCCAACTCAACTTTGGGATACACTAGAAAAAATTTACATAAATCTTTAAAAAATTTATTTAAATACAGAATCGAAAAATGTGAAATACTAACAAACGAAAAGCAAAATACTTTTTCAAGCCTTCAAAAAGCAATTTGAAAGCTTTTCATATATATTAATATATAAATATATGAATTTTTTTATTATAAATAAAACTAACGCACATTGTGATGTGTGCGTGTGTGTGTGTGTGTGTTATAGAAATTCTAAGTTTTTTTTTACAGTGTAGCTAAAAAACAAAATATTGAAATCTTAATATATTCGAGCTCTTGCCAAAATTTCATTATGAAGAATCAAGTTTAAGCTTAATAGCGGGCAATTAGTTAACACTTACACACACACACACACACACACACATACACATACATACATACATGAATATTTATACGCATTTTTTGTGTACTAACGTTGAACTTTATATACAAATATATATATAGCTATATATAAAGAGAAATATTTATATTTATACAAAAATAAATGAATTCGTTTCTAGAAAAAAAAGTTGTACTAAGATTTTGTCTTGGCTGTATTTGACTGTGTGTGTGTGTGTGTGTGTGTTGGCCACAGGCTGTGGCAAGTGTAATGCGCCTAATGCGCCTTGTGTGCTGCACAAGTTTGCTACAAACTTGGCAGAGGGTAGTAGGTGGGGGTTGGGGTTGGCTCTGTTGGCGCAGCTGTTGGGCAATATGCAAAAACTTTTTGGGCCGGTCCAGCATAACTGCTTCAACTCCCCCTTCCTGCCCGCCCATTCACAGCGAGTGGGTGTGGCCAGATTTGCATGAACTAAGTTGGCAATTGTTGTTGCTGTTGCTGTTGTTGCTGTTGCTGCTGTTGTGTTTAGCCAAGAAATTCAGGCGTGTGCTAATGCGCAGCAAACTCGTTGCCAAAGATTTTTGCACATGTTTTGGGCCAAGCAGAAGTTTTCGGCAAGCAAAACTAAGCAACATTGAGAAACAAGCGAACAAAACGGACAAACAGCTACTGGTCCTCATCAGCAACAACAACAACAACAACAGCAACATTATCAACATCATTGTTGCTGTTGTTGTTGTTGTAACTTGGTTGTTTGGTTGTCCTAGGGGCACTTTTGGCCACGCTCGGTTGGCTCTCTCTCTCGGCCTGCCTGGCCGACTGGCTGGCTGGCTGGCTGACTGGCTAACTGGGGGCTCTGTGTAGGATTACAAACTATCTTTTTGTTAGTAATTAGCTGCACACGATAAACGTGACATTATTATTGTTGCCCAGTTGTTGTGCAAAAGTTTGCGGCCTCCGCTTCGGCTTTTTCTGCAGCAGCAGCAGCAGCAACAGCTGCCTAGTCCCCGCCCCCCTCTCTACCAGCTCCTACTGCCTTTTGCTTTCTTATATATGTTATACCCTGTATTTGTTATAGGGTATAGGGTAGTGCCTTACGATATATACCCAAGTAAGTCAATGCCTAACTGGTTGACTAGCTTTAATAGGCAAAAGTCAGATCGATTGAAGGCTTTTACTTTCGATCGATAACTATCGATTTTGAGAGTTCCTTTCTGAAGTTCTGAAGTTTAGACGAACTACAGTTTGAGAGCTGAAAAGCTAAAGTTTGAAATCGATTTGAGCTTGCTATAAAATACTTCTAATTAATTAACTTAAAACAATCGATAATTATCGATTTTTAAGATTGGAATTTGAAGAGTTTTGCTCACTTTACGAGAGCCAAAAAACGAAATTTTGCTACGTAGCTGCGTGTTTATCATATTCCTATGGAACTGCTGTTTATCTAGACTTTCTAAGCAATTTAGTTCAACATTTTTGCTTAATTGATAAATATCGATTTTACAAGTTTTCCTTTGAAAACGTTTGTTGAGGGCCAAGCAACAGTAGCTTATTATGCAGATTTGTATACATCATATACATATAAAATTTTAATTTTTCCAGACCTTCTAAGCATTTCCAAGTTGTAATTAATATCGCTAAGTATCGATTTTGTACATTTGCTTGGTCAGACTTTTGTTTACACTATGAGAGCTGAGTAGTCTACCTGCTGAGGGTTGTTAAATAGGTTTGTGTTTATCAGATATGCACATATAAGATTTCATTCCATTTTCTAATAGCTTGACTATAAATCCAGAAATCGATAATTATCGTTTATTAACCTTGTCAAATTTGATTAAATCGATAATTATCGTTTACTGAAACTTGTAATATCTTAAATATCTTTTCATATATATATCTCTAACTCTTGAATAAATATTTTTGCCAATCACAGAGCAGTACAGTGCAATGACAACTATAGGGTATGCATATAGTCGCGCACACCCGACTAGATCAGTTGCTTGCTTTATTTGAATTTTGTGGCGGTTGCTGCTGCTGCTGCTGGTGCTCGCCAAAGTTTTGACCGTTTTACAAATGAGACTTTTGTTAAATCAAAAATTCAAGTGGCAACGCAGCACTCGATGGCGCCACACAGTCAGCCAGTCAGGCAGTCAGGCAGTTGGCCAGTTAGCCAGTTAGCCAGTCAGTCATTCAATCAGTTAGTCAGTGGCTCAGTTCGAGTCCACGAAATTATCAATATCTGCAACAATCACAGCTCACATCCTTATGGCCACGTTGCCATACCCGCATTCCCTCTCTCTTTCTCTCTTTGGAGCCGCTGCAGCATCTACTCAGCTGCTGCTTCGTCTGCATCCCATTGGGGGTTTCATCATGTTTTGTAATTTATGCCCATTTATTGTGTGGTTTTCTACCGCATTTCGTCTTGTGGTTGACCAGTTGAACATGGCTAGATGCTCTGACTGTCTCTATGTCTCTCAGTCCCGCTGTCTCTGTCTGCAGCTCCTGGAACTGTAGCTGGAGCAATCAACAAATTTGCATATGACTGGCCAGCTATTCGGCCATTCGGCCAGCCTGGCATGGACCATGGCTAAGGTCAATTTGCGGCCAGCAGCTGCTGGCTTTCAAAATGTATCTTAAACAAAAGTTCGAGTTAGTTATTGCTCTGCGGGCCAGGACCAGGACCGAGAGCCACAGCCAGAGCCACAGCCATAGCCAGGGCAGCGCTGGGCTATCGCCATCCATTTGGCTTCGCCGAGCATGAAGTAGGTGGCAAATGCTGGAGACTTCCCTCGGTTCACAGTAGCTCCAATTTATTGCCATTTAAAACACACTCAATCGTAGTCAGCTTTCAGATACTAGATATACTCTAGATATATCTATATATATATCTATATCTATATCTATATCTATATCTATATCTATATCTATATCTATATCTATATCTATATCTATATCTATATCTATATCTATATCTATATCTATATCTATATCTATATCTATATCTATATCTATATCTATATCTATATCTATATCTATATCTATATCTATATCTATATCTATATCTATATCTATATCTATATCTATATCTATATCTATATCTATATCTATATCTATATCTATATCTATATCTATATCTATATCTATATCTATATCTATATCTATATCTATATCTTAATGTGGAACTAATTTATACAACAAATTTGTAAAATTTCCGAAAACTTAACTGAATAGAGTTTGTAGTTCAAGCTCCGTTTGTGCATCGATCAAAGGAAGTTCGAATTTCATATAAGTATATATAATATATATTCAAACTCTTTTAGATCCCAACTTCTAAATAGCATTCACTTAATTCAAATCGTTGACAAATTTGTTAAAAATTCATTTTAAAATCTCACAAAAGATAAATAAATTTGAATTAATTTGCTTAGCTCGAGTATATGGCATATAACAAAAGATAAATGAAATTTCCGTTCTCCAGCTTTCTCAACTGTTTAGGCTTAGCATATGTCTGTCTCTGGCATATGAGAATTTCAATTTGGCGTCTTGCAATTGCAAATAGAGAATGTTGTTAAACAAATGGAGATTGTTGCGAGCTTTCGCTTAGAATGCAATGCGAGAGGCCAATTGCTATTTGCTTAGAGGGCAGCGAGTGTTTGTACAAAATTAAGCAAAAAGGCGCCCGACTCGTCGCTCGACCAGAATAAGAAAATGCCGCAGACAAATAAGATTAGTTTTAACGGGATAATGATTTCAAATCTCTGCACAGCCACGCCCACTGCCGATGCGAATCGACTCCGTTGGCTGTGTAGCCAAACAAAAGTAATGCGCCTCATTAGAGGTTAAGCTGTGGGCGAGGCCCACAAAAATTCGTTCGTCCGACCGTCCGTCCGTCCGTCCGTCTGTGTCTGCGACTGAGAGCAGGCCGTTGGCTTGCCCCGGGCATTTCCTACCAATACACTCCTAGTCCGTCCCCATCTTCGTCTCATCCAGCCGCCCCCCCATCCAGTCGGTTTTTCCAGCTACCGTTTGGTCGTTTGTTTGTTTGCCTAATTTTCCACGTTGATTTTCTAGCCGCAAAACAAATGAAACGTTCGCTGCATATTAAGCATCTAATTTAATTTGCGAGCGACCAGTCAAGACAAAAAACAACAACAACCAAACAAAAAATTACAAGTGAAACCAATAAGAGTGATCTAGTTGAATATGCTAGACGGACAGTTACCCTATAGCTAGTGCTATTCATTCTCTAATATCTTCTAGATTACTTAAGTCTTTACTCCCTTTCTCAGTTTTCCTTGGAATATAATCCAGTTAGGATGAATTGTGAGTTGAGCCATCGGAAATTCTTATAGATCTCTCTTATATATGTGTATATGTATATAAGTCTCATTCTCTTAAGCTTAGAAAGTTTGAACGTTTTGATTTTCTCACAAAAATCTCAGATGACTTTTCTCTGACTATAGATCAGTCTCTTTAGTCTGTGTTCAGTGAGTATTACAAAGGTCACACATATATTCTAGTTGCTCAAAGGTCTGCTAGTTACACCCTGTAATACCCGTTGCATAGGGTATTGAAATATAGAAAAGAAAGCTTAAGTCCGTTAGCTATCAACCCCTGCGAGAGCAACCGCAACGGGGTGCACGGGGCGCAGTTCGTTTCGCTTCGCTACGGTTTCGGTTTCGGTTTCTGTTTCTGTTTCGGTGTCGGTTTCGGTAACATTTCAGCTTTGGGCTACGGATTTTGGGTTTGTCGGCTTACGGACTTGGTCCCGGTCTAGGGGTTGGGGCCGTGGGCTTTGCTTAAATGCTTCATAATGAAAAGCTGTGATAACTTGTCTTGTGGCTTTGATTTGGCCGTATGCTTTTTCAAGTGGTTGATTGTCTGTCAATATGCGCTTAGGCCAGGCTAAGGATGGGGTGACACGGCTTGCGGCCGTGTGATTAGACAGCGCCGGGCAGTAAGGGAGCGCGGCCAACTAACAATTGCCAAATTACGCACGTTCGTTGCGGCTGGGCTAAGCCTTTGATTGCCAAACTTGGTTTGACCGCAAAACCCCAAGACGACAAACTCCGCATCCTAAGCTCAAAAAGTGTTAGCTTTAGCCTTGATTGTCACAGATCAGACCCCAAGTCTTGATTGTCCCAAGTCCTTTAACTGTTCAACTCTATAGCTCTAGCTGAATTTGTTTATGTGACTTTTATGTGCACTCAAAGCAAATTGCATTTCAATTCGCTGGGTGTTGCCCACGCACACACAGACAGACACACGCACACCTGCCCCCTCTCTCTCTCTCTCTCTATCTGTTGGCTCGTAATGCGGTGACAAAGTCAAAGCTACTCCCGAAATTCGTTTATTTTTCGAATGGATTTGCATGCGTTGAGTTTTGTCGCTGTTGCCGTGATTTATGCGCGAGAGGGTTGCAGCTGTGGGTGGTTGGGCGGTTCGTTTCATGAATAGTCAAAAAAGAAAAAAAAAGAAGAGGAATAAAAAAACACGCGCTGTTGGCAGCCAAAAAGGCAACAGCCAACGCTTCAGCCAGTCGCAGGCGTCAACAGGATGCGTCGCTAGCTCCTTCCCCTCAGCTGCCGCTGCCGCTGCTGCTGCTGCTGCGAGCGACAAGGGGATGACACTGCGTCACTGCGTGGGTGTTGTTGGGGGGTGGACCGGGCTGGTTTGAGCCGGCTGTCATTGGCAGCGACGGCTGTCAGTTTCCGCGCGCTTCGCCAGGCGCAGTCGACACAAAATTTCTGCCGCAATTGAAAAAACATCGAAAGGAAGAGAAAACATTTTTATTTGGTTTTTATGGCTTTGGGAAATTAAATTGTTGTCCTTTTGCCGCGCATGCAAAATTAACTAAATGCGTGTGGAGGATGTTCTCGCAGATTTGCATACTCATTGCCATTGAAGGTGTGACTTGTCGACCCCCTCCTAACCCCCCTTCTCTCCCTCTCCCTCTCTCTCTCTCTCTCTCTCTCTCTGTCTCTCTGTCTCTCTATGTGTGTTGTCACTTTTGTTGCCGCTGCTGCTGTTGTTATTGTTATTGCTGAAAGGCACCCGCTGTGCAGTCGGCCGGAGGCATTTTGTTTAACATTTGATTGTGGTTAAGATTACGCTCAGCGGGCATCGAGCTATAAACAACAAACAAGTGGTGGGGGAGTGGTCGGGCCGAGTGGGGGGGATCCGCGCTCTGTCAGCTAAAGAATGAACCACGAGATTCGCACTGGCAGCCGCTGACAGCATCAAGAACTACTTAATTGTTCGCTTAGAATATATGACAGTAAAGTATTATTCTAGAGATAGTTTAGAACAACTTTTAATCAGTCAGTCAATCAATCGAGGTATATCTTTAATGTCCTCCCTATATTTTACTTCTAGTTTCTTTTAAGTTCGAATTTGTCATTCAAATCAAATCAAAATGTGTTAATTTTCAAGTCAATTATTGTTTCTTATCATATGTTCAACGGCTTTGCACAGTTCATGTCTATTTAAGACATTTACTATTTAGTTTCATAGCTTTAGTCGGCCATTCTGTTAACCATTCAAGCAATCACACTCACTCAGCCAATCGCTCAATTTGTTAGTGACTCAATCAATCTGTCTGGCAGTTGTCTATCAATCAATCACATTCAAACACAATCAGTCAGTCAGCCCATTAATTATGTTATTAGTCCGTCTATCAATTAGCCAATCAATCAGTCAGTCAGACAATCACTCAGCCAATCACACAGTCAACAAGAGAGTCAGTGAGTCAATCAGCCAATCCGTCAATCACACAGTCATCAAGTGAGTCAGTGAGTCAGTCAGTCTGTCAATCACTCAGTCAACAAGTGAGTCAGTAAATCAGCCAATCAATCAGTCAGTCAATTCGTCAGTCAATCAGTCAGTCAATCACTCAGTCAATCACTTAGTCTACAAGTCAGTCAGTCAATCATTCAGTCAACAAGTGAGTCAGTCAGTCAATCAGCCTATCACTCAATCAGCACGTGAGCCAGTCAGTCAGTCACTCAGTCAATCACTCAGTCAATCACTCAGTCAATCACTCAGTTAATAAGTGAGTCAGTCAGCTAATCAGTCAATCAGTCTATGTCTTAGTTAACACTTCAGTTAGTCAGCCAGTCAAACAGTTCTTCACTTAGTCAGTAAGCGTTTTAGTCAATCCATCTGTTACCGCTTCAGTAATTCATTTTGATTGACTAGTCACTCTAAATAGTTTAAGATATATTCAGGAAACTCACTTTAAATTATATAATTGTAAGAACATTGGAACTTAGAAACGATTAACGGCACAGTCAACCGAAGTACTCTATGCTATCAAAAGCCAATCTTAGCCTAACTAACGCAACTATATGCCTATATGAAATGCTTAAAGTAAAACTTACTTACTTCCTTTCAAAATCAAAATCAAAATCCCTGGAGCCGAGCTGCATAAAGTATTCAATTTAATGCCCGAATTGGAAATCTTAAAGCAAATATCTGAAAATCAAATGCCGAAGCCAATTTACAATTTGATCTTATCCGGGAAATTTGCTCTGACGGTCAGTGTGGCGGGCGGACGGGTGGAGTGAAGGCAGGCGAGAACTTGTCCAGTTTAGGGGTAGGACGTCATAGGAGGAGGGATCGTTTGTGCTGCGGCTTTAATCCCGCATAAAAACTACAACTGCGAGCTCATCAATCGATTAAAAAGTTGGCAAATTTTAAACAGAGGTTTAGATGGATGCCAAAACCCATTCTGCTCGACCCTCGTCGCCCACTTGGCAGTCACACACGCCCGCAGTGCGGCCCACCTAAGGCGCAAAGTACGCCCCGGGGACCCGCAGCCGAATGAACTTGTCTTCTCTACGCAGCGTAATGCGTCGCTTATCTCGATATTATTTTGCCATAAAAAAAGGAGCAGGACACACACCAAGACATGTCATTTGTTATGTGAGATGACGGGGCTTGGCCGAATGGGTGTAGGGCATTGGACTTGGTCATTCAGCTCAAACCCGGAGACTCCCCTTTCCAAGGACAGCATGCAAAATGTTGTAAAGTAGCCAAAAATTGTAGCCGGGACACACACAGGAAAAAAGTCAAATAAAAAAATGCAAAGGCGAAAGGAAAGTGGAAAGTGGAAAGCGGAAAGAAGCAGACGCAGCCGAAGAAGGAAACTTTTCACATGTCACAAGGCGCAACAAGGACACGAGGGGGTGGTTGGTTGGTTGGTTCCATAAGACGATGGACCGTAACGAATGCTGCGGGTTCCGTTGATTTCAGGCTGCAAGCTCGACTAACCCCACACCATTCTCCACACCGGACAGCAGTGGCAGGAACTGGAGCAGTAGCAGCCGGAGCAGGAGCAGGAGCAGGAGCAGGAGCTGGGGTTTGCTGTCCACGCGCGTTTCAAATCCCTTTAGTTACACTGTTTCAAAATTAAATATTTACATTTTGTATGCGGTGGCGGATGTGGGTGTGGGTGTGGGTGTGGATGGGTGTGGGTGGCTCTTGGGCAAGGGTAGGAGCAGGAGTCATTGAAAGAGAGATGTACTACATGATGATGACTCTGTGAGTGTGTGTGGCTTAGGGTAGCGCCTGACGTGGCGTTTGGTTCGGTGGTGTCTATATGACGCTGACTTCGCGAGAGATACGCAGCCACTTGCATGGTCACTCTGACGACACTGGCAGTGTAAACAGGGGCGTCGCTAGCATTTACTTTTAAGAGGGGTATTAAATAATAGAAATAGCATTATTAATAGTTCAGTTTCAAATGGAATAGTCAAGCAGATGAGACAGAAACTGAGATAGAACAACTCTAAGCTGTTGCTGAGTCTAAGTGAGGCAAACTGTCAGTCAATCAGTCAGTAGATACTATAGCGGGCGCGATTGTCAGTCAATCAGTCAGAAAGCTAGTCAGTCATTCAATGAATTAGGTCAGCTTTGAGTCAGTCAACCAATTAGACGGCCAATGTGTGGGTCAGTCAATCATTCAGTTTGTTACTCATTCAGTCAGTTAGTAAGAATCGTGCAATGTGGTTGAATAGACTATATATATGTGAGTGATCAGTATAACTCTCAATCAATCATTGAGTTAGTTTATCTGTCAGGCAATCAAGTTAAACACTGATAATCAGTTAGTTCAACAGTTCGTCAAACACTCACTTAATCATATAGACAATCACTCAGTCAATCATTTAGCGAATCAGTAACGCAATCAGTTAGACAATCACTAAGTCAATCAATCAGTCAATCAGTTAGACAATCACTCAGTCAATCAATCAGTCAATCAGTTAGACAATCACTCAGTCAATCAATCAGCCAATCAGTTAGACAATCACTCAGTCAATCAATCAGTCAATCAGTTAGACAATCACTCTGTCAATCAATCAGTCAATCAGTTAGACAATCACTCAGTCAATCAGTTAGTCATTCATTCCGTCAATCATTTAGATAATCATTCAGCCAATCAGCCAGTCAATCATTCAATCATTCAGTTAAACAATCACTCAGTCAGCTAACGAGTGAGTCAATCAATCAATTGCTAAGGCAGTTAGTATTCTAGCATCTCAAGACCCCCCCTTTGACTCCGCCTCTGTCCGCTCAGCCGTCTTTTCGCCAATTTCATCTCTTCAAATTTTGCTCATATGACATTTCTGTCTGTATTTTTTGGCTTCGTTCTCTGCGCCATTTCCACTTCCATTTCCAGTCTGTCTCCCAACTACATATATATATATATATATGTTATCTAACTATCTATCTATCTACATAACTGTGTACGTGTGTGTGTGTGTGTGTTTCACATTTGATTTGGTTGTTTGGCGTTTATTTAGTAA
This sequence comes from Drosophila nigricruria, assembly GCA_037075265.1. Taxonomy (NCBI): domain Eukaryota; kingdom Metazoa; phylum Arthropoda; class Insecta; order Diptera; family Drosophilidae; genus Drosophila; species Drosophila nigricruria. The sequence continues at coordinate 10,880,026 of JBAMCI010000107.1, read as the reverse complement.
TTTGTTTGTCTCTCGTTTTAGTCACGGTTTATGGTTGACATTTATTTTATGAGCGTGAAAAATATATCACTGCGTAGCCGCTGCCACTCACCCACCAAAGTGGTGCAGGTGGCACACACACATAGACAGGCAGACAGACACCATTTAAGCCACTTTTGATTGCATTTTATTGATGATGGGGTGCAATGCGAGTGTTAGTCACGCCTGCCTCCAATTGCCAATTATTAACGGAGTGCAACAATTTTTGGCTAGATTTATGAATTTTATATGGATATATGTGTGTATATGAATATATATATATATTTATGTGGATTTAGTTTTTGATTAAATCAATGCAGCAGGCGTGACTGATGACAGCCGCATAAATATTGCTGGTGTTACACATAGTGAAATGCGAGTATATTGATTACTGAACAACGTTCGTCTGTCTGTCTGTCCGTCCGTCAATCTGTCTGTCTATTGGCCTGTCTCTTCCCCCCCCCCCCCACATCTGTCTGTCTGGCTTACGTTATTGCAGCTGGAGACTTTGTCTCTCCATTTAAAGTTTTCCTGTCATCAAAAGTTTTCCGACGTTTTTGGTTACCTCAACTGGGCACGTAACAGCTATTATTTAACCAGAGACTTGGCATCTACGAAATACATATTTGTGTGGCAGTTAAGCTGATTAAAAAATATATATATAATATATATCATTACCCTTTGGCAAATCGGTTGAAATTGTATCTTAGAAATTTACTATATTTCTTATATATTTCTGTAGACTAGCTAAGCCTTATCTTTCACAGTTTTACGTATATATAGAGTCTCAAAACTTGGCAAGTATCCGACAATTGAGCTCATTTATCGACTGGACATAAATAGTTATATCTTCTATGATATACATGATATACATCTCACATATAAGTTATAGTTGATCTGCTCTATTGATAATCCTAAGATTCAATCCTGTTGTGGGTTTCCGTTCGACAATATCAGAGCTATTCCCAACTCATTGTGCAGGTAGATCATTGTTGATATCTACCTTCTACAGATCGCCCATTGGAGCATCACAAATCGTAAAATATCAATTTTGTGAATAAATTTAGTTGTTGTTGGTGGACCAGGAATGAGTATTATGCAGTCGGCAGCGGCCGAGTTGTTTTTCCTTTTTGCATTTTGTTATCCTTTTCTAAGCGCATCAATTATGTTATCAACAAGAGAGTCGAGCTGGCTTTGTGAGCTATTGGCCTATAAACTAATCGCATAATTGTACAGAGGTAATTATCCCGGCTCATGCTTATGCCTATCCTGCGCATCCTTTTGTACACCTTTCGGCCTGCCCTCGAAACATTTCCTACTGATTTTTCCGCGCTGCTGGCGAACTATGCGGCTTATGCGCATCGCTGCAAAAAGAAACTGCGCCAGCACAACGACAACAGAAGGCAAAGGAAAATGCGAGCGGCTGCCATTGTTTTGCGGAAAAATTAAAATCAAGCTGTTGATGGCAATCACACACTTGAGCTAGCTCAACTGGATGGATGGACGGATGGATGGATGGATGGGCCGTAACCAAAACCGAAACCAAAAACCGAAAACCGAAACCCAAAAGCCGAGCCCGAATCGCGTCGGGTCGAGCCAAGTGCAGAGTCGGATGCATTGAGCCACTGGCAGGGCTCTGTCTAGGATGTTTGCATCGCTGGCAACGCCATCATATAGAGCCGACTGCTTCCGGCTGCCAAGACCGAAGATTTCTTCCTCTTCTCTCTCACTCTCTCTCTCTCTATCGCTCTCTCTCTCACTGTTTCTGTTGTTTTTGTTTACCGCTCTCTGCATTTTGGGTTGACATCCTGAAGGGCTGTGACTGGCTTTTGTTGCGTCGCATTCACGAGTAGTTTGCCTGGCCTGTTCCTTGATTTGTTTGTTAAGCGTGCACTAATTGAGCTGAAGAGCTCTGCGCACAGATGCCATCCCGATAAGGATAACGAAGTACGAGAACCAGAGCCGGGACATGGCTGTAGGCCAAGTGTCAAAACAAAAGCAAAGACTCTTCACTCAAAGCATTCGCTTGCCCACGGATCAATCAATTATAGATCAAAGATATACCATAGCTCCACAAGTTTCTTTATATCATTTGTCATATATATATATATATATATATATGTATATCTAGTTATAGATGGAATAATTTAGAAAATAGTGATCTATTTATTGAGGCAATTGACTAAGAAGAAGTCCGCATTGAATCTTGATCTTATATTGTATATAAGCCCTTGACCTCCACTTGATCTTTAAAGCAGCTCAGCTGTAGTCAAGCTTCCAACTGTTTAAAGCTTTTTATACTAATCTTAGCTCTATCCTAGTGAACAGTGTATACAGAATGTATAACTCAGCTAAGGCTTAGTTTTTGCCTTTGACAAACATATTCCATGAGATTAAGTTTCAATATAGTTTTCAATAATTTTTCGATTGTCTGAATAAATAGATTAGACTTTGTTTGAGTTTCATCGATAACTGGAGATCTATAATTGTTCGATATATGGAAGGAATATGCTATGACTGAACAAGTTTTGTCCTAGCCATGCTATTACTCTAGCTCTAGCTCTGCCTCTGTCCCTGGTCCTGGCATTGGCCTTGGTCCCGACTCTGGCTGTTGCCTCGACTCAGCTTCTGGTTCTGGCTCTGGCTCAGGCTCTGAATCTGGCTCTAGCTCTGGCTCTGGCTCTGGCTTTGGCTCTGGCTTTGGCTCTGGCTCTGGCTCTGGCTCTGGCTCTGGCTCTTGCTCTACCTCTACCTCAGACTCTGAGTCCAGCTCTGTCTCCTTCTCTGGCTCTGGCTCTGGCTCTGGCTCTGGCCTTGACTCTGGGTCTGGCTCTGGATCAAGCATGGACTCTAGTTCTAGCTCTATATCTAGGTGTAGCTCTAGCTCAGCCTCTGCCTCTGGCTCTTTCTCAGCCTCTGGCTCTGGCTCTGACTATCTCTGGCTCTGGCTCTGGCTCTGGTTCTTTCTCTGGCGCTCACTTTGACTCTAGATGGCATCTATACCAACCTGCAACTGTCTCTAAGAATTGACTCAATAAAACTTTGCTTTACTTCGTAGACATCCACACCCCATAAATCTACAACACATCACAGACTTAGTCTAGTATATCATATGACTTCTCTTATAACATTCCTTTGCCATCCATCTAATTTACATGGAATATCTAATAATAAATGTTGCAAGCATTCAGCCACTCTTCGCATACTATTGCCAATCGCATTTAGGGCTTCCTTTTCATTACGTATTTTGAGTTTATGAATTGCTAAGCAAAAGTTGTGCGGCTGATAAGCAAGTTGGCTTCAGCCAGCGCTGGAGTGGGCCAAAGACATCCAATTAGCAGACGCTGCAAAATGAAAACATTTCTCACAGCTTCGCGACGCTGTGGCAGACGGACGACTCTCAAAAGTAATTAATTGCAACTGCAACTGCAGCAGCAGCAACAGCAGCAGCGGCAGCGGCAGCTACATCTTCAGCTCGTATTCAGCACTCATTCGCAGTCGCATTCACATTTTTAAATGGCCAACCAATCGGCTGGAGAGCCGCATACTTTCTAAAGCAATTATCGAATGCCAGCGTGTCCCAGTCCGGCTTTAAGCGTCGTCTGTCATCGCCCTGGCGTCGCCATCTCTCGCTCGCTCGCTCGCTCACACTCGCTGGGCCGAGCAAAAAAAGAACAGAGCTCAGCGTCAATTGCACCGTGGGCTGCTTGTAGTTTCATGACGCCAACAACGCCTCATCGTGTTTGGTTAGCCGCCGCCAGAGCCGCCACCGACGCCACACGATGGCCAGCTCCAACTGCAGCGCCAACTTCAGCCAGCTCCGGTCGTGATCGGCGTCGTGTTCGCAAAATATTTTGCTACGCATGCCCATTCCCATTCCCCAAATTGGCCTTGAGGCAATGATTGGCTGCCGCCGCCGCTGCTGCCACAGAGACCATCCTCGGCCCCTTTGCCCCTTTGCCCCTTGCTCCCCCCCTTCCAACCCCCATCAGCCATTGCTGCCTGCTGCAAGCTGCAGTCTATAAGCCTTTCGTCTCGTTTCGTTTGGTTTTGCTTTCGTTTCTTTCGCACTGCAGCGTGTTGTGTGCCTAGTGTCTGTCTCTCTGTGTGTTTGTGTTTGTGTTTGTGTGTGTGAGGCGTTGATGGCGATGGCGCTGAAGCTGGCGCGCATGCGCAACGCAGCGACCACAAAATCGCATTGCCAGTCAGCCCAGTCAGCCAGTCAGCCAGTCAGCCAAATGTTGTAAGACATATTTCGTTGCTGTTGTTGCTGGCTTTTTACTACGAGCTCTCTGTGTGTGGACCTCCCGCAGATAATTGCCCATCATCTCATCAAGTTCCGCCCAGCTATTTAAGTGCAGCAACAAAAAGCAATGAAAACCCACAAAACAAGACACCAAAATGATGAACGCGACCACGCGAAGTAGAAGTAGCTGCCACACAGAGCCAGAGCCGCACGGACACGGCCACAGACGCTAAACAAGCCACAGACCTTGTCTGTGCCACAGCAAACAGCGAGGGCAGCTACGAAACTTAAGGAACTAAAGGTATAAAATTTGCTTGGTTTGAAGATTAATAATATGAGGCACCTCATCTGGTTACAAGCTTAAAAGCTTTCCTGTAAAAGAAGCTGTCTTAGATCTAGATGAAATTGGAATGAGGTCGAAAGGCAATAACTCCTTATGCATCATTTGCAAAAGCTTTATGAGCTTTGCTTGCATCGATAGACCTATAAAACCTTAAGACTTGAGATAGACAAGAAGATGGGTTCATAAAGCTTTAAGACTTAACTCGATTAACTAATCTATCTACCTATCAATCTAGCATATCTTATCAAAGGCTTTCAACTTGCCAAACTGCTTCAATCATTTGTTCATTAAAGCAGCATCAATCAAGGTGGCAAACAAAATCATTGTCATTCTCATTGTCATCACTCAGCTTTTCAACCTTCAAACTCGATCAAGTCTAGTTACATACAAATTAGAGACTCATCAATCACTTGATGTATATGTGCAAAGCTCTTCAATCATGAGTAGTACAGAGTTTTTAAGTTTGCTAAAGCAAAATTATACATTAATTTGAAAACTTTGCCACAGACAGTCTAACGTTTTTATAGATGATGTGCCTAGAGGCAAAGGCCAATCAAAAGCTTGATTAATAACATTAAGAACTATTAAAGCTAACCTCGTTGGCAAGACAGCTAATTACATATATCTTTTAAAGTCTAGCTTTGAGCTCTGTAAACTCCAACAGCAAAGCTTAACTAACTTAGTTGAACTGCTTGGACAGCCCTCGCTTCGAACGTAGCGCCACCAACGACAACAGCTTTGAGCCAGCAACAGGCCATCACTAGCACCACCGACGAAGACCCCAGCAGAGCTGAGGGCGAGACGTAGACAAAGTTGGCGACGCAGAGGCAGAGACTTCGATGATGGTCGTCCAACCACGTTAATCGAGTCATATCGATTTTGGCGTGGTTCGTGTCTTGGACGTTTTACTTTGAGCCCTGGTCAGTTAGCCAGCCAGCCAACCAGCCAACCAGCGAGGAGGCACTTACGCAGATCTCATCAGCAACAGTCGCGACGGCGACGGCCTGGCCCGAAGGAGACGAAGGAAGAGATCTTGTGGCTGGAGCCAAAGAAGAAGATCATCTGCTGTGGCTGCCGGTGCTGCTGCGAGTGCTTCTAACTAAATTGAATGCAATTGCAGACGAGGCAACAAATGGCCAGCCGGTTAATGAATGAGTGTTGGCCAAATTGTTGGGGCTGACTGGCCACACGGCTAATATCTCAATTGGATGGCCAGCGCGGAGACGAGGCGAGGCGAGGCGAGGTGAGGTGAGGTGAGGTTCATTGCACTTGGCCAAAGGCAGAGGCAAAGGCCCACCCACCCGGCCAAGCGGCAGAAACTGGAGCAGCTGCAGCTGGTAAACAAGCCAAAGGCTTTAAAACTTCTAATTGAATGTAAACACGTTGCGCAGGCTCAGCGCTTCCTCTCTCCCTCTCGCTCGCCCTCTCTCTCTCTCTCTCTCTGTGTCCCTCTCTTATCCTGCTTAGAGCTTTAGTTCCGAAGGCATTGTCATCCTGCAGCCATGTGGGCGTTGCCAGCTGGACAGCGCCTGTCAAACTTTTTAGCCATGTCATGGCTGTTTGCCGTTGTTGTTGTTGTTGTTGTTGCTGTTGCTGTTGGCACTTGATGTTTTCTTGGCTTTTGTTTTTGTCATTGCCTAATGGGCACACTTGCCAAAAGGGCGGCTGCCTCCCCCTCAGCCACTTCGGCCTGGCTCGCAGCAGCACTTGACCTGGTTTATGCGCTGTCTCTGGCGCTCCTTTTATGTCGCTTGCCGGTGCTTAGTCAACCTAAAGAGCTATGCCTTTCAACGCTTCAGCCTGTGCTAAGGCAGCTAATTGCTGCTGCTGTCGCATCCTTGCGACAACACGCCCCAAAATGCAGCACAGCTTGAGCAGCGCACACATAGCAAGAGCGCCTCGAAAGAGTTTCAGATTAACCAACTAATTTGTTACTGAAAATACTTTGAATAAGTATATTAGAAGTCCATGAGATGTATGCTGTATGCTGTATGCTGTATGCTGTATGCTGTATGCTGTATGCTGTATGCTGTATGCTGTATGCTGTATGCTGTATGCTGTATGCTGTATGCTGTATGCTGTATGCTGTATGCTGTATGCTGTATGCTGTATGCTGTATGCTGTATGCTGTATGCTGTATGCTGTATGCTGTATGCTGTATGCTGTATGCTGTATGCTGTATGCTGTATGCTGTATGCTGTATGCTGTATGCTGTATGCTGTATGCTGTATGCTGTATGCTGTATGCTGTATGCTGTATGCTGTATGCTGTATGCTGTATGCTGTATGCTGTATGCTGTATGCTGTATGCTGTATGCTGTATGCTGTATGCTGTATGCTGTATGCTGTATGCTGTATGCTGTATGCTGTATGCTGTATGCTGTATGCTGTATGCTGTATGCTGTATGCTGTATGCTGTATGCTGTATGCTGTATGCTGTATGCTGTATGCTGTATGCTGTATGCTGTATGCTGTATGCTGTATGCTGTATGCTGTATGCTGTATGCTGTATGCTGTATGCTGTATGCTGTATGCTGTATGCTGTATGCTGTATGCTGTATGCTGTATGCTGTATGCTGTATGCTGTATGCTGTATGCTGTATGCTGTATGCTGTATGCTGTATGCTGTATGCTGTATGCTGTATGCTGTATGCTGTATGCTGTATGCTGTATGCTGTATGCTGTATGCTGTATGCTGTATGCTGTATGCTGTATGCTGTATGCTGTATGCTGTATGCTGTATGCTGTATGCTGTATGCTGTATGCTGTATGCTGTATGCTGTATGCTGTATGCTGTATGCTGTATGCTGTATGCTGTATGCTGTATGCTGTATGCTGTATGCTGTATGCTGTATGCTGTATGCTGTATGCTGTATGCTGTATGCTGTATGCTGTATGCTGTATGCTGTATGCTGTATGCTGTATGCTGTATGCTGTATGCTGTATGCTGTATGCTGTATGCTGTATGCTGTATGCTGTATGCTGTATGCTGTATGCTGTATGCTGTATGCTGTATGCTGTATGCTGTATGCTGTATGCTGTATGCTGTATGCTGTATGCTGTATGCTGTATGCTGTATGCTGTATGCTGTATGCTGTATGCTGTATGCTGTATGCTGTATGCTGTATGCTGTATGCTGTATGCTGTATGCTGTATGCTGTATGCTGTATGCTGTACACTACAAACTTCTCCCTCTCTGAAGAACCTTTAACATGTTAACAGCTTCACAGCACTTGCCACCCACACAGAGAGAGAGAGGGACACACACAGACACGCACCTTCGCAGGAGGCTCATAAAACATAATAATAATAATCTCAGGCATGTTAACAAAGGCACAGAAGAGAAATAAAAAAAATGTGTATATATATTAATAATAAATTTAATAAATTGGCAAAATGAAAACAAGAAAAATGCCGCCGGTTGAAGATCACCGAATAGGTTTTTGCTGCGGCTAAAGCTGAAGCTGAAGCTGAAGCTGGCGGCTGCTTGATTTACTGTTGTTGCTGCCACAACTCACACACACACACACACAGACGCACAGCTCGAGCTTAAAGGTATGAAGGCTGACGCCAATTGGCCTTAGCGCCAGTCCAAAAATCCCGAAAGCAAAAGCTGAAAACCAAGCGAAAACATTCTCGTTGTTGTTGGCTGGTGGCGCCTCAAGTAGCCGCCGCTGCCCCATGCGGACATGCAAGCCAATGGACACGAATACGGACAGGGACAACAGCAGCAGCAGAGACACAAAGCGAGCGAACGAGCGAGCGAGCGAGAGAGAGAGAGAGAGAGCCAAGGCACGGGCGCATATTTTTGCTGGAGACGTCGGCGACGGCGGCGGCTTCTGATCAAACGACAGCGGCGGCTGCTGCGGCCGCCTTCAATGCCTCACAACAACAGCCGCTAACAAAACCCCAGCTCTTAAAACAAAAGCGCGTTGGCAGCCCAGGCCAAAGCAAAAGCAAAAAAAAGAAGAAGAATATATATATATATATATATATAAATAAAATGCAAAGAAAAGCTGAGGCAATCCTTAAGTCGTGTTCTTTTCATGTCCTTTTGCATTTAAGTGTGCACTCGTTCGATTCTTTATTATACTCATTCACAAAGTGAAATGAGTATATTGGTTTTGTGCAATGTCCGTCACGCTGTCCGTCCGTCTGTCCGTCTGTCCGTCTGTCCGTCTGTCCGTCTGTCCGTCTGTCCGTCTGTCCGTCTGTCCGTATGAACGCAAACCATTTGCACAGTTTTGAAGCTAGAGAGTTGAAATTTGGAATATATACTCGTGTATACCCTCGAATTATAAAGTGTCAAGATTTTCCCGATACGCCCACTAGGGGCGTGGCAAATCGGAAAATGCATTTGCCCATACCTCAGAAACACTACTTCTAGAAGTGCTAGAGAGTTGCAATTTGGAATATATACTCGTGTTGACAACCCAAGATCAAAAAGCTATGGCGGATATATCTACGCTCATTGGGGGCGTGGCAAATCGGGTAAAACTGTATCTTCTACAGTTTTAAAGCTAAAACGCCCAAATTTGGCACGTAGGTTACTGATACGATCCTATGAAGATCGACCAAAAATCTATATATCCACGCCTACTAGGGGCGTGGCAAATCGGATCTGACTATATAGTGATTTTTCAAATTCTGTAATATTTTGAGCACTATTGATGCTAGAGACTTGAAACTTGGTATATATACTCGGGTTGGCAACCCAAGTTGGAAAAGATATGGCGGATATATCTACGCCCATAGGGGGCGTGGCAAACCGCAAAAGTTTGTAGCTCCTACAGTTTTAGAGCTAGAAGCTTCAAAATTGGATGGTAAGTTACTGGTGAGCTCCTCTATCGATGCGCCAAAAATAAATTTTACGCCCCTTATGGGGTATGCCCGGCTAAAAAATACCCTGTAATTTTCGCATTTTTTGAGTGTAAGCATCCAAATTTCACACTTACGTTACCCTTCACTACTTCTAAGAACTGGCCAAAAATTATATGTCTACGCCTACTGGGGGCGTGGCAAATCGGGAAAAACTATACGTTTTTCCGATTCTCAGTGAGAAAATCAGAATTATATACAGATATTACTGCTGATCTCCTCTATTGATTTCCAAAAAATTATATATGTACAAACCAATTGTGGGCGTGGCAATGGGCGTGATCTGTGGGGGTGTGAATGAGTATCCCGCAGTCGGTAGCGCCCGACTGCAACGTTCTTACTTGTTTTTTCTTTATTTTCTTATTTTGTTTTTCGGATTGGATCGTCTTTATTTTGAGACAACGTCCACTGTCCAGAGTATCGAGGCAGCGCCGTCGTCGTCGCCGTCGTCGTCGTCGCCGTCGTCAAGTTATTCAAGTGGCGCCAGTCAAACATTTTTTTCCAAGCCAAAAAAAAAGGCTAAAAAAAGGCAGAAGTTGCAAGCGCAGCAGCAACAACAACAAGAGGAACTTTTGGGGGCTGCACAACAATGAATGGTGTGTGTGTGTGTGTGTGTGTGTGTGTGTGTGTGTGTGTGTGTGTGTGTGTGTGTGTAGTGCTGCATGTAGTATGTTGTGCGTGCAGCGGCGCCAAATTCACTTGCATCGCAACTGTACTTCAGTGGCTGTCAAACTGTTTATATGCGGCTAATGTGTTTGGTGGGGAGTTTGCAGTTGCTGCTTAACTATTCAAGTGAATGTCAAACAGTTACTAACTGTTGATGTTCATATAAACGAATTCAAACTGTGCAGTGACTGTCAAGCCGTTTTACTTCAATTGTAGTGCAATGATTGTCAAACTGCTTATGTTAGAGGTCATTGCAATTGGTCTGAAAGTTGGCAGTGATTGTCAAACAGTGTGTGTTCAATGCAGATACAAATTCAAACTGTGCAGTGGCTGTCAAGCTGTTCGTCAGTTCCAGGGAGAGTAGCGCAATGCCTACAAAACTGCGACATGTTAATGTGAGAGGTCGATTAATAAGTAATTACTATATAATTTTCATAGTGACTGCCAAACAGTGTGTAGTGAGTGTCAAACTGTATGCCAAAGGAAGAACAACTAGTCGCTTAGCAGAGCAGAAACTGAAGTTAGATTAAAATTGTGACGCAGTGACTGTCAAACTGCGCTGGGATTACAATTTCTTTAGGTATGAAAATAGTAACTGTCTAACTGTACAATGACTTTCAAACAGCTAGTGTACTGCAACGTCAACTAAGTGTCAAATGGTGCTGTGACTGTCAAACTAAGTCAAAGATTCTAAAGTACAATTGCTGTCAAACTATAAGAGGAGAGGACTAGTTGTAGTTACTAGAGTTTCAAAATCCACTCAATTGCTGCCAAACTGCAACAAGCTTATCAAATTGTCTAGCGACTAGCAGCACTATAGTTACTGTCAAACTGTAGATTGACAGCTAGCCCAATCGCCCAGCCGTGACAATTGACAGCGGAGCAGGGCGGCAGGGTGGGTTGATGGGAGTTGGTTTCTGGCCGATAAAGCGGAAGTGAAAAGTGAAAAGTCAGCGGCAGACGCTCGAGGCATTAGCTGACAATTTGATGTACACCAAAACCCCCAAAAAAAGAGGACGCAATGTCAGAAGTGTAGATGCTTCTAAATAGATGCCGTTGCTGTGTCTCTGTGTGTGTGTCTGCATCGGATGTATCAATTCGCAAGTTGCGCTTCCTTCCGATCACGTGGCGCAACGCCAACTGCAGCCGTTGCTTCCGCTTCAGCCGATAGCTTCCGTCCGCTTCTTCGTTCGCCCGTTTGACCCACCCACCCCCGCGGCCGTACAAAACACTTCAATTGACAGCATCAGCCAACCAGCCAACCATCCAGCCAGCCAAACACCCACCCACCCACGGCCGTCTCTTCATGGGCCGCGTGACAATTACTCATGAATACATTTTGCGCCTGGGCCGACGTTTGCGTTTTATTTATGGTTTTATTTGTGGCAAACACAAAGGGCGACAGGACGACAGGACGACACACACACACTCGCACACATAGGGCACATTGTAAGCTCTCTCATATGTATGCGGCGTATCTGCGCATCTCAATGTATCTCAATGTATCTCCACGTCGCGCCACAGCCATAAAGTCAATTTATTTATTAAGTTTTTATCGCAAACGTCTCGGAAAAGTGAATGCGAATGTGAACGAAATGAATAACATTTTGATTGAATGTGATTCGCTTTCCTCTCTTCTCATTCGCGGAATATCCTATATGTATTTGGCAAGAGAATCTCGGAATTATAATCAATTGATTTATCTTTTGATATTGTGAAATGAATTGGCTTATCTTCAGTTATCCCAGAGTTAAATATTATGTAAACATACTCGTTTTTACCTATCTTTGACTTTTGAGATGGAATCTTTTTGACCTTTATTCCGAGTGCTTAATAAAAGTAGGGACTATGGTAGACTAAGGAAACTTTGCATTAACTACGATTTAAGAAAGAATAAGGAATCTTTGCATCGATTTCCTTATTCTTCCTAAGTTTGAGTTCTTGAATATTGACAATGGTACCATTTTCTATCCCATATATCAATATATAAATGATCCTCATCGTTATATGATTACATAGTCTTCTATTCTTAAATTATAGTATAGAAATTTTTTTGAATCAGCTTCAAGCTTTGATATATTCACTGCAGCACTAGCCTATATCTATAGCTTTACTATCTATCTTTTTCTATCTTTACTTTACTAACTATTTGAACAATACTTTTTATCAAAATATTTAATCATTATATTATAAACTAAATGTTTTCTAGAATGTATTCTATATATATAGAAATGATTTCTATTCTATCCTTCTCTATCCTTCTTCTATGTATGGGAATACAAAGAGTCGTAGAATGATCTAAAAGCAATAGCAAAATGTAGTTGGAAGAAAATGTTTCATTTGTTGACTTCAAATTGACTTTCCTGATTCTACCCAAATGCTGTTAGCTAAAGCGACTATATTTGATTCTTTTCAGTCCAATCTTCATCTGTATGCTTGCTAAATATCCATAGGATTTTACACATATCCAAACTTCTTAGCTGTGCACAGAAGCCATAATGACAATCACCGCGATATTTAAGTTGAGTATTTAGATACTGAGCTGGAATTTCTGATCAATTTCTTTAATTCTTTCCATAAGTTCAGAAAGCCTAAGACAATTCATGATCAAATGGAAAATCCTTTTGAATACTTTTACAACTGAATGTTTTCAATACTTTCAATAGCTGCTGAAATATATTATATCTATTATATTTCGAATACTATTACTCTTGTATAGGCACCCTACTTTTATACACATACCTATGTTGTTATAGGTTATGAACTATATAGATTCAATTCTGGCTGTTATCCAGCCCTGATCGTTTCACTCATTGTCTGTCCGTCCTTCAGGTGAAACCTTACTGTCATACATACGCATTTGTCTAGTTATACTTTTATACTTAACTCATTTTCATTTCTTTTATAGTATCCGATTCCCCTCACGTTTAACTAATCTATTCCAGAATTTAATTTTAGATTATGTTCTCACACCATACCTAAGAATCTCTTAACTTAAAGTAGGAATGTCCTAAAGGACAAACTCTCTCTTTCTCTCTCTCTCTGAAGAGCTCTTTGATATTTTCCAAAAATCTAGTTGTTTTGGGCAGTTGTAGTTGTTCTACTTCTATTCTGTCCATTATTGCTGCGTCTGGTCATCATTGTGGCAGGCATTTGCTGTTTCGTTGCCCTGTTTAATGACACGGAAATCAAATGTCTAACGCCGTTGCCGTTGATGCTGTCGCAGAGTCATTGCCACCGTTTACTGCCCCACGTCAATTGCAACGCTTTTCCGCCACTTTGGTCAGCTGCAACACTCGTCCCATTCCACCAGCTCCGTCAGCCACGCCAACCCTTCGCCTTAAACAGACATTTGCTTTAATTAACGAAAATTAAGCGCAGTTAGCGCTGACGTCGACGTCGACGTCGACATCGACGCCTACGCAACATGCGTTTTGAGGAGCGACAATGATCGAGGGGCAACTGCGAGGGGCTGAGGCAGGAGCTGGGTGCAGCAGCTGCAAGCGCGGGTGCATGTTGCGAGCATTTGTTTTTTTCTGTATGTAAATTAACTTAAATAGCCTAGAAATTAATTAGCAGCGATTGAGATCGCTTTGATAATGACAACAACAGCAACAACAACAACAACAACAACAACAACAGCAACTAGCTGCGACCACCGACAGTTCCGCTGCTGCTGCTGCTGCTGTTTTTTTTTTTAACCCTTTTTCGTGTGGCGTCGCTGTCGACGCCGCTGCTGACGTCGCTGCTGCGGCAAGAGCAATAATGATGCGTTTATCCAAAACGAGCATCAGATAAGCTTGCGCAGTCGCCACAGTCGCAGCCGCAGCCGCAGCCGCAGCCGATCGACAAGTTTGATAAGACGCCGTGGCGCAGTCGCTGCTGGTCGCTCACTGATAAGCGAGCAAAAGAGCGACAGAGATGGCAAGAGCAAGAGGTAGAGAGCGGGAGGGAGAGAGGTAGCGTGTGCACATCATTCAAATGCCAATTAAAGGCGCCGGCGTACACAAAACCTGAGAAACGCGCGGACCAAAAAAACAACCGAAACCCAAACCGAAACCGAGACGAGAGACAGAGAGAGCGACAGAGAGAGAGAGAGAGAGAGAGAGAGAGAGATAGAGACAGACAGTCAGCGAGAGCAATCAGCTGTCATTTGGAGGCAAACAAAGTGGACATGACTCTGGCTGCATTTCATTTTGGCCCAAAAAGAAACTAAACTGAAAAAGGGTTTTCGGCCAACCATCAAATTTGAATGCGCTCCACTCAGCCACTCAACCACTCACCACTCTCATAATAGACCTTAATTTGAGACCCTTTTCTAATTGGCTACACATTGGCAGTAATAGCATTTGCGATTGATTAACATCGTTCACAATAACCCCATAATAATAATCGAAATTATAATGGGTTTTAGTTTTAATGCCATATTAATGGGAATTGCTAACAGGTGCTTGGACAGCAAGTGCTTCGATTATATTGAATAAGATGAATAACTATATGATGATGTCCCTAAAAAACTGGATTTTGATGTTTCTTTTCTTACTAGAATTTTGATTGGAATTGAGGTTCTAAGTGAAAAAGTTCTAGATTATCTTCAAACTCCATCTAAGTGCTCATTTTTGATCCAAGTCTCTGACTTTGTGGGGCTTAAAGCGCAGGCTATGCATAGAACTTAGCTCAATCAATCAGTTAGTTGGTCATTCAGTCAATCAGTAGGATTTTCAGTGTGGTAACAATCAGTCTATTAGTTAGTCAGTGAGTCAGCCAGTCAGTCAGTCAGTCAGACAGTCAATCATTCAGTTAGTCATTCAGTCAATCAATATGTTAGCCAGTTAGAATAGACTCAACTAGTCAATCAGTTAGGTCTGACTCTATCATTCAGTTAGTCACTCAATCAATCACTCATTAGTCAATCAGTCAAGTAAATGAATGTTCAGTCAACTAGTCAATTCAATCAATCAATCAACCAATCTTTTAGTCAATCAGTAAAGTAAATGATTTTTCAGCCCTCTACTGCTATTAGTCTTAGTCAATCACTCCATCAGGGAAGTGTCTAACAGTCAATCAATAAGATTTGCAGCCAATTCATCAGTCATACAGTAATCTTTCAGTCAGTCAATCAGGCAAGCAGGTGGATTATCATTTAGTTAGGCGTCCATAAGTCTATCTATCAGTCAAACAGGAAGTTTGTCAATCAATCAAATAGTTAATCAGTCAACAGTTCAGTTTATCAGTCAATGAATCAGGACAATTCTTATATATCTACAGCTTGCCTATGCCTAATATGCCTAACTCGTAATAATATCAATATCCATATTCTCTTTACTATATAATATCACCAACTACATACCACAGAACAAATTACATTCACTCAGCATGCTCAGCGAGTTCAGTGCTAATATCATATATTTAATTAGACAAAATCCCACCTGCCGTAGGGTCTAGTCAAAAGGTAGCGCATGTATGCTGCGTACACAGCTTAATCTTCTCAGCCAAAGAGCACAAAAGAAATAAGAGGAAGAAATAGAGGAAAATGAGATGAAAACAGAAACGGGAACAGACTCAGATCGATTCAGTGACTGCTCCTGGCTGGCTGGCTGGCTTAGCTTGGCCTGACTTGGCTTGTCTTGTCTTGGCTTGGGCATTGTGTGAGCCCAACTCAAAAGCGGCGCTTGAATTCGCAACGGCAGCGGCGCCGCGTGTCCCTGGCTCCAGCCTGGACCCCCGATCCAACCGAATGCCCATTCATCGATCAAGTTGCAAGCGCCACGGCGAGAAACGTGAGGCAGGCAGCGAGCAGGCAGGCAAGCGGCTTGCCAGCCACCAACAACAACAATCGCAGATCAGCTTTGGCTGCATTTGAATATACCTGCACCTCCTTCCCCTGCCATGGCCATGCTTTGCAGCCAGCGCCTGTCAAGCGGCTTGTCAGTGTCGCCAAAAAAGCAAAACGTCGTCTTCATCGGCGCTGCTCAGAAATTCGCTGCTTCTTCTTCTTCTCATTCTTAGTCTACCGATTTCGATTCTTCCCGGCGTTTTGCATTGTCCATAGGCCCTGCCGGGATTTCGCCTTTGATCGACGACTGTTTAACATCGAGCAACTGCCGACTGCCGACTGCCGACTGCTCTACAGCGTCTCTCCCTCTCGCTCAGCCTCTCCATCTCCATCTCTCTCTCTCTCTCTCTCTCTTGCAGTCTCTTTTCTGTTACCGTTTTGGCCGAAATGCAGGCGCCGGGTTAAAGGCCCGTCGACCCGCAATTGATTCGCAATTCTCGATCGCATTGATTTTGATCAGCCACGACAGGGCGCGCCTCAGTACAAATCCGGTTGCCCCCTTGTACCCCCCTCCTTTTACCTGCCCCAGTGGTAACCCTCGCTTCGCTTTTTGGCCGAGCAAATCAGCGCCAGACGCAAATTTTATTGACAGCCTCAGTTGGCAGTTGAGTTGCCCGTTGCCCGTTGCCCATTCCCTTCCTTCTCCCATCTGTTGGCACTCGTGTGAACGCGAGCTGCGCTTTCGACTTTTCGTCTTTTCGATTTAACTTCGATTTTGATTTTGATTTTGATTTTGATTCGTTAACATTCACTCAGAAAACAACATATGGCTCCGAAGCGGAAGTCTACAAGTTGACTTAGTTGCATTGGACTAAGGATTTTAACATATCGATTAGATAGATAGATATGTGGAGAGTTAGTACGTTAACAGGAAGAAAGAATGAAGTATTTTCAAAGGTCTAGGTCGGCAAAGTCTATATAAGTTAACTATCCATATGCAGCTGAAGAAACCCTCGGAGAAACAGAGGGACGGACGGACAGACATACAGAAAATCTGTCCATCCTTCTCTCAGTTTCTCCGAGAGTTTCTTCAGCTGCAGTTAGGCTAAGCACACTTCGCATTTCGATCAAGTCAGACAATTCCTACTGCCTGGATTCATATATATATCCCATACAGTATACAGTTGTTCAAATTCCATTGTGAATTGTCTTGGCCCAGTCATGAAAGACCAATTGATGTATGAATTCGTGAATGCATTTATTTGTCTGAGCCACGCAGATGAGAAGGGGAAGGCAGGGGGAGTGGCGCCATTCTTTTTGGGGCCTGGCTCTACATTCGCTTTCATTTGGCTGCCAAATTGACGAAACAAATATGAAGAAGCAGAAGGCACAAGGCAAAAAGATTTGCCGCACCATTTGCACTTGCACCGTGGCATCACAACAAAGCGCCCCACGCTAATTGCCGCAATTAAGTGCACAAAAATCTAACGACAACAATTTCAAACATTCGCTGACTCAGCCAAAGTTTCCCAACTCTGGGGCTGGCAACACACACACACACACACACACACACAGTGAGAGCGAGAGAGAGAGAAAGGGAAATAGGGGGGAAGGGCCGAGGGCTGGACAGCTGCTGGCCGTTGGATCCGTGCTACCTGCTACCTTTTGTTCTGTTCGGAATTCGCGGCGTTAAATGCTCTGCGCCCAGTTGCCGTTTCGCCTTTTGAAGTTTAATAGCGCTGAGCGACTGTGCGGACAGCGTCCAAATGACATGCAACAGGCCCAACTGACAAACTGACGACAACATCGACAATAGATATGCCAACAACAACATTCTGGCGCTCTGACAAGATGTCAAAAGCAGACGGACAATAGTTGATTTCATGGCGATTTTGGGACAACAACTGATGTATACTCTGTATTTGACAGAGGATAGTTAGAATGGGTATATGCAGACTGTTACTGAAGTTTACCTAACTCAATTAAGATCCTTACTTTTAATATGAATATTGGCTAGGCTCCTTGATTCGTAGCAATCCATATATAAATGGGGTTTTCTTTCTGTCCTATATCATTTTTGTTGTTGCTTTGTTTACTATTTTACTTCATTGATACTCCACTAGATTCTTATAGTCTTTCATGCTCCACTAATCCAACTACTTAAGGAGTACGGGCCAACTGAATTGGTTAGTCCATTCACGTCTAACAATTTGGGTGCTTAGAAGCTAATTTGTTTCCTGTAAGTCTCTCCTATAGAACTCGCCTCTTTAGGCTCTTGACCCTAGAACTATTTCTATAACTCTACCACTTGATTAATTAGCTTTCTATAATATTATATTTCAATACTCCTTAATACCAGTGATCCTAGATGCCTATATGCCTACATACTTTCACCTTCGGAAACGATTTTAGTCTTGCTACAACCATCCATCTTTTGACTCCTAGTTCCTATATCAGTCTATCAAGGATTAGATGAACCAGTTTATAGAGCTCATCTGTGCCATAAAAGCCCACTTAAACTCTTATACTCAATACTCCATACTCAAAACTCCATACATTGCAGACCTAAGGAGGTTTCATTCTCCATGTTCTACCCTCCTCTTCACCTACCAGTTCATAGACTTCTTTTGCCCTTAAAAATTTTGTCTCAGAGCCAAACCATTTGACTTTGTCAATATATCCGTATGAGATGCTGTATGTGCACGTTCCACATGCTGTTGTTGTTGTTGGCTTCTTTTTTTTTTTTGGCAAGCGTATAAACACTTTGATAGACGCCAGTTGAAGTCACAGACGACTCCAGCAGACTCCGATGAGCAGCTACTCCTACACTTGGTGGCTTATCTGTGGACGCTGGCAGGAAATTTGCAGCGAGATGTTTTTCGATATGATCGCTCGACGTGCCACTGATTTTTGATGGAAACATATTTTTGTTGTCTTTCTCTCTTTTTTTTTTTTGTCATTCGCATGTGTGTAACGTTTATTTGTTGTGCGATGTGTGTGTGTAGGTTTGTTGCTGCGGGTCGCACTGGGCTGCTTGATGGGAGGCAGTTGGGCTGTGCCACGGTCTTATGGGCTGCTCACTGAATCTCTTGTCCTCCCTAGCCCTCCCTCTCCCTCTCTCTCTCTCTCTCTCTCTCCTCCTCTCTCTCTCTCTCTCTTTCTCTCTCTGAGTTTGTCTGTCTGTCTGGTACGCCCGCTCTTTCTCACACTCTGGACGCAGCTTCCTGCTGCCGTTGATGCCGCGTTGACAAGGCGATGACAGATTTCTGCGAATTTTTCGCATTAGGCTTTGAACTTTTTGCATTTTGTTTGTTTTGGTTGTTGTTCTTGTTGTTGTTGCTGTTGTTGTTGTTTGTCGCAAGTGACGTTAGCAGCCGGCGCTACTGTTTTCGCTGAAGCGCGCAACTCTCTGACGGCACGGAACGGCCTGCCAAGTGGCGCTGCCCTTTGATGCCAGCAACGACGAATCGTCCCGCACCACCAGCAGCACCACCACCACCGTCGCCCTCAGTGGCGCTGTTTGACTGGCCCATAACGGTTTTAGAGATGCGACTCGATTTCAGCGGAATTGCTAATAGAATCACAGCGAGTCGACCCCAACAGCAACAGCAGCAGCAGCAACAGCAGCAGCAGCCGCAGGAGTTGACTTTTAATCAAAGGGTTGACTTTGTCCAAGCGATTGCTGCTGATTGCTGTGAATTGCTGCGGGTCTGTGGCACTGCAACCACTGCCTGCCACATCCACCTGATGGCGTCACGTAGCCCGTTTAGCCAAGCGCCGGACGAAGGCGCCTCTGCGCCAAATGCATCCGCTTGACTCTTTATGGCACTAGCCATGGGCAGACGAGGACTGAGAGGGGGAGTTATGTGGGATCTGTGACTGGGTGTGGCTGCTCTAACTGGCTGTACAGACATCATTTGGCTAGACCATTTGTAGAGTTTTTGATTACACGATCTAAATTATGAGAGCACAGAGGCATCGGAAGTCTGCCTAGATGACCTTTCCTTGCTGTGGTTCAGTTAACCTCTTAGTTCAAATCTTACATGTTCGGCTTATCTGCTAAAGTTTTGTTTACAGAGAGTTGAGGAATAGAAGGTAACTTTATAGTTTATATATATTTAGATACATATATAGATTGACATCACTTCCCATTGGGAGGGATCCTATCAATCAAGTGGGCAAGACTCTTCTTTAGAATTAGTTAAAAATGAATTTCTATTGAATTTCTTTTAATTTGATATTTGTAATTGACTCTGCCACAAGTTTTGGCTTGTTTAGAGTTAAGGAAATCAATGGTAAGCCAGACAATAGTGCCAAGGCAATGGCCTAGAGTGAGTTGTCCGAAGGAAAGTGGCAGCGAGAGGCAAGCTTAACACACACGCTATCTGATTGGGATAATCAGCCGCAAATATCCCAGCTACAATATGAGATATATGAAGAGATGGGAGAGCGAGAGATGCTATTAGATAAATCGATGGCTGTGGCTAATGGCGGCCAACGGGCACGACCATTAAAAGCCCAGTTAGCAGCTAAACTCAAATGTTGATAAAAATCAGCTGATCGCAGCGAGAGGCCGCGCCCAGCGCACAACGTGGCTCATTAGATTAGTTTTTCGCTTGGGCAGACTGTCAAAATATTTGCCAAGGGATGGGCTGCGATGGGTTGACAGTGTTGCGAGTAACTGTCCTCCTCCCACAAACCCTCCCAACCTCCCTCCTCCCTCTCCCACCAGCCAAATTCACTGTGCAAAACCCATTGAGATTTAATTGCAGCAACGGCAGTTGAGAGCAATAAAATTTATGACCTACAAATAATAGGTCTTGTTTAGCAGAGAGACAGAGGAACGGACGCAGCCGATGCCAGCCAAACCCAATGCCAATCGATGGGCTTTGATGAATGGGCCCAAGCCGACAGCAGCAGCAACAGCAACAACAATAACAGCAATAAGAACAATGTGCGGCAATTACGCGTAAAGTGCCCAAACAACTGAAGAGGAACAGCAGAGCAAGAGGAGAGAGAGAGAGCGCGAGAGAGTGAGAGAGAGAGTCTGTGCGTGTGCGTGGGGGCGACCAATTGAGCGATCGAGCTGCAGCAGCGCCACCTGCCGGCAGATAACAAAAGATCGATTACCAAGCAGGCAGCTAAGCCGTATGTGAAAGAGGGAGATAGAGAGACAGAGAGAGGACGAGTAAGAGTGTGAGTGAAAGAGAGCGAGAGTCAGTGAAGGCGGCTGCGGCTGCGGCTGCGGGCTAAACGGGGCGTGAGCTGATCCCGTTGTTGTTGTTGTTGTTGTTATTTTTTTCTATTTTTCAAGAACAAGAGCTGCAGCAACAAGAACAACAATAACTCAGGCAGGCGCACTTAATGGCCCTAAACGATTTTGAGCCATTGTTAACGTGGGCCCCGTTAACCAACCCCCGGCATTAGAAGGTCCGAGACAAAGGCAATCCACGCACTGCAATCGATAGTTTTTCCGCAATGCAACAATTGAAATCAATGAAAGTTGAGAACATTTAAGAGACGCAGAACGAAAATTGGAAATCATAAAAATAAAGCAAAGATGAAAATAAAGTAAAAAAAAAGGAAAATTGGGAAAATGGAATGAAATGAAATTGAGGGCTAGCTGCAATTAAATCTACTTGACTGATTCGAGTGCGGGCGGGCGTTCAAATTCGCTGAAACTATCAGTGAACAAACTCAAACACACACACGCACACACACACCCCCATAATATATAGACATTTCTAAACATATATATATATACATATATATACATATGTATGTAGGTATGAGATCTCAAACAAAAGTTTTCTAGCTTGAGACAGCTGTGCGAATTTTACAATCCGTAAAGAAAACAGAAACACAAAAAAACAGCAGCAGATCCAATATACAAGAGGCTAATCTGAAGCAAAGGCTGATGCAAACACAGCTCGGCAGTTTCTTTTCAGCATAATGCATAATTCTCAAAGAAAATAAAGAATAGTTTATCTATGTCTATCAGCTTTTATGTGAGAGTTTTAGTTCAGATAGTCAAGAATCAAAGCAAGCTTCAATCTTTGATTTTTCCTTCAAAGATAAAAGTGTATATCATCTATATTAAGTGTTTCCTGATGACCAATTTGTAGCAACCTTTCATTGTAAGATTTTTTCAAAATTTTCTTAAAAATATATGCCGAAATGATGCAGCAGCTGAAGGCTGCGCTATCCTGATGACGTGCTGATTGATGCAGTTCAGTAAGCTTAGCATTAGATTATACTTGACAGCTATTCATTATCATCTGTCTATCTATCCCGAAGGCAAGGTACAATATATCACAATCTTAACTCTCTCCCACTCTCTCTCTCTCCCACTCTCTCTCTCTCCCACTCTCTCTCTCTCCCACTCTCTCTCTCTCTCCCACTCTATCTCTCTATCTTTCTCTCTCTCTCTCTCTCTCTCTCCCTCCCCCCTCTCTCTCTCTCTCTCCCCCTCTCTCTAAATATACATCTCAGCTTCGATTCATATATCTACTCCGCAGCTTCTCTTTCGTAAAACTTTCATCTTCATCCGCTGGACATTACATATGACATTAATAGTTATTTTACAGGTGGCTTCCTTTTGTGACTTGGCTAATTTATAATTGCAATTGCAATTGCAATTTGGAAATACCCAGCTACAAATTGGCCAACAGTTTGTCAATCGACCAACCGACAAGAAATGCCGCCCCCTAATTACAGGCCAAGTCGAACCGCAGCAGCAACGCAAATTTCTTGGCACAAATCGGAAAAGCGTAAAGATATGTGACAACGGCCGAAGGCAGCGCTTCGATGATTGTCCGCTGTCCGTTGTCCACCTTGTTCACTTCACGTACACCTCTCGTTCAGTTGCTATATACCCATTGATAAGTAAGTAAACAGGGTGGAATATTTAACTAAACTGGCATAAGTATATAAAGTGATCTGTAGGAACAGCTGAATCGATTTACTACTGTCTGCCTGCTTGTCCGTCCTTCCATCCGTTAGGGCAGTCTTGAGCTATTGATCTAATCTATTGTTAAATTAAGAGATATGGAATTAGGAATAGATATATAGTCGTTTATTTTTCGATATCTGCTTTCATTTTCATAATACCGATATGAAATCGTTATCGTTATCGAGTAAACTTTGGTTACCCTTCCTTTGACCCATCTATCCACTTGATAAGTTCTCAGACACCACACTTCTATATTCTCATATACTCTATGACTATATCATTTTCTTTTCCGATATCTTATCCATTTCCTAGATATTCATCCTCATTTCAACTTGGGTTGTGAAGCATAAGTAAAACACTTTAATAGATCATGCATAGATCCCTCCTTTGGCAGTCCTTGTAGAGTCTTAATCCTTTTCATATACACGCATTTCGCTTGCCAGCTTCATTAGGTATCTGCTAGTCGTGCACTCTCGACAACTTCACTCTTGCTCCGATTTTTTTTTTTCTCTTTCATGCGTGTCGCTCCAGTGGTCGAGGCAGTTGACGCCCACACGTTGCGTTCATTATGTCGTAAAAGAGTCTTGTCTTGCCATGCGAATGTTGAGACATTACAATTGTTGTGCAAGTGCGTAGAGATACCCTCTCTCTCTCTCTCATCCTCTCATCCTAGCTTATGTCAGCTTGTGTGAAGTGATCTTCAAGCGTAGCCGCAAGGGTTATGCTCCAGCTGTCGTCTAGGTGAAAGTAGCCAAGAGAGAGAGAGAGGGAGAGAAAGAGATCCTCCCACTTAACATCATTCGCTTCGCTCCGCCACGATCCGTCGTGGCCAGTGGCCATTCGCTTTGTCTTCTGGGTGGGCGCCTTCGTGGTGGTGCCAGGCGGTCCGCGGAGGGATCTGTATGAAGCATTTTGCATAACGCGACAACAACATGTAAACTCTGCTCTGCACAGCTCGGCTCGTTCAGTTTCTCAGGCCAGGCCAATCAAAATACGAAGCACAGACAAGTCAGGCAAAATTTTGAAGCCACCAAAGTGGTGCTGGTGGTGATGGTGGTGCGGCGGCTTCGTCGCCATCATCATCATCAGCAAACATCATCATTGTCCAGCTTTCAGCGTCGTGCATTTACAATTTTCTGCGAATTTCTCGAAAATCTCAACGAGCAACAACAACAACAACAACAATTGCTACAACAACTCAACAGCAACAACAACAACAACAAAAGCCCTTAGCCATAGTTTTTTTTATTTTTTTATTTTTGTTGCTTTTTTTTTGGAATTTATTCAACAAACTGGCCGCCCGCCATCATCGCTTCGCAATTATAATTAAGTTTAATTGAGTGATTGACGTTTTTAGAGAGTGCGCGGTCACCCACAAATCTACAGCAACAACAACAACAAACAACAACAACAAACAAACAACAAGCATCAACAACAACAACAACAACCAGCAGCAGCAGCAACTGGCAAACGGAAGAGATTATGAAATCAACGAACGACAACGTTGACGATGCTGACGGCCGCCCGCCATAATCACAACAAGTCAAAATGTTGAAAGACAACAACAACGAACAACGAACAACAACAACGACAGCAACAACAATGCTCGCTTTTGTTGTTGTTGCTGCTGCAGCATCGCATCGCACAGGCCCAGCTCGAAAATTGTTTTTCATACGCCCCGTTGGCCGCGTGGGTGGCCAATCGTAGCCCCTCTCCACTCTACCCTCTCGCCCACGGCCACGCCTCCTCGTTTCGACAACATTTTGTATAGAGCCTACGTCTTCGTATTGCTTCAATAGACATTGCAGTCGTTGCTGTTGTTGCTGTTGTTGCTGTTGCTGTTGCTGTTGTTGCCTCATGCTGCCGCCGGCCACTGGACATTGCAAAAAAATTCGTCGCATGGGTCAAACAACAATTGCGAATGTTGACAATTTTGTTGTTCCTTTTGGTTCGTTTTCTTCTTATTCGTCGCTTGCCTTTCGTCTTGTCTCTAATTTTGGGTGGTCTAACTGAACAGTTGTGCATATATTCCCTATCCTTGAGCCAGCCCAATGGGTTACTCTCTATGTATGTAGGCTTAAACTCTATCTAGCATGGCCTACGCCTCAGTTTATTGACTTAAGCCTGATATAGCCTATCTCTAGTCTAGCTAACCCTGACTAACCCTAACAAGTATATGGTTTTCCTTTAAGATCTGCAGTAGGGTTTCCCCACATCTCCCTTCTTCTTCTTCTTCATGCTTTTGAGTAAGTTGTCGGCAGTTGTTGACTGGAAGTTGTCAAGAAAGTCGCTTATTCAAATATTCGATATTTTCCTATCGATAGTCAATTTTAATAGATTTTACCCCTATCCTAAAAGCGCATCCCTTTATTCCAACACTTCATCATTCTCACAAAGGTCAGCTCCTACTCTCTACAGACAAGAATTTGCTTAGACAAAGCAATCAATCACAACTTCACATATCGATTAACGATAACAGTCGTTGTTCGATAACAAAAATACATGCATGACCCTTTCCAAACACACACACACACACACACATCTAATCATGCAGTCAAGTTCCCAAATATAAATGCTAATGGGGCAGGGCAGGCCAGCCCTGTCTTGCCCCAAGTCTCCATTCAATCAATGAAGCCCCAATTGGGAACTGGCGAGAGGCGCACGCATCAGCTTATGTTAATTATAATGTTTCAAATCAAAGATTATACGAATCAACCGTTAGGTGTTACAAATGACCAAACACGCAACCGACAACTGGCGTAGCTGGAGCTGGAGCTGGAGAAGGAGAAGAAGGAGATGGAGGAGATGGAGGATGGGACACGACCTACATGCGAGCCGCGTGCGTTGCCCATTTTAAGGGCTTTCAGCGCGATGATCGTTGATTTTGATTAGATGATGAGCAAAGCAAAAGAGAAAGAGAGAGAGAGAGATGGAACGGATGCAGCACCTTTACCCTACAGCTATACGGTCCACCACTTTCCCCTGCCCCTCATACCGCTCCTCGTAAAACCATTGACCAGTTGGTGTCGACTGTGCGTGCGTGCATTTTATTACGCGCGGATGTGATGGGTCTATTGAGATTGCCCGTTAGAGAGACCCAAATCGAAAACAGAGTCGCGAGCGTGACCGAGCCCAAAGCACTGAACTGAGCAGGTTTTAATGCTCGGAGATTTCTGGCAAAATTGGAGAAGTGGGAGAAAGCAAAAGGAAATATTAGAGATCCTTAAGTATAAACTCGAGTCATTAAATCGAACTGGCTAAGCCCGAACCTCTTGTTCGTCTACTTCAATTGAATAACTCTTCGAGTAGAGAAAGCTCCATAAATTCGAAATCGAATAACTCAAACAAATCCGACTTCAACCCAAGTTTTCCTTAGTTTCAAACGGAAAACTCTTAGAGCATAGAGTGAGATCAACAAGGCTTTCAACAACTAGCTATACTTATAGACTTCTAGACAACTCAACTCGTCTACTCGTCTAATCAAATTTGTTGGTTTTATTATGAACATTTCGACTTCGAAATTCGATATTCGATATTGACAGTTGATGGACTGTGAGCGCATTGCACACCTGCCACTGATGTGCGGCTGTCAACAAATATTTGCACCTCCGACGCCTGCCTAATGGACAGAGGCCGCCGGGCAATCGCAGCGACAATCTGACACCTCAACACGTGGCTAGCCAACATAAACACACAGACACACACACACACACACACACATAGACACACACACACACATGCGCTCACATAACAAATATTACACATATTAATTTGCATATTCAGCTGGCGTCAAATCAAGCGGGAAATTCGCATCATTTTCAGATGAGTGTGGCAAAGGATTTGTGGCAAAACCAGATGAAAGTTAACACTTGATAACACTTGATAAATAAGTAACTAAGAGAGAGAGAGAGAGAGAGTTATTGTTAGTATTGAGAGTAAATGTTGAGCAGGTTTTAAAAGATATTTCTGTTATGAATAGGGCTAATATGAAATAGACTCAGTGTTAAGGCTTGAAGAGCAGTTTGACTGGGATGAATGATAAGATTCTGGCTAGTTTTTGTTACGCTCTTCAAATTATTCAATTTATATATTATATATGTTCTATATAGATTGCATGAAGTCTTTTTTTATACCATCCTTCGACCACTTCCTCGTATCATTATCTTCAATCTTGCTATATAACAGTTTGGTAAGTTTATCTTCCTATTTCTCCCTCTCCTTTGGTATCGATTGGAATGAATCATCAATCTGAATCAATCATCATAAGCTCGAAGGTTTTAAGTGCTGCAGACATCAAATTTATAATGTAAGTTCCTTTGACACCCCCAACATGAATGATAAAACCTATCTGAATTCTATTATCATTCACAATAATAGAAAGAAATGCTTCAAGCAGAAGCTCCACATTGTAGTCCGGGTATCTAACAGTCGACTACTCCCTCCAACAAGCAACAGCAGTGATTGCCAGTCTGCCCACTGCTTCGCTCTGTCTATGCCTAAATATTGCCAGGATACAAACTATGAACGATTATACATACAGGGTATCAGCTCAGTCGAGCACACTGTGACTGCAGCTGCGACAGCTGCTAGGTGTGTGATTATGATATTAGCAAAGTTTAATTATAAGCCTATAAAAGCTGTAAGCCAATTGCAGCTGAAATATTGACTTTAATGACTATCGCAGGCTCGTCTACAGTTTGAGAGTCACTGTGCTGCTAAGGCTCAGGCTGAAGCTAAGACAGAGACTGAGACTGAGGCCGAGGCTGACCAAGAATCATATCATAATAAACCTGTTCGTTTAAGCTTGTTAAGGCGAGGCCTCACTTGCCCAGCTCCAACTTGCTCATCACCATGATGATGATGATGCTGATGTTGCTGATGATGATGATCATTAGGCCAGCTCTCGTCATAATCAAAAACTTCACTTCAAGTCATAAGCGGGCGGACGCGAAGAGCGCTCAACTTTGTTTCGGGCAGACTCCGCTCAGCTTGCTGTGTGGCTCTGGACTGGGGCAGCGGTGGTCCGCAGAGGTGCTTGGGGGGAGGCGTGGCAGATTTTACTTTTTTTGTTGTTGTTTTTGCTTTTTAGGGGCGTGGGTCTGATCTTGTTGCTGTGCTGCTTGTCGTTAAAGTCGTTATTATTATTTGTGGCTCTTTAAGTGGCTCATTCGCTAACTGCACGACGACGTTGGCGATATTCGTGTGCCCGACGCTCGACGTCGACGGCGACGCCGGCAGCGACGCTAACGCTGACAGCAACAGCAACAGCGACAGCGACGGTGGTCCACTTGGCGCTCTTCTGAATTGATTCATAAAATATCATATCATCTTTTTTTTTTCTTCTTCTGTTTTTTTTTTTGTTTATTTTTTTTTGTTTTTGCTGTTTCTTTGCTATACTCTTGCCCAGGGGTTGCCATGAATATGTTGGGAAATATGTTAAGTGGGATGATGATGATGATGATGGCAATTGGGATGCTAAAGACATAGAAAGGCATTAGATTGATAGATGTGTGCATGTATATGGGTATGATGAGATATGTTTGAGTTAATATATGTTTCATCTACAATTGCGAATACAGAAAAAATATATTTAGAAAAATTAAATTTGTTTAAACAAAATTAAATATTACAAAAATTTAAAAAAAATTTATTTGATTTAGTATTTCCTATAGTATATAACTGAATTTTATTTTGTTTGTTTTTATATATTCAATATTAAAAAAAAATATTTTGATTAATAAAAAATGTAAAAAAAAAGTATATAAAAAATATATATATTTTTTTCCAAATTAAATTTTATAGAGAAAATAAATAAAATATAAGAATTTGAAGGAGTATTCATGAATATTTTATTTATTTTCTATATCAAATTTAATTTGAAAAAAAAAAATAGTTTTTTATATTTTTTGTTAGTCAAAATATTTTTAAAATTTTAAATATATAACAAAAAATTTTAATTATTTATTTTTTTATTTTTGTAAATATATTTTTATAATTTTTAAGATTATTTTTTATTTATTTTTAAATATTTGCAAATTTATTATTTGTTAAATATTCAAAAAAAAATTTTTTTTTTTATTACAAATAAAATATTTAAAAAACAAATAAAATACCAAAAATTTGTTATCGAATATACTATTGTTTTCAATATAATGTTGACTGTTTATCATTATATTTTTTTGAAAATAATATAATATATTTTTTAACAAATAAATTTCAAGAAATTTTTAATTTTTTTTTTTTTGTAAGTGCATTCAGTCTTCGGCTTTTCTCTTGAACAACTCCATTTGGCTCTTTATAGGAACGTTTTTTTTATTATTTTTCGTTTTTTTTTTTTATTTTTTTTTAGGATCGTTTGAGGCTTTGTAATTAGCGTGCATGTTTACCCGAATAATTTCACTTCATGGCGCTCGTTGAAGAAGTTATTATCAAGTTTTCGTTTTGGGG
Organism: Drosophila nigricruria; assembly: GCA_037075265.1. NCBI lineage: Eukaryota > Metazoa > Arthropoda > Insecta > Diptera > Drosophilidae > Drosophila > Drosophila nigricruria. Next base: position 10,850,701 of record JBAMCI010000107.1, on the reverse strand, counting down.
CACGCACCGTACGCGACGTCCGCCAATTAGCGGGCTCCACTGTACGAAAAAAAAATATATATAAATTTGGAATTTTTTTTGGGTTCTTATTTTTGGGGTTTTTTCGTTTTGTTGTTTTTTGTGAGCAACTGTAACGGAAGGAAGTAGCCCCGCCAGCTCGTTGCCTCTGCCCCGAACGCCGCTTCGATCTGCGCGCCTTGATCGCCGCTAACTTGGAATCAACATTTGAGAGAGATTCGTCTTGGGGCAATTGCATAAATCAGCGGCTGTTGGACCTTAATTGACATACTCGCATAGAGACCACCGTGCTGACGTTTTCCGACGAACTGTCGCCAATTTATGCCGGATTGCCCAAGGGTCACGTCATCTGTCCGCGCTTCACAACAGCCCGTAAACATTTTTTGTGCCCGTCTCACAGAAACATCCATCACGAGCCTGAATCGAAGTTAGAGCACAAAAATTATGAGCTCCATGGGCTTGACCATGTCTTATATAGACGATTATATGGGGCTTAGAATATACAAACTTGATATGGGATAAATATTTATATGATATGCTTTTAAGAAGAATTAGAGTTAAAGATTAAATCTAACTTCTTCCATGTTATTGAAATCTAGGCAAATAAACACTTTCTGCTTCAATTCAGCTTCTTCTATTAATCAACTGCTTTCTGATGGATAATCTGTAGTTAGCTATTATGATATTGCTCTTCTTTTGTTTCTTCTGAAACTGCGTATGCTTATACTCAACAAGGAGGGAAAAGAGTTTATTAATTTTGTAAAGTGTTCATCTTGCTCTCTGGCCATTATGATGTTGGACTTTCCGTCCGTCTGCCACACCGACCGTTTGGGTGTAGTTTCATTCAACCGTCTTTTCGTTGGTCCGTTCGTCCGTCTATCCGTCCGTCTGTCTGTCCGTCAGTCCGTCCGTCCGTCCGTCCGCCTCTCCGTCCGTCCGCCTCTCCGTCCGTCTGTCTGTCCGTCCGTCTGTCTGTCTGATCGTCCGTCGGTCCAACTATGCATCTGTCCGTACATTCATCCGTCCGTCCATCCCTCAGTCCGTTCACCAGGCTGCGCGTTCGTCTGACCCTCCCTTCGTCCATATATTCTGTGCATTTGACTATCCAACTGATTGCAACACTTTTCTCCGCTATTGAAGCTAAACACACAGTTTGTACCTTAGAGAAGTAACTATAAATCAGATGATCCGCCCATTGGTAAGTGACAAGTCAACAAAAATCGAATTCTATTCAAAGCTCTAACATTCTGCTCATATCTGTTTGATCCTTGGATTCAAAGGAGTCTGTCATATGTTACCTAATTGGCCATATGCTAATATCCCAAGTAATTTGCCTCACCTGTAACCAGCTCCAAACCTCCCCTGCCGCCTGGTTCATCTCCAACCCCAACTTCTTTTGGGACTTAATGAAGACAAGTCATTTGCCTAAGCAGCGAATCTGTGAGCTGTGAGCTGTGAGCTGTTCGCATTATCTGCTCGCAGTTCGAGTTATCCTGCAGTGTATATCCTTTCAGGCGGCTCGAATTACCAAAGTTTCGCCTCGCTTCATTCATCGGTCGCGTCTCTCTGATCTTTTTGTTGTTCAACTTTGTTTTTTTTTTCCTCTCTGTTTTTTTTTTTTTTACTTTTGCTAAAGAGAGTCTAAGCCGTTCAATCTTGATCAAAAGTGCCGCATATCCTGTGCTTGAATTTCATTCATTGAGACGGCAGCTACATCTGTCTATGTCCATGTGTCTGTGTGTGTGTGTAGGTGTGTGTGGGTGTGTGTAAGCTTATATAGGTAACTGCGATATGCTAATAACTGTTTGCTGTTGTCGTTGTCAGCAGCTGTCGCTTATTGTTTATTTGGATACATCTTGAATATTACTTGAATGGAATATTTATTTCTTTGTTTTTCATAAAATTTATGGAATATTATTGAAATTATATTTTTACAATATATATTTATATTTTAAATAAATATTTTTTATACTATATATATTTACACTATAATATATTTAAATTTAAAATCAACTGTTTAAATTATATATTTCAAAGAAAAATATATATATTATTGTATAAAAAATTAATTTATTTAAAATAACTATTACAATAAACATAAATCTTAGCACTAAAATAAGTGCTAACAAAAATATATACATTAAATTTAAAATATATTTTTTTATGGAATTTTTTTTAGTGCAAAAATTCATATTCAAAGTAATTTATTTATTTATTTAATAATAATAATTATTTATTTATTTATTTTTAAAAATTAAAAAAAAAAATTTCAATAAAAATATATAAAATAAAAATAAAAAGCAAAAAATTAAAATTAAAATTATTTTAAATATATATTATTTAAAATATATTAAAATATATATATATTATTAATAATATTTATCTATATGGAAAAGAAGGTTTCTATAGTAATATTTTTTTGTATTTACTATTTAAATATATAATTTTTAAAATTATATTTTATTTAGATATATACATTTTTGTTATATTTATATTTGATAGTAAATTTAAATACATTTTTTTTATTTATTTTTTAACATTATAAATTAACATATTTAAATATTTTCATATTATATTATAGTTGTATATTAATTTCTATAAATTTTATTGTATAATAAATTTAAATATATATTTTAATTTATTATTATATTATATGTATTATATTTTTATATTATATGTATTATATTTATATATATCTTTTTCAATTTTAAACTATTTATTTGAATACAAATTTTAGTATAACATATTCAATATATACAATGTAGTCATATTTGTCAGCTAAAAGTGCGCTGTTATTATTTTGAACACAGCTGTATATAGATCAGCATACGATCTATGCTGAAAGTGTTTGATAAAGAGTTGAATTTACATTTACAGTTAAAACTACTCTTTCAATCTGAGACACTTCTTGCTGATGGATTTCTATATATTATATATTATTATGATATATCCAATGTAATGTGGCTCCATCTCTAGATTAAGGCATATTTCTTTGTGTTTTTGGTCTTAAAGTCTTAAAGCTCCTCCCTGCTTGAGCAGCCGCACCCCTACGGCAGGGCAGGACTGGGCTGGGCTGGGCAGGGCAGGGCTTGAGCGTAGCTGTCAAGTGCCGGAGCCAATGCATTGACCTCCTTCACACGCAAACACACTCGCACACACACACACACACACACATACATGCACTGAGCAATAATGGTTGCTGCAACTGCCTGGTTATGGGCCGAGGTAGGGGGAGGTGAGAACGGTATGTTAACAACCCCTTTTCTTTTCTCTCTCTCTCTCTATATATATATGTGTGTGTTTTTTTTTTGGGCTGCCTTGCCTGAGTTCTTGTGATTTCCTGTAAAACAGCCCGGACTGCGACTACGACTACGGCTGCGTCTCCGGCTCTGCCTCTAAGTGGCCTAATTAGCAGCCGTGCGGCGATCAACACCACTCGTCAGCAGCCGTCGACGTTTTCCTTCTTTTTTTTTTATGGAGTGGCTAATATGCAATGTGTGTATGAGTGTATGAGTGCATGTGTGCATGTGTGTGTGTGTGTGGCAAGTATTTTGCATATTATTTCACGCCATTGTAGCGCTTTGAGCGCGAGCAGCAGAAAAACTACCAACAATGAGGCGGCTGAGTGGCATAAAAAGCTGTCGCCCCGCACCGAGACACCGGGCTATGCTATGCTATGCTATGCTATGTATATATAGCTAGGCTAGCTTGGCTGGCATGCAGCACATGCCACTTGCCACTTGCCACTTGCCACTTGCCACTCGCCACTCGCCACTTACCACTTGCCACATGCACCTCCATGTCCACTTTGGGCTTTGGTCTGGCGGCGTCGCTGCCAGCACTTTGGGCGGTAAAATTCGCTCGGCACACATCAGCAATGGCGTCGTCCATAGTTTACAGTTTGATTGCCAAGCTCTCTATGTGTATGTGTGTATGTGTGTGTGTATGGTGTGTGTGTGTGTGTGTTGAGTGTGTTTGTGTTCTTGCTTTGGCATGGCTTCCGTTTGTTGACGTGGCACCGCACACACAGAGCCATGATTTGTTGCTGCTGCTGCCTTTTTTGCCTCACTCTCTCCCACTCTACCACTCTCCCTCCCACTCGCTGTTGCCCGCCCTCTCTTCGGTTAGCGTTTTTTCTCTTCTTCTTTTTTTTATATTTTAGATGCAGGTGGCACACAGTGGATCATTTAGAAGTCGTCGCCATTGTCGAGCATTCTATTTGCATGCACACCTAACCCCATCCACCCTCTCTCTCACTCTCTCTCTCTCTCTCTGTCTGTCTGTCTTTCCCCACACAGTCAGCCAATCGGCAGCATTTACCCACTGCCCCCCTCTGTCTCCCCTTGCGTTCTGTCCTTGCTTTATCTTTGCTCTAGTCGTAACTCAATCAAGATTTATCTATTGTTGGCGATGCTTTAATTGAGTGCCATTGCGTTCAAGTGCCCCACTCTGCCTGCAACACAACCCCCACTTGACTACCCTCAAGACAGTGGCACAACTAGCGTGCATACATATATGTCTGACATATATAGCATATGATAATTGGATTAAGCTTGGAGTATCTAAGCTAAAAAACTACAAAATATTTGCCATTTGACTGGGACAAAAGCAAAAAGTTATAAGACTAAGTATAATGATAATGATAGGAGTGATGAAAGCACAAATAATAATAATAATAATATTAATAATAATAACAATAATAATAATAATAATAATAATAATAATAATAATAATAATAATAATAATAATAATAATAATAATAATAATAATAATAATAATAATAATAATAATAATAATAATAATAATAATAATAATAATAATAATAATAATAATAATAATAATAATAATAATAATGTATTAGTCAAATCTAAAACTCTCTATAAGACATAGAAAAGCATCCATAGCAAAGCTGAGCTGACTTGGGCAACTCGTTCAATGTGTGCTATGATCTTACAGAAGGTTTGTAAGGTATTACGCTCTATATAGACAGTGATATCTTCGACCGACCATGAGCTATAATTATTATTATTGCTATTACTAATATTAACACGCTGAATACACTAGACAGCAGGAAGTCTCGAACTGACAGAAGCTATCGATGAAGTAAAAGTAGAGACTATAATAGAGCCAGAGTGCAATGGAAAAGATGCTTAGCTAAGAGTCTTTAACTTCGTTGAAGAATTATTGAGGCAAAAAAAAGTCGGAACTGAGTGCACTGGAATACTTAGGACAAGGCTTAGTTAGAGCACAGAAAGTGAGCTCTACATTAAAGGTTAACGGGGATTAACTATCCGCTCCTAGCTGGGAGGCAGCCCAAGAGAAAGAGATGGTTCTTTCGAGTTCGACATACCGAACAGAGTGGAGAGTTCACTGACGGAGCATAAAGCATTTTCACCTAACAAAAAGAAATTTGTCATTAGTATTATCATCATCAAATTTTATTATTATTATCATCATTATTATTATCATCTTTAGTATTATTACTATAAATATATTATTTTTTATATATATAAAAAAAAAACTTTATTTATTCTCCTTATTTGTATTATTATCATCATCATTAGTATCGTCATTTCTATTTTTACTTATTATTATCATCATTACTTTTGTTATTATTCATTATTATAATTTACTTAACACCAGTTTAATGCTCTCATAATCTCACGGAACTCAGAGTAGCTGAGCCCACGTCAGCTCAAATTTCACATAGATGCCTTTCTATGTCTCATAGAGCGCTATGTATATGATCTATTCCAATGTATATGATCTATTCCAATTCTAAAAAACTTTTTGTAATATCTAGTTTTAGTACTATCTATATGATCTATTCCAAATCTAAGAAACTTTTAGTAATATCTAGTTTTAGTATTATCCATATGATCTATCCTAATTCTACAAAATGTTTTCTCTTCCTTTTCCATATTAGAGCTGAGAGTTTTCTGGCCTAGAGCCTGAGCTTAGGCAGTACAGTTGCGCCTCGAAGTGCAGTTGCTGTCGCTGCAGTTGGCTGCCTCAATTAGTGGCACGCCTATGCAGCTGCCACGCCCACAGTTGCAGTTGCTGTTGCTGCTGCTGCGAGGGCGAATCAAGGCAAAGTGTGCAAGTGTATGCCATTTTAGCTCAGAGCCACACACTTTGTGTGTGAATGACATGGCACAGCCATCGGTGACAACAGCAACAACAACAACAACAACAACAGCCAACTGGAAGACAACGTGCCCATATGCACAAAAGCTACAACAACAACAACAACAACAACAATGCTGATGACAACAACAACAACAACAAGAGAGTGCAGGCGGCTTTGACAGTGCCATAGAGCAAAAGTTCACCAAGTGCCTGTTCAGCATAAGAGCGGCACATTGAAGGGGGGAGGGACTGAGGGGCTGAGGGGCTGGTGCATCCAAAAGAGAGGGGGGGGGGCATAGGCTCTTAGTGGATTCGGCTGTGGGAATGGAACTCGCTTTGGCGACTGGCTGCAACTGCTGCAACTGGCATGCAAATTACTGTCGAGCATGCTCATCTAAATTAGCAGACGACGCAGAGCGCATGGGGCCACATGTGTGTGTGTGTGCGATTGTGTGTGTGTGCAAACGGTGGCATATGCATAATTATTTTTATTATTATTTTCTATGGCGCGCCCTCATTGAAGGGGGCCGAGATTGCAACTGCAACTGCAACAGCAACAGCAACGTCTCCTACGCTTCCCCCCCTCCCCCCAGCCACTCTGCCACTCCCACTCCCCAACTGCCTACTGCAACGCAATGTGCCGTAAAAATAATTATGGCTGCAACTGCACAATTTGAGTAGCAAAGAGGGAGAGAGAGTCGACGGAGTTGCACTCTAGACTACGTAGGCTCTCGGTCTAGGGGTCGCTGTTACGTGTAATTCTACACTTTCTGCTTTCTGCTTTCTGCTTTTGGGCGACTTGCCCTGGCCATGTCGTCGTTCGCATTTGCCACGCCCACTGCAGCCAGTTCCTTGAGCTGCAAAAAAAAAAACAAAAAATTGACTGGGTGTTTTGTTATAGGACTAAAGTGCTAGGAGTTGTTTTCCTTATATGATTTCGACGCCATTTTGTCAATGTAAAGTATATAGAAATCGATGTATATCGATGTATATCGATATATATCGATTGTGGAGATAGGTCATATAGAGGTAAAGCATGACTATCATGGGGGCATCGTTTTTTGTGAGCATGATATTAGATCCTTGTAGGGTTCAAGCGAGAGCTAAGAAATCTGTCTTGACATCCCTAACTATTTTAATTGATATACTTGAGTCATAAATGATAGAGTAGATAGAATTTATATTGGGATATAGGTCTTCTCTACATTGCATTGAAGTTCGTAGAAGCTCACTGTAATCGAGATATTTTCGAGAGTCAGAAAAACTTCCCAAAGGATATCTTTTGTCCTCTTGTTATCCTCGTTATGCACAAAGTCTAGAGCTCTAGGGTTCAAAAGAAGTGAAGCAACCAAAGTTGATGGCTTCACTCTTCAAATAGCTTTCTGATATGATTTACTCGGATGTTGAGCAAATGTTCTTTAAGGAATTATTGCTATGACAGCTATATAGTCTAGAGATTTGATGCTAGTGATATATGTGCTGACTGCAAGGCCCCAGCGTGGCTATATGCTAGATCAATAGCAATCAAGTGTAGTTGTCTCTAGGCTTGGCGATGAACTAAGACCTAATGACAATCATAATGATTGCCCTAGCGTCAAGATGGTCCTTAAGCCGAGACATTGCTGAACTTGATACACATTGATCTAGCATCTAGACACAACTTCTTCTACTTCTCCTTCTTCTCCTCTCCTTCTTCTATATCTTCATCTTTCTTCTTCTTCATTCTTCATGTTCTTCTTCTTTCACCTTCTTCATCTTCTTTCTTCTTCTTCTTCTTTATTCGTCTTCTTCTTTTCCCCCTTCTTTCTTCATCTTCTTCTCCTTCTTCTGTTTCATTCTTCTTCTGTCTTCTTCTTCATCTTTCATCTTCTTCTTCCTTCTTCTTCTTTCTTCTTCTTCTTTCTTCTTCTTCTTTCTTCTTCTTCTTCTTCTCCTTCTTCTTCCTTCTTATTTTTTTTTCTTCTTCGTACTTCTCCTTCTTCTTCTTTCTTCTTCTTCTTATTCCCTCTTCTTCTTCTTCATCTTTTTTCTTCCTTCTTCTTTCTTCTTCTTTTACATTCTTCTTCTTCCCTATTCTTCATGTTCTCACTATTTTTTCTTCCTTCTTCTTTTTTCTTCCTTCTTCTTCTTTCACCTTTTTAGTCTCCTTCTTTCTTCTTCCTTCAATTCACCACACAACATATACATCATATATCAAATGCCCCATCCCATAGGTCTTTCCTTAGCATCTCTCTACAATCGATAATAGATATTCGACGTATCCCAGCGACTATATTCATTAGTTCTATGGAACTTACTACTGCATTTGCAACAACAACTTCCACAATAACCAACAGCTACGACAGCTTAAAGCATCTATAGCCTCTAAACATTAGAAATCGAATGTAAATCTCAAATTTTATGTCTTTAAGGCAACTGCAATGGGCAAACGCTGCTCTGAGCTGGTAACAAGCCATGGAAAGCCAGCAACAAAATCAGCTTAAATAAAAGAGATGTAGTCAGAGAGGGGGTAAATAGGTGTGTGTAGGGGGGTAGGGGGATAGGGGCGGTAAAAACACCCCGTGAGCCGAACAACTCGACGCAGCCAACCAAACGTCAAACGAGCTTTTTTTTTTTTTTTTTGCTCGACTTTTTTTTCGCATTTTGCTGTAATGGGATTTACCTAAATGAGAGCTAATAATGCCAGTGACAGGGTCAGAGGGGGGCTGGGGGGGTTGCTGTGGAAAGTGGGGTAGCTGGCAATGAGTGGAAAATATTTCCGGGTGACGCGACGGCAACGACAACGACGACGACGACGACGACGGCGACTGCAGCTGAAATGTGCAAAATTTAACATGCCATTTGATGTCACAAGCCAGTCGAGGGTGTGCGAGTGCGAGTGTGTGTGTGTGTAGGTGTGTGTGTGTGTGTAGGTGTGTAGGTGTGTGGGTGGGGTTACGACTGCCATGATTATTATTAGCACATTTCGTGGAACAGAGAGGCACAGCAGCCAGCCAAAGTAGCCTAAAGCGTAAAGTGCTCAGCCACTCAAACAACACACTCGACACTCGACGCGCCAGCTAAGGGTTAAGGCGGAATGGGTTTCGATCGGAGCAGGGAAGGATGTGGAGTGTTGCTGACCTGGTTGACAGTTTTTGGGGTATTTGCAGCGGAAACATGAACGGAACTTGCATATGTAAGCAATGCAACAAGATGCCAGCCCCCAACCCTCCACGAGCAAGGCAGACGCCGAGCCGAAGCTTGGCCAAGGACGACATTTGTCGCATCTAGAGGCCACTTAGGCTAAATTGCATTTCACTTGAAGGCTGTTGATTTAGACGGGGGTTTTCGGTACTTGCCTCAGTCCGAGGGGGTTGGCACTTGCGATCGAGCAGTTGGTGGGCCAAAGGCGCTGGCGAAGAAGGGGGTTGCCCGGTTGCTGGGATAGTTGGCCAATGCGCATCTCATAATTATCTCCTCGCTTCGCTGGCGTTCTGAAGACTCACGTAGACAGTTTAATAATCATCAAAATAGCCCATAGAGAGAGTTTGCCTGGCCCGGGGGCTAGCTTGTTGCATGTCTTTTGCGCATGTTGCATGTGCATGTTGCATGGTGCATGGTGCATGGTGCATGTGTTGTACGCAACACGCTACGCTTACTGTGTCAGCTGTTGGTCGAGAGTTGACCCCTGCGTAAGGGTCTCGAATCGAATTGATCTCAAACAATATCTATAGAATCAACCCCTAAAAGGTCAAAGACAAAACTTGATCCTGCGACAATCCATTGATATGAGCTTTTATAGGTAGGATAAACAGGATTGTCAAGATTCAGCAAAGGAATTTCTTAAAGAGCAAGACTTATAGGAAGATCATGGATAAAGGACATGATGAGAAATCTATGTTGATCAAAGGAAGAACTAACAAGAAAAGAAGAAGCAGTTAAAAGAAAAAGCTTATGAATTATGTATAGTTAAGGATATTGATATGATTGGAACAATATTGAGAATGAACAAGTTTAGACTCTGTTGAAGTCGAGAAGAGTTAAAGGATGAGGCAATATAAGTGATAGGAAGAAAATAATGATCTATTTGGTAGTCAGACAAAGCTGTTAGACATAGATCAATACTTTCTTTATGTCTGCAAAATATCTTTTCTTATATATTTTAGAGAAAATTGAAAAGGTAATCAAGTGAAATCTTACTTCTAGATAAATTAGATGATTTGTAAGACAAAATATAAGATTATCCATTAAAGGATCTATGTTGGTCAATAAGGAATGAAGACGAATGGACAACTGAAGTGGAATGAAGGAAAATGAAGAAGAATGAAGAAGAATGAATTAATAATTTAGATGATCATCTTCAAAAGATCTATAAGATGATCTAGGAGCACGTATCTAAGAAGATATATAAGACGACATAAAAGATTATCTGAAAAAAGTTTAAAATGTTAATAAAGAACATCAATGAGACTATCTAAAGGGCGAACTACAAGACTATCTATCTAAAAGACTATCTATAAGACAATAAAATAAGTATCTATAAGATACAATAAGATCTAAAATGTTTCTATAAAAGCAAATCAACAATCTGGAATATGATATATAATGGTATCATGAAAATCATAATCTAAAAGGCAATCTATATATAACTAGGATGACGAGCTACAAGATGAACTACAAAACAATCTGCAAGGCGATCTATATAATGATCAGCAATATCATCTATAGGACAATTTGAGAGGATCTGTGAGACAATTGACTAGAGCAAATATTAGATTTTACAGATCAAAATTTATAGTGTAGTAGGCCAATAAGAACTAGAGATGGCGCACTATCGTCAACCATCGAAGGTTAACAATAGCGCCATCGATAGTTGGCGATGGCGATGGCATCGTAAAGAATGAAAGATAGGACTATCGATGGGGAAGAAAGAGATTCATTCTGTAACAGGAAGTGAAGACGAGCAGAAGAATTTTGATGTATATTTTTTTAGAATAAAGAAAAGAAATAAATTTGGAGCAATACATACTACTAGGCTTTCTATTATTGTTTATAGTATTGAATTATAGATATTCTGGAAGTTCATCTAATATTTGATCTTATAAGTTAGGCAACGCAAAAGAGTTTCATAAAAAGAGAATCAAGAAGGCAATTAAGTTAAGATTTGATTTGAGTTCAATATGAAATCAAATGAAACGCGATTGATGGAGGAACTTCAATACTCTCACAGTTGCTCTCGTCTCACTCCCTCTCTCTCTCCCCCTCCCTCTCCCTCTCTCTCCCTCTCTCTCTCTCTCTCCCCCTCTCCCTCCCCCTCTCTGATTGTGCGTGGGTGTACGTCTGTTATTATTGTTGTAACTATTATTTTGCGAAAACAAAAGCATAAACAATTTTATAACTAAAAAAAAAAAAAAGAGAGAAGAAAATAAATACAAAATGTAACGTTTTGTCATTGTTGCTGCTGTTGCTGTTGTTGTTGTTGTTGTTGTTGTTGTTGTTGTTGTTGTTGTTGTTGTTATTTGTTTCATGCAACTTTTACCATAATTGCAGGGCACGCGGAGACGGAGACAACAAACACCGACATTATGACATCGGGAAGCGACAAGCGAAACGCAACCGAGTCCATAATTACAACAATTTGTTGCCTAGTGTTTGGCCAACAGAAGCAGCAGCAACAACAACAACTTGAACAACAACAACAAATAGTCTTTATTGTCATGGTTGAATGATGCAACTGGAAAAGACCAAAACGAATAATGTCGAGGAGGGCGGCGAGATTGTCACGCACGCACATCCAAAAGCCATTCACATTCACATCCATTTGAATGTGGCAAGGTGGGAAAACGTTGCCCCACACTAGACAGAGACAGATAGACACTGTGTGACAGAGAGAGAGAGAGGGAGGGAGAGGGAGGGAGAGAGGGGCAGTACAGTACAGTTGCCGCACAGACGACGCAACGCAACCGCAAGCAACTGATGCAAGGCAAAAAGAAAGGGCACAGGCAACAGCAGCGCAAAAGAGAGTGTGCTCGACTACGAGATACCCTGCACTGTTAGTTAACAAAAGTCAAATGGACAATTGATACAAATATTCATTTTAGTTCTTCATATTTAAACACTTTTTATATCAAAATCAAAATTTGCCTAGCTTAGCTCCAGTAGATGTCGAGCTCCTTGGCTTCGATCTGTAGAGAAATTCATTTAAAGTTGTTTGAAGATAGATCTTCAACTCATTGGCTTAAGATAGACAAAGACTACAAAGCAGAGAACCAAGCATATGGTACTCTGCATATGATATCATTCCAAAAACAATTCTTGCATTCCCTTTATTATCATAAATCTTCAATAACTCGAGTATTATGTTTGATATTAAAACAATGTGGATAAAATTTATTTACTTAAGTCATAAGCTAGTTGCATACCAAATTTGCTTGGTTTAGAACATCTAGAAGTCGAGTTATATGAGGTCATATAAAACAGAGAGATAAAGAAATGCATTTGAAATTGTTGAGGCTGTTAAACTTGAAGTGAAACATACCAAAAAACAAATATAGTTTTGTTTTGGGCAATCAACAAGACATTAACAATGATTTCTTCAACGATCCTCTCCTTTCTTGAATATCTCGAGTAGTTTACGTTGTAATAGAACAGCTGCAATAAATTTGCCTTGTATATGCCTTCAAGCAGCTATATATAAAATTTGCTTAGTTTTGAAACGCCAAAAGTCGAGTTACTTGAGGTAAATCTAAACAGAAATTCATTCAAAAATAGTTTCTATAGAAATAGTTCTCCCTATATAGAGTACAAATAGCTCTCAGTGCGTATTTAACTCCACTTTATAGAGTATATACCTACGCTGTGCTGCCCATTTCTGTGCCTGCTCCAGGGTATTCCAGCAAGAAGACGAAGAAGAAGAGGAGTTGCACTCGTCACACTTCATTTGGACGTTCTGAACGCTTGTTGCGCCTCCAAAATTAATTGCCGCCGCCTGTGCAGCGCCAAAATTTAATGCAAAGTTTAGCAAACACAACAACGTGATCCACCCCCAAGCACACAGACCCCCACCTCCCTCCCCACCGCCTGCCTCTGCTTCAACTCCTTTTTGGTGAATCCTGTCTGCAGCTACGACTAATTAGCAGACTGGGCGCAGGCGCCAGAGTTCATTTTGCCATGCGAAATGCAGTTGGATTTTTTTGTAACTTCTCTTACTCTTCCTCTTCCTCTTCTCCGTTTTTGGGGCACGTAGAATATGCGCGCCACATGCCTCATTATTAACAATTGTGCATATTGTGGCACATTTTACAGTTAATTTTCATCTTTTTTTTTTTTTTAGTGGCAGCCGCAGCTGCAACTCGACGCCATTTTCGAAATATTTTTTTTTTTTCGAAAATTTCAAAGAAAATTCATTTAATGAATTCAGTTTGTGTTAATCATAATTAATATTAAATTAAAATTATATTTTAAATAAAAATATTATAAAAATTATATTTATATTATTTTAAGTATTTTCTATACATAAAAGAAAAAAAAACATTAAAAGTCTTACAAAAAACTTAGTCAAAATTCTAAATTTTTCTTTTTTATTCAAGAATAAATCACAAATTTTTACTTCAACAACAACTTAACACAAAATGAATCTAAACTTTATATAATTCCCTCTTAAAACATAAAAAAACCAAAACACACAACGCGAGAACAAATTCATTTGATCCTTACGTAACGTAAAGCGTAAAATTTCGCGCCAAAAAGCAGGCTGTACGCAGTACGCTACGTCAAGAGCGCGCACATACATACAGACATACAGACAGACATACATTAATTGACATACATAAATATAAAAGGACCACAGCAGGAGTCGTCTAATGCCGCCTGCTGCCGCCGTGCGAACTGGCTGCTATTGCTGGCATTTGGCTGGACAGGACATTATGCTGGCAGCGTAGGATGCGACTGTGAGACTGTAGCTGTGCCACTGACTGAGTCCAAGCCGTTGTTTGCGTCTCGCTTGCGCGCATTGGGCGCTCGCATGCTAACGTTTAAGCTCCGCCCACAAAACGATCGTGCGCATTGTTGTTGTTGCTAGCTCATACACACACACACACACACACGCACACACGTACACATAGACGTTTGTATGTTTGAGCAGTTGACAAAAATTGTACAGCCAGAAATTCACCACAGCTTCGAAATGCGCTCAGCGAGTGCGAGTGCGAGCAGTGCGAGCCGATGTCTTGGTGTATGCACGCTCTCTCACCGCGTCGACGCTGTGCGAAGAGAGCGCACACATAGCGTGCGCTCTAGCCCATGCCAGGCGCTGCACCGCAATGTAAAATGGTCGTCGTGCTGTGGGCGTTGCTCAGCTGCCGTCTCACTCTCGCGCGCTCGTTCGCTCGTTACGTTTGCCGAATTTGCATATTTGCTTCTTTATGCTTATTGCATATTTTATTCATTACGTTCTGGCGCTTCTCTCAGCCAGCAGCAGCAGCCGCCGCAGCGGCAGCAACAGCAGCAGCAGCAACGGTGTGCCAACGTAACGTGTGATAAGGCATTCGCACAAGCATTTGCCTGCCACTGCCGCTGCCGCTGCCCGCCTCGCTGCCTCTCCCGCTTCCACACACTGCCAATTGCTGCCATGTTATTTGCTCGTATTTATTTATTTAATTTTTTTGTTTTTTTTTTTATATTTTCTTGTTACTTGTTTTTGTCATTAACGACACCAAGCTGAACTTTATTGTCATTTGCCGTTATCAATATTTCAGATCTCATTGAACTGAAGAATCTTTAGCCAGCAAATCTAAGCCCCGTTTATTGTCGGCTTTGGGTCGCTCGGGCTATAAAGTTTTTGCTTCTAATTTATTTTGATGCGTGCTTTGGCTCGTCCTCTGCTCCACTCTGATTGCTGCTGCTCCAGTTTCGCTGGCAAACATTGTGGGCAAACAGACAAATCTGTTATGCTGTCTTTAAAGGACAGCAGAAAGTGCTCCTGCGGGAGCTCAAGACAAAAATGGCCCCCACGCAGCACACACACACACACACAGACACAGAGAGCAAGCACGTTGCTCTTTTGGGTGTTTTTGGCAGCGCAATAAAAAATAAAAGTTATTGCGAAGCTGCGTAACGCATTATCCTTGCCTGGCTCCAGACAGCCTATAACACACACACACACACACACACACACACACTCATACACACGCACACACGTAACGCCTGTAACCGGTTTGGAGTGATTTCCACTCACTCTTTCACTCACGCGTCGCTGCTGCGCTCACTCGCCATTGCCCAATTAACTGAGCAAATAGCTGGCGTCGCAGCCAGCGTCGCGCGCTGCCGTGGTGAGTTGGCGAGCGCTGTGAGCGCTGCGACGCTGTCAACGCACTCGCCGCCTGTCATTCGATGCCGTCCGACGGCAGGCGACGCACGACGGCAGAGCGTCGAGTGCAACAGTTTTTATACCCTGAACCCATTGAAAATGGGAAAACAGGGTATAATGGTTTTGTTAAAATGTATGTAACAGGCAGAAGGAGGCGTGGCAGACCCCATAAAGTATATATATTCTTGATCAGGGCGACGAGCTGAGTTGATTTAGCCCTGTCCGTCTGTCCGTCCGTCCGTCTGTCCGTCTGTCCGTCTGTCCGTCTGTCCGTCTGTCCGTCTGTCCGTCTGTCCGTATGTTTGAACGCGTCGATCTCAGAATCTATAAGAGCTAGAGACTTGAAATTTTTTATGTAGGTTCGTGTATAGCACGCGCAGATCGAGTTTGTTTCAAAAATTCGATAACTTTTATCGTTTTAATGTTATCGATTAAAAACGAAATCGAAATACAGTAATTAAATTATATCTCCTACATCTTTATAGCTAGAGACTCCTTATTTTGTATTTGGTTGCATGTGTGTTTTATACAATTTTGATTTTTGGTAAATTTTGGATGCCACGCCCCTTTTGCCCCAAATTTGCAAAAAACGTATTTCAAGTGCTAGAGACTTGTGCTTCGGCACATACACATATATGAATGACATAATCACGCTCTGAAAGTTTGATTAAGCAAGTCCATCTACAAAGGAACTTATTCAACAATTAACTTTCCATAAAACTGCTCTTACTGCAGCCCGAGCGCAGTCGCTGCGTAAACTGCGCAGTCAGCAGAGCGCTCGCTTATGCGTGCGTGAGTATGTGTGTGTGTGTGTGTACATGTGTTGCTTCTTGTTAATAAGCACAGAATGTTTGGAATATCGGCTCATCGCAGGGTTCAGGGGATCTCGTAGTCGGGTACCACCGACTAGAGCTTTCTTACTTGTTAGTTTTTTTCTTTATTTTTTGTTTTCTTTTTTTTTGTATTCTTATTATTTTGTTTTCGTTTTGAATTTTGCGCTTTTGTCGCTGCTGTCGTTGCCGTCGGCAATGCTTTGACAGGATCAGTTGGCGCGCTCTCGCTTGTACGCAGCGAGCGGCCATTTTGTTTCTGCCATGGCGCGTGGGTGGGCGCGAACAGCAACAGCAACTACAACAACAACAACAACAAGAGGAATTGAACTAAAAACGACAACAAAACGGTGTCAAAATGCTTGTCGCGCATTGCAGCCGCCGCTGGCGACAGCTGCGACAACAACAACAACAACAACAACAACAACAGCAACAAAAACTGAGCTAAGCTCGGCTAAGCTTTTACTTAACGTCTGCGTCGCCGTGGTGAACAAGCGGCGCGCGCGCTGCCGACGTCGCAGCCGCCGCCGTTGACGCCGCCGTCTTGAGAGGTGGCTACTTTGTAGCCGGCGCGCGCTCTCTCGCTCTGCTGCCGCCGCTGCTGCTGCGGCTTGTTGATTTTTGTCGCACAGCTTGCGCAGCTGCCGTCGACGTCGTCGTCACCGTCGCTGTCAACGCTCTGCTGACAACTTTGACTTGGACTTGGACTTGTCTGCCGCGATTGTCTTAACCCGGCCCGGCTGTGTTGCCTGCCTGGTGCTTTGGCTTGGACACGTTTCGGCCTGCACACGTACTCTTAACGCTCTGCGTTTCCACTTCTTGCGTTCAACGTTCAGCGTTCAGCGTTTCTCGAGCGTTTGCAACGTTTCAGCCGTTTCAATCGTTTACCGTCGCGCCTCTCCCTGTCCGCGTCGCGCGTCCCATTTGTTCTGTGACTCCGTCAAACTTCGTCAAGTTTTTTGTTTTGTTTTTTAAGCCGACGAGAAAAACGTGCGAGTTTTCCAAAACACATTCGCCAATCACTTCAAACAGAGTCGCTCACCAAAACTAAACTACCTACGACAGTGCTCAAGTGATATACATCGTATATATATATGTATATATATATATATTTGTTTACCTTTGCTTTCTCCTTGATCAACAAATACTAATTGAGTAAATAAAAGCAGTAAAAAGTTAAACTTAGCTGAACGAAAAGGTTTGCATCTCGAAACCCTTGAAATCTACTTCGGATTTGCCTTTTGGCAGCGGCAACGTCACGGATTAACGCAAAAATTATATATATATTTATTTAAACTATATATATATCATATATCATATAATATATCATATATATATTACTTTATATATCTACTGAAAATTTATTGTATTTGATGCAGTTTGAAATTTATTTTGTCTAAGTCTAAAAGGGTATTTTCTTTTCAACTTTAATCTTAAGTCTTTCGCATAGTTCCTCATCCAAATGTTTTCCATTTTTTTAACTCTTTAAAATATTTCTTAACTCTTCAACTGAAACTAAAACTCTTTGACTTCTTAACAAAGTTTGTCTTTCAGCTGATTCTGATTCTGATTCTAGCTTATCAATATATATATATTTACATTTTTCTTTAGGCCCAGTTGAGACTTGATTCGTAATGCAAACGCTTTGACTTAAAGCTTCCTTCTATTCTGCTTTAGTCAGCAACAAATCTTTGGCTCATTTCAAAACAACTTTCAGCTAGGAAAACTTTGACTTGAGCAAATACTTTAAGTATTTTGCAGTTATGTTTATGTTTGTCCTAGGGGTATTTCACAATCTTAATTGAATTTCGTATTAGCTTTTATCAACTTCTAAACTCTCCAGTTGTAGTATCTGAACTGCACTTCGAATCATGCACCTTGTTTAGGCAGTTTTTTCCACCCTTTTGCATAGATCATATACTTTTTATCATCTTGAAGAGTTATATATAAGTATATGAAGTATATATCTATAAGTTGAAGTCATTTCAAATTGCATTTCCAACCAGCTAAATAGCAGCTTTAGCAACTATTTTTGCTTGTTTAGCCTTTGAGTATTGCTTAAGCTATGCATATGTTCTTCCCGAACTGAATTGATTAATTAATCTAATATTATATATATGTGATAGATAGATTTCTATACATATAATCCAGATCTTGGATAATACATATTTCTAGATCTAGCATTATATATATAGAAATCTAGACTAAGGATTATATATATAGAAATCTATATCTAGTATATAGAAAAGATAATAGATTTCTAACTAGATTAGATTATATATATAATCCTAGATCTAGATTTATAGATTTGTGCTCATATATATTAAAATTGGATACTTCTTACTGGACATACTTCTCTACTCTCTTTACCTATGCCAAACTCAACTAAAGCAAGCCGCAAGAATCTTAAATTACAGTTTATAGATTTGCCAACTCTTAAATAGTCTTTGCTCAGCTGCAGTGGCAACTGTTAACATCTGTCATATAGAGTATTATAATAACTAAACAGACTTAGAGCACTTGAGTAAAGTTTTAAAGGAAGTCAAAGTCTTTATTTATGATGCATTTACTTATTACCCAAAAATTCATTGCTCTTATTGAAAGAGCACGATTAGGAAATACCCCGAATACTGTGCACTCTGCTCTGCTCTTACAAACTCTCTTTCATTCCAACTCACACATCATACACACATGTACCTACACACACTCTTCGTCTGTATTCTATCGGCCCTTCAGCTTATTGAACTTCTCTAATAGATCTAGCAACCTAATGAAATTTCAAATGCTTAAAACTGACAGCAAAATATATGCATATACCAAAGGCCTAGACTCTACTGTATGAAATAAATAGTTTATTCAATTACAATCCAATGAGTAGATCTATTCGAAAAAGGAAATATTTTTCTGTTACATAAGCATTACCTGAAAACAACCACCAAATCTGTTATCTCCATCTCTTATAGTTCTCGAGCTATGCTCAAAAAACCAAATAAAAATTTAACTTTATTTATCCACTCTTGTGCTAGCTTGATAAAATATCATGTAAAATAGCTAGAAAAAAGCTAGTTTTTATAGCTACAGCCACGCCTACTCAGAACTGTTACATACATTTGCCTAGAATCAATATGCCCCATTCTCATCCACCTCGAATAGTCAAACAACAATTGAAATTGTGCGAAAAAGCTTCTCGCATTTTGTTTTTTGTTTTTTTTTTTTTCGTACAGCCGATGCGACGATGCGTATAATCGCTTATCACCTCGGATGTTGTAAATATTTGATAATGTGTTAATCTGCAGTCATTATCAATAGCTGCAGCTGGCGCATTCGAGCATGAAAAGCTGCATAAAGGTGTAAATCGCATTTCAAACTCTATGCAAATTGCTAGCTGGATTACCTGTTGTCTACCTGTCTCGCTCTCTCTCTCGCTCTCGCTCTTTGTGTCTCTGTGTATCATTTACATTTGCAAATCAAATTTGACAGCTGTGGAAAACATAATACGCCGTGAAGTCAAAGCCAAGCCGAATGGAACCGTGTCTAGACGTGTGGCAAGAACTTGATTGGCTTTACCTGCTTACCCACCTAAGTGCAACTTGCAGTTTACCTTGAAGAGTGCGCGCTACTATCTAGCTACCTGGCTACCTGGCTAACTGCCTGATCTGCCAGCATTCATATATCAAAAGTTCCCATAGCTCAGAATACGAGACTCTATTGCCTATTGATTGCTGCTCCACTTGGGAGTTTGTGAAAGCTTTAAGCTTTTTGTGAAAATATTAAAGCTCCAAAAGTATTAATTGATTTAAATTTATAAAGAACCATTTTTGCTCTTCACACATAAGCTTTAAGTTCGTTCTGAAGAGCTTTTACTTTACATTCATATATTTCTTAAAGCTCAAGACTCTTTAATAGCAAGAGCTTTAAGTTACACAATGTTAAAGCTCCAGAAACTTTCAAGGAAGTCAAATTTCGGCTACTCTGCCCAATTTTAAGCTTTCACTTTGCAATTCTTAAAGCTCTTTTTGATTGCTTCTATACATTGCAGAGTTGTTATTAAAGCTTTGAGCTGCCAAGTCTCAAAAGCTAATGTTGCTTTTAATGATTGCAATCTTCTAGTATTATACTTAAGCTTTAAGTTAACACAGCTTTCGAATTGTAATTCTTAAAGCTCTTTGTTATAGAGCTTTTAATTATTAAAGCTTGTATTTCATAAAATTTTCTCTTTGTTCAAGATAGCTTCGAGTAAAAAGTCAAGCTGCAACATTATAATACTTAAAGCTCTTTGCTGGAGAGCGTTTCGTCTTAACATTTACATTTTCTTTTAGTTAAAGTCAGCTTTAAGTGAAAAGTCGAGCTTTAATATTGTAATACTTAAAGCTCTAGAGTCTCTCTTCGAAAATTCTTAAAGCTAATACAGCTTTTATTGCTTGCAATTTTCTATTAGTCCAAGTATATTTTGAGTAAAATGTCAAGTTTTAACATTGTAACTCTTAAAGCTCCAGCAGAGCTTAGTTAACTCTTCTGCTTCCTGTAAGCTGCTCTTTTGATCTATCCATATACCTTAAGCAACTTAAAGCTCATCCATAATTGTTGACCGATTTCTGCAATCACTCGAAATTCTACGCTCTTTGGGGGTATCAATTGCTTTGTCCGTTAGTTATTCAGTTTTAAACGTGGGGCGCTGCGAGGTGAGGGCTGGGTTGGGGGATGGGGGAGCTGAGGGTTGTGGCATTGAAATTATTGTAAGCTGTTAAGCGTGTAGCAAACGCGGCTAAACGGAGAGACGAACAACGAGGTCAAAGTCGGCAGTTGGCTGTGGAGAGCAAAGGACTCGGAGAGTACGGGTTGTGCTGCATGGGGAGTACGGCAAGTAAGGGAGGCAGGATAGTCTATAGAGTGCTGCTAGAGTGTGTGTTGTGTGTGTGTGTGTGTGTTCTATGCTCCATTGTTATGATTGTTGTTGTTGTTGCTGTTGTTGTTGTTATTACCGGCGGAAGAATGGAATTGCCGTTGGATGGATGCTTCTTAGAAGCCAAAGCGAGGGTTGAAAGCGCCGAGCACATTGTCGCGCACTTAACTAAAATTTATATATATATATACAGATATATATATATATATATATATATATTGTTGTTGTTGTTGTATCTATCTATATCTATATCTATTGAGTGACTAACGCGCCAGCTGACGTCCCTTAACATTATTTTCCGAGGCATCCCTGCTGCAAGCGGCTGCCTTTGCCTCAACAACATTTGAGTTTCATTTACAGCGCACGCAATTTTGTATCTATAGACAAACACTCGACTATGTTGTTGTTGTTGTTGTTGTGTTGTTGTTGTGGGTAGTAGGGGTTGCTGCTGCTGTTGCTGCTGCTGATTTTGAACGTGTTGTAATCCCATTTGCAGGATTGCGGATTCAGGAATCAATTACGAATTTAATTTATAGCAGCGCGCGCGTCCTGCACAGGAAGCCAACCATATTTAGAGAGAAAGAGAGCGAGAGAGAGAGAGAGGGGGTGATAAGGGGTGAGAGAGTGAGGGTTATGTCGCTTCTCTCTCATTTTTTTGATCATATTGATTTTGCTCAAGCTGCAGGTTTTTGGCCTTCAGCTGAAGCACTTCATTGAGCTCTTGAAAGCTGTCAAGTCAATGCAGACCATGTAGCTTGACGGAGCAGAGAGAGAGAGGGAGGGGGTAGGGGGTAGACAGAGAGAGAGAGAGAGAGAGGGGGGGTTGGAGTGGAGGCTGGCTATGCGGAGCAGCTTGCAGCTGTCTGACAATGTCAGGTGCTCAACTTGAACTGCTGCAAGTTTCAGCTCCCACCCACATAGCCACCCCCACTCTACCACCCTCTCTCCCAACCCCTCCGCTGCCTGTCAAAACCAAGCTGAAATTCTTTTTTATTTCTTCACATTGCTGAAATGATTTCGGCTACATAAGTTGTGCGCCTTCTCAGTGCTTCAGTTCCTTCCACTCCCCTTGTTCCTCCTCCTCCTCCTCCTCCTCCTTCTCCTCTTCATCACCTTTTTCATCTCCATTCAGCTTCATCTGCATAATGTATACAACAATTTTCTTCTTTTACTTTTCTTTTTTCTTAGTTTCGTCTAACAATTTGGCGCATTTTCACGCGATTTTTGTTTGTTTTGGCTTTTCGCTTCTTTTTTTCCGGCTTGTTGTTGGCTTGGCTTTAATTGCTGTGCAAATGTTGTCGAAAGCTTTGAGAGCTTTAACTGAATTACTCTTAAAGCTGCTTAGCTGCTCCTTCAGCTGTGGCGTCTGCTTCGAGAAATGTAATTATTAGCGTGGAAATAAAAGATTCTTAAGTGAAGCTGGTGTAATCTAGAAGAAGAGCTTAAGAAAGCTTTTGCTTTACAAACTTTTGAAGTAGAACAACAATGCAGCATAAAGAAAGTGAGGCAGAGAGATGGAGAGCAAGGGAAAGAGAGAAAGAGAGAGAGAGTGAAAGAGAGAGAGAGAGAGAGAGAGTGGGAGAGAGAGAGAGAGTGAGAGAAAGGGAACGAAAGCTTAGCATAAGTAGTTAAGCTTTGAAATTATGATGCTTTAACATGCTTAAATCTTAGGTTAATATAGCTAAGCATATGTGTATACGTAAATTTTTGATTCCACAAATGCTAAAGCTTTAAGTTCGTAAGGCAAGCTTTAAAATATGTATTTCTATAGTTAATAAAACTTTTCTAGAATTTAATTTTAATAAAGCTGACAAAAGTTTTCGAGTTGCTTCCATTAATATTCATAACATTGTTAAGCTTTAAATATAGCTGTTCAGACAAGGGAGTTAAAAAGCTGTTAAAACTTTAATATCAAGTAATATACATAGACAAAATATTCATCAAGTTTTCATATATTGAACGAAAAAGCTATTTTGTCAAGGATTTTAAAAGCTTCTTTTGACTTAAATTGAATTTAAATTACAAAAGATTTCTGTCTTTATGCTTCAACTTTCATTGAAAGTTTCTTAAAGCTCTATGTTTTTTGCTTTGCAAAGCTTTTCACTTTAAGTTTTAATTGCATTGATTTTAGTTAACTTATAAGCTTTAACTGTGTTAAAGCTTTAAGAGAGTCTGTAACTCTTAAAGCTCTTTGCGCTAGCTACTCTAGATTTCGTTCGAGCTTTAAGTGACGCTGACTCATCGCATTGACTTCAGCCAACAGCTTCACTTGGCATCACTTAATACAATATCATAATGGCCAAGGAGCAGGCCAGCCCTCGTCCTCGCCCTCGCCCTCGCCCTCGTCGTCGCCCTGGGGGTTGGGGCTGCGTGTGGAGCTGGACGTGGGACGCTGTTTTGTCGCAGTCGACACAAAAGTGAATTCCAATTTCAATTGCACGTCCAAGGAGCCATTCGCATTGTCTGCCACGGCCCAAGGAACCCACCACCCAGCGCGAGTGCCACCCTCTATCTATCTCTCTCTCTCTCTCTCGCTCGCTCTCTCGCTCGCTCGCTCTTGTTGCTTGCCTGCGTCTGACTTTTACATTAATGAGCATGTTTTTATTTATAAGTGTTTTTTTCTTCTGCTTCTTCTTCTACTTCTTCTTCTTTTTTCTCTTGCTTTTGACTTTCTTTTCTTTTCTTGTCTTTTTTGTTCTCCTTTCTCCTTTGCCTTTGTTTGCGCTGCTGTTGTTCGAGGCTTTTCTCGCAGTGTATTTACATTTATTGCGCACAGTTTGACATTTTCTGCTCCTTCTTCTTCTTCTTCTCCTCTCCTTCTCCTTCTCCTTCTTCTTCTTCTTGTTCTTGTTGTGCTTGTGAAACGCTCGATTTCATTTGATGTGCCCGCTGGCGCGTCCTTTTTTTTTCTTCTTCGGCCTGGTCACTCATTTAGCTGATTGCAGTGGTGCCCAAGCCCACTCCCAACCACCCACACCGCCGCCCCCTTTGGCCCCGCCCACTGATCCATTGTTGTGCTGCAGTGTGTCCAACACGCAAAGCTCTCGCGCTGCCTTGTTTACAATCGCACCTCGGCATCGGGCGTTAGCGTTTGCGTTTGCGTTTGCGTCTATTGACCTGCAGAGGGCGCCACTGTGCGCAGCCTGTGGCATAATTGCTGAGAGTTTCGTCCGCCTGGCGCCTTTTTATGGCACCTGCTAGCTCGCTCGCACCCCCTAGCTCTCCCTCTCGCTCCCTCTCACACCTCAGCTTAGTCAAATGCAGGCAAATAAACTTTACACACACGCACACACACACACACACACACACGCACACAGAGTTGCATTTCTAAGAGTTTTTCTTTTATTTTATTTTTTCCTTTTTAATGAGTTGTTAGCTTCGTGCGGTCAGCAGGGGCAGCAAGGGGTGGGGGCGTGTCTAGTGGCTAGTGGCAGCCTCTGCTTTGGCTCAGTTGCTTTTTGCTATGTTGATTTGCGCTTTTTGCATATTAAATGAAAAGTTTTGCTTTTTAGCGCATCATAAAAAAGTTCTCTGTGCGGGCTCAGGTGTCGTGTTTTCATTTACACCTGCTGCCTGCCTGTCTGACTGCCTGTTGCTTGTTTGTTGTTGTTGTTGTTGTTGGTGTTGTTGGTGTTGCAAGAGCAAGTTTTAGCTACAATAAATTTGCAATTAATAATTTGTTTTATGATAATATAAGAATTAGAGCAACTTTTCTTTTAACAAGGATAAAAGAAGTTGGCAAAGCTGAGCTGAAGTCAAAAAAAAAAGTCAAAGCTCAAAAAGAGTTTGAAATGTGTAGAAGAAGAAGAGGAAGGATGCTGTAAGACAGATATCTATATATACCAGTTAAATAGAACCTATATATAACCAAGTTAACTAAGGCTCAGCTGAGGCTCTGCCTTGATTCTATGCTCTTTAAATACTTTTTGGCCTGAAAAGTAGCTAGAATTGCATTTGACTAAGTCTAACATCAATTTAAAGGATGCTTCACTTTCTTTCATAAGTCTTTCCACTTAAAGTCAAATATATATGACAAAGACTTGAGCGTGATTCAGAATAAGACATATAGAATAGAAGTAATCCAATTTATAGCAAGCACTTCTTTATGCAATTCTCATAAGTCAAATTCCAGAAAAATGCTGCAATAAAAATTGCTTTATTTGATGAAAAATTACTTTATTCTATGATATGAAATAAAGGAATACAAAATAAATACATTGTCAAAGTATTTGATAAAAAAAACAATTGCTCATGCCTTTCTATGCAATTCTCAAAACTCAAATTCAAGCGAATTGCGTCAGAAAAAGAATAAGAAATAAGTATATTCCATAATATGAAATGAATTAGTTGAATATATAATACATAAGCAATAAATAGTTAAAGCATTTGCACCAACGCCTCTCTATGCAATTCTCAAAACTCAAATTCAAGCGAATTGTTTAAAAAAGTAACAAGAAATAAGTATATTCCATGAAATGAAATGAAATAGTTGAAGATAAAATACATAAACAATAAATACTTAATGCATTTGTTACAAAAACTCAGCACTAACGCCTCTCTATGCAATTCTTAAAACTCAATTTCACGCGAATTGCGTAAGAAAAAGGGCAAGAAATAACTATATTCCATGAAATGAAATGAAATAGTTAAAGTTAAAATACATAAGCAGTAAATACTTAAAGCATTTGCACTAACGCCTTTCTATGCAATTCTCAAAACTCAAATTCAAGCGAATTGTCTATAAAATAACCAGAAATAACTATATTCCATGAAATGAAATGAAATAGGGAAAGATAAAATACATAAACAATAAATAGTTAAACCACTTACTGCCAAAAACTAAGCAGCAACGCCTTTCTATGCACTTCTCAACAGTCAAATTCAAGTAAAATCCACATAAACCGCATGAAATTTTGCTTTATTATCTGATTTAAAGACAATTAATGAAAAGGAAATAAATTCTTAAAGCATTTCTCAACAAATACTAAACACAAAACGAAATTTGTGTCTGCCTACTCGACGCAATTAACCTGCGCGCATGCAATCAAGATGATATAATAGGTATTAGGTTACATATGGCGATTAAGCGGCAATAATCAGACTATGGAATGGAATGGAATGGAATGCGAAAGCGATTAAGACGTAAGCATCGATTACCCAATTCCCAAAATAATTGCATAGATAATAATTTAACACGAAATTGTAATAGGATGCGCAGCAATTAGGCAAGCTATCAGATTTTACTTGGTGTGGATGGAGAGAGAGAGGGGGAGAGGGAGGATGGTAGATAGAGAAAGAGAGATAGAAATTTGAAATTTGTCAAATTCTTTTTTTCTTTTGGGCTTGGGAAGAAATGAGGCCAAATCAATCAGAAAATGGCAAATTGAAAGCACCAAATGGCAGACTAAATAATGGCCGACAATTTCGGGCGTATATAGATATATATATATATACAGATATCTATATATATATATGTATATAGTTAGCTTTTTGGCTGGCAGGATATTTGCCATTTGCTAGCAAGCAGCCAGCGGCATGTGTTGTAGGCGACTGTCTTCTGAGTGTAACAAGGACGAGGAGCAGGCGCTGGGGCGGTGGGGCGTGGCAGGGGTCAGACAACAAGGGAAGCTGCTGCCACGGCTGCTGCTGCTGCTGCTGCTGAGACAGAGACAACGCGAAGTCTGCGAAAAACATTTGCTTCAGTGTGTGTAAGTGTCTCCCTATGTGCGTGTGTTTGTGTGTGTGTGGTGTTAGGAATATTGTCAAGCTGTTGTTGTTGCTGTTGCTGTTGTTGTTGTTGCTGTCGGTGTGAATCTTGTGTACTTTTGGCCACTCCTTTGGCTAACGCCCAGCATTTGGCTCACACAGCACAGCCCCATTCGCCTGCGTCTTGGCCAATCGCTTGTGTAAACAAACCGAGGCGAGTTTCCTCTTAGCCATGGCCCTACCTAGCCCTGCCTACCCCCTCCCACCCCCCTAGTTCCTGCCACACTTGCTGCTTACAGTCGCCCTCTCAGCAGCTCGTGAAGTTTTTCACACAAAAAGTGTTGGCTGCCCAGTCGTTGCGCCCACTCTCTCTCTCCCTCCCACTCTCCCCCTCTCTCTCTGTCTCTCTCTCACTCGCACTCTTTGGCAAATGCAGCACGATTATTCATATTGCAGCTTGTGCTTTGGCCATCCATTTATCTTGCCACATTGTGTTGCCACGCCACGCCTGCCACCGTCCACCGTCCACCGTCCGCCTCCCGCGCTTCGTTTCGCTTGCGGCGTGGCTCGCAAAACGCTTTTGTGTGTTTAATTGCTTGTGAAGAGCGCTTTTCAATGGAAAATGCACACACACACACACACAAAAAGCAAAAACAACAACAACAACAAAAGTCATGAAAATAAAAGAAAAGCTGAATAGAAGTTGAAGCAGAAGAAGTAGAAGAGGAAGAGGAAGAGGAAGAGGAAGGTGAAGGTAGAAGCAAAAGAAGTTGTAAAGCAAATGGCAAAAGCTAAAATTTTGACATTTGCGGCCGAGCCTAAAACGTTATTTGGCACCTACTTTACCTACGTCTCTACACTAAGTACAACTGTCTCAACCCCTCTCTCTCTCTTCGCCTCATCCCTTAACTACCAGCTCTTCCTCTCTCTCTCTCTCTCTCTGTGCATTAATTAAAACACAAATGATTCGCAACACGTTTGCACAAAAAGTTCCTTAATTCCATTTGTGCAGACACTGAAAATGCCGAAGCATACTTTACAGCAGCATCAGTTGCTGTGGCTTCGTGTGTGTGGGGGGGTTGGGGGTTGGTTGTTCAGGGGGTTGAGCGTGTGTGTGTGTGATTTGAGAACTAGTTTCATTCAAAAGAAACTTTACAGCAAAAGTTCAATTGCAACGGGGAAGAAATACTCTGTAGAAATATATACATCTAGAGAGATGGATGAAAAGAGGTAGAGAGAAAGAGCAAAAGAGAGAGGGAGAGCGAGAGAGAGTGAGAGAGACTGAAGAAGTGAACGTAAGAGACAGAGTAAACGAACAGATGAAGAAATGTATAAAATAGAAAGACTCTGTAAAGAGAGTGAGAGAAAGATATAGAGAAGGAGAGCTTAAGAAATATATGGAAAGATAGATGGATTGAAAGATAAGTAGAGCGAGAAAGAGTAAAAGAAAGAGAAGGAGAGAAGAGCATGAGATATTCAGAGGGAGAGATAGATGAAGAGAGACAGAGAGACAGAGGAAGTGAAGTGAAGTGAAGGAAGTGAAGAGAGTGAATGGGAGAGACCAAAAGATGGAAATAAATATAATGAGAGAGAGTGATAGAGACAGAAAGAGAGAGAGAGAGAGAGAGAGAGAGAGAAGAGAGAGAAAGAATTATATGGGGAAAAAAGAAGTAAAGACAAAGAAATAAAGAGGCATAACAAATATGACAGATATATATAGAAGGAGAAATCCAGAGAAAGAAAGTGAGTGAGAGAAAGAGAGGGAGAAAGAAAAATATATTGAGAGAGATAGATAGAGAGACATATCGAAATAAAGATAGCAATAGAAGAAGAATGTGTGGAAATAGGAAAGAGAGAGAGAGAGAGAGAGAGAGAGAGAGAGAGAGAGAGAGAGAAAGAGTGAGAGAGTGAGAGAGAGAGAAAGAGAGAGAGAGAGAAAGAGAGAGAGAGAGAGAGAGAGAGACAGAAAAAGAGTGAGAGAGAAAAGGCAAGGTAAAAAGTGAGAGATAGCAAGAGTGAGGGCGAGAGATAAAGAGGGAAACAATGAAATAATGAAACAATGAAACCTAGAGAAATGGAGATAAGAGAATGGAGAACAGAGATAGGGAACTAAATATATGTTGATATATAAAGACATAAAGAGAAAAGAAGAAGAGCGACAGTTAGAAGGAAAAGGACAGATAGGGGGAAAAGATAGAGGTATATGAAAAGAGATAGATAGATAGACAGAGAGAGAATACCAAAGTGAAGCAGTCAAATCAAAAAGAGAAAGAGATAGACAGCGAAATCTTTACTTTACTTTAGTTCAATTGACTGCCTGCACCCTATATACCCTATTCGTTCCATTGCTAGGGCATTCATCGGGCAGCAGACGGCAGACAGCAGACAGCAGGAATCAGGCATCAGGGAATCAGGCATCAGCTCGGAATGCACTTTGTTTTTCACACATTGCCCTAACTGATTAACTTTTGTGTGAGCTGAAAAAACAAAAACAGTTGCAGCAGCAGCAGCAGCAGCAGCAGCATCAGCTACAAAGCTGCAGCATGCGTATGCTTTGTACAGTTATACAAACACATAGAGAGAGAGGGAGAGTAAGAGAGGGAGAGAGAGGGAGTGAGTGAGAGTGAGAGCAGAGCAGACAGCGCAGTGCAAACAACGTATAAAAGGCAATGTCTGTGCGGCGTCTGTCTGCTCTCTGTGTGTGTGTGTGTGTGATAGACAGGCGTGAAGTTAATTAAACAATAAATACACACACACACACACATACGCGCGCACGTTCGCTTGCATAGAGTAAAAGAGAGAGAGCGAGAGAGCGAGCGAGAGCGAGCGCGCGTGAGTTAAAAATGGCGAAAAACTATGGACTACACTTGGCAGCTGCTGGCGTGAAATTCAACACAACACCGATGCCTATGTGTGTGTGCGTGTGTGTGAGTGTGTGTGTGTGTGTGTCGGCACACATATGCATTAAGCTTGCTGTTGTTGTTGTTGTTGTTGTCGCTTTGCGCTGTAATTGAGCAATTGCCGTTTGCTGGCGGCCTTTTTGCCGGCAGTTGGCAATTTGCTTGGCGCTCCAAAGTAGGCAACAAAACGTGGCCAGCGGCTAGAAAGAGATAGAGCGACACACACAGGTGCAGGTGTGTGTGTGTGTGTGTGTGTAAATAGTTGCTTACAATTAACTGTTTGAGGCTAACCAATGCGTTTCAAGCACTGCCAAGACTCGGTGCTAAGTAGCGAGTAGAAAGAGAGAGGGACAAACAGAGACTTAGAGAGGTAGACAGAGAGAGACTTAGAAAGAGAGATAGACAGAGAGAGACTTAGAGAGAGAGAGAGAGTAAGAAAGAGTTAAAGAAAATTCTTAAGAAAGCTCGAGCACAAGGAAATAGAGCAAAGATAAACACAAAATGGAACTGAAGCTAAATGAAGAAGATATGACATATATACAGTAGTATATAGTAGTAGCAGAAGAGTCTATAAGCTATTATTCGCTATAAAGTAACGAGTGGAGAAAGTAGCTAGTGGAGAGTAAGCAGCAGCAATGAAAGGTAGAATGTGGTAAGCAGAGAGTGGAAAGGAACGAATGAAAAATAGCATATGGAGTGGAGAGTGTGGGATGTAACGAGTGGAAAGAGGCGAGTAAATAGTAGCGAGTGGAGAGTAGAGAGTAACGAGTAAAGAGTAACGGACGGAAAGTAGAGAATGCAAAGTAGCGAGCGGAATATAATGAATGGAAAGTAACGAGTGAAAAGTAACGAGTGGCAACTTGCTGAAGGAAACTAGCAAGGGAAGGGTACCAAGTGAAAAGAATGAATTTAAAATTATCAGAGAGTGGAAAGTAACGAATGAACAGAAGCGAGTGAAATAGTAGCGAGTGCAAAGTGACGAATGGAAAGAAGTGAACGAAAATCAGTGAGACGAAAGTAGCGAATATGAAGAAGCGAGTGGAAAGTAGCGAGTGAAAAGTAACGAATGAAAAGCAACGATTGCAAGAGACGAAAGTAGCGAGTATGAAGTAGAGGGAGGAAAGTAGCGAGTGGAAAGTGACGAGCGATAAGAAGAGAATGGAGACTGAGCCAGTAACAAAAGAGAATTCCGTTGATTAAGCAAAAGAAATGGCTATTCGTCTGCCTGTCTCTGCCTCTGTCTGCCTGTGTTGATTACTTTTTATTGGCTTAACGAGAGAAAATCCAAGCCAATTCGCGAGAGAGAAACGCAGTCAGGACGAGTCTCGAATGCCCTGCAGACATACAGATAGACTATATCCAGTCAGTCAGCTATATATATATATATATATATATATATATATATATATATATATATATATATATATATATATATATATATATATATATATCAGCGTAACACGCTTCTCGAGTAATATTAATCGACTTAATTTTGCTAATATATTTTTGTAATAAGCTCTTTGCTAAAGAGCATTGGAATTTGCACACATGAAGCAGAAACAGAGAGAGACAGAGAGAGGGAGAGTAAGAGAGAGAGAAAGAGAGAGAGTGGTAGAGAGGCGTTGGGGGGGGGCGAGCTGCTACACAGCTCCATTAATATGCGGCATATGAACTGTGCTTATGTGGCGCCCGAGTGCCTTGGTCTCCTTAGTCCTTCGTTTCACGTGCTTCGTCCTGCGTCCTGCGTCCTATGTAAATGCTGCGATTCTTATCCAATCGTGTGTCCGTCTGCGTGTCTGTGTGTGTCTGAGAGTGTCGGTGTGCACACACACACACACACACACGCACACACACACACACAGAGCTACTCTGTCTGCGTTTACATAAGGCTAGACATTTATTATGGCGCGATTCTTTGGCTTTGTATTTGTGTTTGTTAAAGCCAAGCCATGTGCGTGTGCCTCTGTGTCTGTGTGGGTGTGTCGGTGTGTGTGTGTAACAAGCTTTCATTGTTTTTGGCAGCGTGAAATTCAAGTTTATGCTAATTTTATTGATTGCCATTTGCACACAGGCAGACAGGCAGTGGGCGTGGCCAGGGCAAAGACAAGCGACCAAACGACATTTTTCTCCAAGCGAGAGAGAGAAGAGAGTGAGTGAGCGCAATTGGGGCTAAAACTAAATGCTTCAAGCTGGCTAATGGCCAGCATAATGTTGTTTATTATTTACACACACACACACACAGACACGCGCCAGTCAAAGTGTTAACCCATTCGTCGTCACCTTTTTGCCCCCAACATATTTGGATAATTTAACGCGCGCCGCTTGTAAATTTTCACACACACAGACACACACACACACACACAGAGAGACATCTATACAGGCGCAACTAAACCATGTTAAGCAAATAAACATGCCCACCCAACGGCGTGTGTGTGAGCGAGCGCGCTAGAGAGACCACTCCTGCCCACACCAGCCTGCCGCCTCTGCCCACCCATGGGCAAGGCAGCCAGTCAAATAAACGCCGTCAAATAAAGTTTTTCAGATAATTATGAGGCAGCCAGCAGCTGCCCTGTCTATGTGTGTGTATGTGTGTGTGTGTGTGTGTGCACACATAAACTTTTAATTAGCTACAAAGCGCCAACAAAAAATCAGACGAAATTTACTATGCGACGCTTCTATGGCCAAATAGCAAGCGCAAGTGCGACAGAGTGAGCGCCAGAGTGAGTGAGAGCAAGAGCGAGAGCGTGAGTGTAGTAAACGAGAGCGCACTTACGGCTAAGCTCGCTCGCTCTCGCGCCCGCTGCAGATGCTGTGGTGTAAGTCTTATTCAACACACCACAGCAGCAGCAGCAGCAGCTGCCCACTCACACACACACACACACACAGGCAGAGCTAAATCAATATACAAACAAGCGGCAGAGAGTGAACAGCAGCAGCAGCAGCAGCGGCAGCTTTTGGCCAGGCGTTAGTCGGCATTTTGGTTGGTTGTTTTTTAACACCTTCTGAGCATATTTCGAGCATTTTGCTTTAGTTGTTGTTGTTGTTGCTGTTAATATCCATTTACTCTTTCAGTTACAGCGCAGCGGCAGCGCTGCCTTAACAATTGAACTGCAATTAACATAAGGAAGACTTTACTTAAGCCAAACAGATATATATATATATATATACATCTAGTCAGTTGATATTCTAATTCAACTAATCGCCTTTCACTCCACAGCCACAGGTCTCAGCATCCTCATTGTCTTTTCTTCACCACGGCAACAGCTACGACGACGGCGACGTTGGCGTCGCTGCTGCTGTAATTTTTCACACCACAGACACTCACACACACACACACACACAGCCACGCAAAGAAATGTTGTCACCTCTTACACAGTTACAACAACAACAACAACAACAACAGCAGCAGCAAGAGCAGCAGCAGCCACCACGACGTCGCGCCATTTCACTCACACACACGTCGCAGAGGAGTTAACATTGCCGCCGCCATTGTGAGGTGTGGTGTTAACTAGCTGGCGCGTCGTCTGTGTGTGTGTATGTGTGTGTGTGTGTGCATGCTCTCTGTGCGTATGTATGTATTTGTGGTTAAACTTGTCACACAAGCTGAGCCAGTGCTCAGTAGCAGCAGCAACAACAACAGCAGCCTGTCGGGTAGCAAGTTCAACGTCGTCGTCGTTGCGCTTGTCGTCTTTTTCTTGCGCACAGGCGACGCAAATAGTGCCAGCCAGCTCACACACACATACACGCTGCTTGTGTTATTATGCTTCCTGTATGTATGTGTGTGTGTGTGTGTGTGTATGAAAACGTGTGACAAAATACATTTGCGTTGCCGTTTTTGCTTTTTGGCGCCGTCGCCGTCGCCGCTGCCAAAGCTTCTTTGTCTGCTGTTGTCTATGTGTGTGTGTGTGTGTATGTGTGTGTGTATGTGTGTGTGTGTGTATGTCTTCTGCTTGAGCTTTGCCTTTCATTTGCACGCCTCGTCTCTGGCCGTCTCGCTCACACCCACGCCCACCGCCACTGGCCGTGTTTGCGCAAACTTAGCGTCAAGTTTGTCACACGCGCGCCTGTCCAGCTCTTCTTCTACTTGCTGCCGTTGTTGTTGTTGTTGTTGTTGTTGTTTTTGCTGCTCTTCTTTTTGCTCGGCTTTTTCGCACTTGCGAATTTGTACGCTGCTTAGGCGTCGGCGCCGAAGTCGCTGTCGCTGCCGCTGCCACCACTGCTGCTGCCACTGCTGCTGCTGCTGGCGTTGCTGACGCTGGCGCTGCTCCTGTCGCGACATAAATCTCCTGTATTTACATTTGCGAACGCACAAAAGCTGCCAAAGCGGCTAAAGCGCGTTTAACTTTGAAATGCGGCGCCTAATCCGCACTTATCACTCCCCCCCCCTCGCCTCACCCCTCCCCCTGCTGTAGGTGTGGCCGTTAGCTGAAGCTGATATTCTAATTGGACATGAAGTTTTCGTTTAGCAGTCGCAACTCAATTGGAAAATTTGCTTGCATAAAGTCCAATTGGAGTAAAAAAGCTCGTTTAAATATATGAAATAATCAATTCTGATTGGTAAATGAACAAAGGTATTTTCCATTTAAAATGTCCAATTGGAAAATTTACATTTATAGAGAGCTAAAAGTTAGAATTGTTGAGAAATCTTATTGGAGTGAAAAATATATAAATTAAAACAATAAAAAATTAAAATAATCCAAATTTAGTTCAAATTCTTATTAAAATCATAAATTCTTATTAGAAGTCTTATTGGATTTAGCTGATTATCTTAACAGATTAAGTTAAAAATTATATAAATTGACTTAAATTCCTTCAAGACTTTTGCCTACGATCACTTTTACAGTTACTCTGCCTCTCCACACAGGCGCTTTCTCTATATTCTGATCAGAGAAAAAGGTCAGTCTAGGTCAAATCAGCACGCACTGTGTGTGTTCCAACTGGACTGTCTGCCTGTAGCTCCTGCTCCTCTCTGTTTGCCTTATCTGTGTTGCCTT
This sequence comes from Drosophila nigricruria, assembly GCA_037075265.1. Classification (NCBI taxonomy): domain Eukaryota; kingdom Metazoa; phylum Arthropoda; class Insecta; order Diptera; family Drosophilidae; genus Drosophila; species Drosophila nigricruria. Next base: position 10,815,875 of record JBAMCI010000107.1, on the reverse strand, counting down.
TTATCGCATTTACTGTGCTTTACTCACCTCACCTCTGCCCAGCAAGCCTATACACCCCACCCCACCACACCACATCACATCACATCACACATACGCTCTGCTCCTTGCACAGCACATTTATCAAGTCGCCCGCTCACTTCACCTCGCCTACGCCTTCGCCTCTCCATCTCCCTCTCCCTCTCCCATCGCCAGCAAAACATTTGACCATTGAAGCGCATTTTTCGCTTGCGCGTCATTTGTCAACTTGGCCGTTACCCCAAAACCCAACACATCAGCCGTCCCCCTCTGCCCACTCTCCTCTCCTGAAGCTGCTTTCTTTTGTATTTGGTTTATTTTCTTCTTCTTTTTGGCTATGATTTACTACACTCTAGCAGATTATTTTTATTTTTTCTGTTTTTTTTTTTTCTTATGCGCTGCTCTCATTTGGAGGCATTTTTCTGGCGCGCTGCACTTTTGGTGTCAGCTGCCTTGTTACTTCTAACACGCTTCATGCTGCTTGTCACACGCCTTGCGACGGGCCGGCGCTGCCGACGTCGGCGCCGCTGCCGCTGGTTGGTTTGTCACAGTCGTCTTGTTGTTTGTCTGCACACACACACACTCACACAGACATAAGCACACACACACACAGAGCAAAGCGTCAACTCAACACTTTGGTTTTAGGTTTTCTTATTGGAGTCGCGCTCTCAGCGTATAGTCTCTCAGTCTGCCCTGCTCCCACACTCTAGCAGCCGCAGTGCGCAACATACCCAATCGACGACGACTCACTCGCACGCCCAGCAACAACAAACTCAACACACCACTGCACGCTCTCTCTCACTCTGGCTCACTCAACACTCGACTGCTACTCGCCAAAATGCGCTGCCCACCCGGGCAGCGACAGCGGCAGCATTGTCGTCGTCGTCGTCGTTCGTATTGTTTGTTGTCTTCGGGGGTTGCGCTGCCTGCGTACGTCTGTGTATTTTCCAGTTTGGAAGCGACCGGCGTGTAGTTCGTATCGGCGTCGTCGTCGTTGGCCCGTCTGTGTCAGTTATTTTTGTCGTGAACGTTCTCAACCAAAAGCACATTTCCCATTTGCCTTCTTCTTGTTTCTTTTTTTTTTCTGGTTGGAAGCTGCACAATTTGTTAATAACAATAAAGAGCAGCTGTGCCAACGGCAGCAGCTCAAGTAAAAGCAGCAGCAGCAGCAGCAGCAGCAGCCGCTTTCAATAAGCCTGCGTCGCCGTCGCCGTTGCCGTCGTCGCGTTGACGTTTTGCCGCCGCCAAAACAAATTATTTTTTAGAAATTTCAAAAAGAAAAAAAGAAAAATACAAATACAAAATAAATAATTTTTTTTTTGAAACAACAAAACAACAAAAAAATAGAGATAAATATATACTACACAAATATGTGCGTGTGTGTGTGTGTGTGTGTGTAAACAAAAGTAAAATATACAAAATAAATTAATTCAAATTTTTATTAAATATATTTATATAAAGAAATTTAAAGAGATAAAGAGAGAGAGAGAGGGATAATCCAAGTACCTGTTTCCGAAAATCGAACTCGAATTCGAACTCGAAATTACGTTCATTTTTTGTACAATTTATTGCGTGACGCACATGTTGTTGTAAATTGTAATGTAATGAGATACGACGTCCAGGAGCTGCTACTTCATCAGTCTGCTGAGGATCCATTCGCCAGGTTCGCAAATGGGATGGCATATCATCCATTTCTGCAGCTCTCGCAAAGACCCACTGACTTCAGCGTCTCGTCGCTGTTGACGGCGGGTAGCAACAGCAACAGCAACAACAACAACGGCAGCAACAACAACACCAACAACAGCAACAACAACACCAACACCAACAACAACAGCAACAACAACGCAGCTCAGGCACTCAGTTCGCCTGGCTCGGGCGGCGCTGCCAACTTTCGCGGCTCGCCCTCGCAGCTCTCCCCGCTCAGCAATCACAGCAACAACAACAACAACAACAACAATAATAACAACAACAATAACAATAACAACAACAACAAGAACAACAATCACTTGAACAGCAGCGAATCGGCGCTAAGCGGCAGCCAGGCCAATACGCCAACGGCAACGCCGCCGCCGCCGCCGCTGCCGCCGTCAGTGGGAGCTGTCGCCGGCGCTGGAGCTGGGCCGCTGCCGTCTTTACCCGCGCACCACTCGCCCAGCGTTGCCCCGCCGCCAGGACCGCCACAGCAGCAGCAACCACCTGCAGCTGGGCTGCCACATCCAGCGCACCCGTCGCATCCGCCGCCGCTGCCGCAGCAGCAGCAGCAGCAGCAGCAGCAACAGCAGCATTTGGGGCCGCAGCAGCAGCCGCCGCCGCCGCCATATTTCCCGGCCGCAGCACTTGCAGCACTGGCCGGCAGTCCGGCGGGGCCGCATCATCCGGGGCTGTATAGCGCCGCCGGCGGTTTGCGCTTCCCACCGCATCCAGCGCATCCGCACGCCCACCATCCCCTGGGCACCGCCTACACCACCGCCGAGGACGTGGTGCTCGCCTCGGCCGTTGCCCATCAGCTGCATCCGGCGATGCGACCGCTGCGCGCCCTCCAGCCCGAGGACGATGGCGTCGTCGACGATCCCAAGGTCACGCTCGAGGGCAAGGATCTCTGGGAGAAGTTCCATAAGCTCGGCACCGAAATGGTCATCACAAAGAGCGGCAGGTAAGCCAAGTGATCCCAACAAGTCAGACCCATCAAATCCATCTCTAGCCTTAGACCAGCAGCATTGGATCCCTCCGATCCGGGGGCTCATAGGGTGCAGCAAGGCATTGATGTTGCCCAAACAGCGCTGAGATCTGTGATCCCAGCTCTGTAGCTGCCATAGATGCAATGCCATCGCTCAAGACGAATCCTACGCTTTGGGCTCTCTTGAGATCTGTAAACTGTGTAAACTTGATAGAGGAAGTCCTTAAGTGCTTAGGAAGGTTTTACAATTTGAATGAGATTTTCAATCTGAATCTGTGATCTGATTGAGCTGTAGCTCTATGTGTTCGTTCTATGAGTGAACTGAGATTAGTTAAAGTTGATAAATATATCCAGAGATCTTTGATCTGTCAACTCCTTAACTCTATTCTCTTATTGAGCAATAGAAATTTTTGTTTTATCTAGGATTCGATGACGTTGTGAGGTCTAAACAATAAGTTCCCAAGTGCTCATAGCTATGATCCTTCGATCTATAGCTCGATAGATCTTATAATACTACTACTACTTCTTTTACCTCCTTGAAACGTCCAGTGCTTGTGCTCTATTTGCTGCTTAAGGCATATATCTTTATATTGAGTAATGTTTATGTTGTGATATAAGATATTTGACAAGTGATTCCGAGAGATCTATGCTCTATGATCCTTTTGTGAAAACTCGAGTGAAATTTCTATTGCTTAGTCTTCTCTGATTTTTATTTCAAAGTGAACTTCATTTGACTTCTAACCAAGTTTAGATCTATATAAACTCTATTTCCTCTTTGGGCTATAGACTTTTTGTTCCCATTTCGAATGCAGTTTTTGTAGGTATCAAAGCAAAGCAAAGTGAACTCCAAGGACAATCAAAGTAAGGTCCTTATATGTTGCCTAAGGGTTCTTTAGATAGCCACATCACTTCGAGTGCTCTCACTGCCTTTTGGGTTAATAACTCTCTAGCCTAGCCTATCCTGTATTTGCAGCTGATAATGAATATATTATGTATTTATAATGTATTTGATTTTCATTCATTGTTTTGAAGTTACAAACAACAGTTCTACAGATTCACTCCACAGACACTTCATAGGACAGACCTTGATGGTTTTCTCTATAAAAACTCCAGCTTCTTCGGAAATTTGTTGCTTCTCTATATAGAATTTTTGCTGTCAATTTCCATGCCTTGCTCTGAATTTTGCTCATTGTTTTTGTTTTCTTATCAAATCAAAGTTTTTGCCAGAAAAATAAGGTCTTACGACCTTTCCAAATCAATTCCAACTCCAATTGCCTATGCATTGCTTAGGAATACTTCGTATACTTCTTCTCTATATAAACTATAAACTAGAACTATATATTATATAACATATATAACTGTATATCTATATATAATCTCAACTAGAGCAGCTCATATTTTTAGCTGCATTTGTTTGTACTTACCATCATGGTAATACCCATAAGATTTTCCGTAGTAAAACCTTTTAGTTTTCTGTATTCCGTTCAACAATGTTTCTAGCAGCTGCTTAATGGATTCAACTGCTTTCAAAGTCGTCTAATTATATCCTCAGTTCATTTCTCCTAGCTAAGTCTGTCCTTTATATTCAAACCTAATTCCTGCTAGAGGCTTACCCTTTCGTATGCTCCATATAATCTATATATAAGCCATACAAGTCGAATCTTACCACTTAACTTCTAGATATGCCTATTTGTTCAAGTTTTGATTTCCGTCCGTCCTTCCGTCCTTCCATCCGTCCTTCCGTCCCTCCTTGCATCCCTTCTGAGTTGCTTCAGCCCGCTCCTTTGCTAGTACTTCTTCAAGTCAAACTTCCTCGCTTTTATAGGCCAAAAACCTCTAACTAGATAGGCCGTTTGGGATATACTCAAAATCTTTTTGGCCCTGACCATTCAGTGCTGCCAGTTGGACAGACGCCGCTCGTTCAAAACGTTTTCGCGTAGGTCAATGCTTGAGCATCAAGTTGAGCGATGTGTGAGAGAAACCCCAATGCTTGGGCAACCTTTATCCTTGCCAGCTACTTAAGCACGTGTGGCGTCTCAAGCATCTTAACGTTCTAATGTGGCACACACAGACACACTCTCTCTCTGTCTGTCTCCGTCTGTCTCCCTCTCTCACTGTCTCACTGTCTCACTGTCTCTCTGCCTTGAAAGTAGGTGAAAAAGCAACGCATTTTAGAATCCTCGTAAGGATATATTCACGAACAGTCTGTGCGTGCCTTCGTTATCCTCTTTAGACGCTGTGCTTGGCGCGTGAAAATGCGTTTCAAGATTCACACCTACTTGAAAGAGCGAGAGTTATTCATATGAGTATCTACTGAATGGCAACTGAATCTCTCTCTGAGTGCCAATTGAAGCACGCCACAGCGACACAAGGTGAATAACTGAAGTGAAATGAAGTGAATGTGTTGGTTTGATACTGTGAATAGTCAGCAAGTGTATTCATGTGCACTCATGGGAGGATTCGTCATAGCAATTTGATGTATAACAGTTGTATTCACTTGTATTCACTTCCATATTGCTTGAGTGTTGCTTTTTTTTTAGTCAATCCTATTCGTATGTTTAAGCTTTGAATATGTTTCTGAATACACTCATGTATTCATCTCTTTTGAGAATGCAGATTCAAGCATATATGAATCTCAATTGTATTCATATATATATTCATAAAGCACTCTCATCTCTAGAATTTCTGCATTTTGTATTCATTCAATTGTGAGTACATTCGTCTGCTTATTCTATGAGTGTGTGAATATTTCCATATTTTTTTAATAAAAAATATAAATTCATTTGACACAGTTGAAATTGTTTTGCTACATATATTCGAGCATTGATTATTGAAATATATATATTTGTGTATATGAGTGTATTCAATTATTCAGTATTCAGTATTCATAGCAAAAGAAATATGATTTATTAAATATAATTATATTATATATTTTTTTATGAATCATAAACATAAAATTCTAAAAAATCTGCAGTCGAAATTTATTCACTTAACACTCATGAATATATTCATAAAATTAATGTGAAATTATGAAATTTGTGTGAATACGTAGAACAGTCCATCAGATTTATAAACAATATATATGACATCACAGTGATTCACTTGTATTCATTTGTATTCATTCATTCATTCATTCATTCATTCACTACAGATGTGTGTATATGAATAATAGTTAATATATCTCCATATATGCTTTATTACTCTTTATCTTACTAAATTTTATATATCTGTTTGAATATTTGAGTGTTTGAATATTGCAAGTATTCACTTTTATTCATTACTCATTCATTATTCAGTTTCTGAATATATTTTGTTATCAATATTTGAAGTATTCACTTCAAATGTAATCAAACTCACATTATTTAATGAATATCTATACACTCAATTGTTTTGTTTCATAACTCAACATTCACTCAAATGATTCATATGAATATATTTGAATATTCATTTAGAATTTTGTTATTTCCAATTATATGTTCAGCTTATGCATTCACATTGCTTCACAGCTGTGGTATTTATTCATTTAGTTATTCACTCATTCACTTATTCACTCAATGATTCATTACGTTTTCGCTTTTGTTTTGCCAAACTACAAATTTCTTTGACGCCTCAAACGACGTTTTAAGCTTTTCGCCCTTCGACCTCCCTCCCGCCCTTGCTACGCCTGAAATACCCTAGCTAAAGCTGCGGCTAGTGGGTCGGCAAGGCTGATGGGCTGGCCTGGCCGGGGCTGGGCTTCCTCTATGGGCCGCTGCAACACCAAAAGCTAAGCAAATATTTGCAAAAATAGTTTTTTTTTTTATATTCGCCAACAGAAAAGAAAAGTTTCTCGTGCCCCGTCGTCTGCTGGGCGTCTGCTGCGTGGGCGGCGGCGGTGGGCGTGCCATGCTACAGCCACGCCCACCATTGACGCGCCCAAACAAAGCAGGCGCGCCGCGCCGCCTTTATAAATATGTAAACTTGCATCGCGCTGCTGCGCTACGCCAAAAAGTTTATTGCCCCCACTTGCTCGCTCTCTCTCGCTCACTCAGTCTGTTGTTGTCTCGCTCGCTCGTTAATCCTTAAGCTCATTAGCAGCTGGCGCTCAAGTGTGAAACTAAACCAAGTGGCCATCCATAAACATAACCACTCCAACTGCCACGCCTACACCTCGCCCTAGAGCCTCCCTCTCCCTCTCTCTCGCTCTCTCTCGCTCTCCCTCTCTCTCTAATGAGTTTAGTCGGGGTCAGCGCTAGGCGCACAGAAGCTGAATGCTGCGAAAGTGTTGCGCCTAACATGCAATTGTTGTTGCCACACCACGGCATGCCACGACCAACCGCCCCAGCCCCCACCGTGCTTTCGAGTGGCTTGTAAAAAGTTTTTTAAGTACTCATTCATTTGTTCTACCGTACGGTACACACTCACACACACAGACAGACAGACGTATAGACGGCCGCAGCTTGTGGCAAGGCGCTTGCCACATGTGTAAGTTGCAACTTTTGTGCACGCCACATGCGCCTGCTGCACGTTTTGTTGTTGGTGGCATGCAAATAGCATTGAGACGTCGCTCCCTACCAACCCCCACCCTGGCCCCTAACCACCCCTACCACCCCCCTGTCGTTGCCCCAACAAGTGCGAAAACTACAACTTGTTTGTTGTTGTTGCAAGTTGCAACTTGCTGTTGCACCATCATCATCATCATCATCATCATCATCATCAATGTCAAAATTATTGTTTTTGTTATTTGCCAGCAGCAATAATAACCCCCCACCAACCCCCTACCCTTGCCCCCAACCCCCTACCCTACCCCATCCCTGCTTGAACAACCTCTCAACAGTTGGCGCCGAGTGTGAATGAGTGTTTGTTGTTTGTTAGCTTATTTATTTATTTATTTAGCACTCACATTTGAATGTTTAAGTTTTAATTGCACGTCGCACTCACTTCGTATTCACATCTGCTGGCAGTGAGTGCATTGTGAATGAATGCGAGTAGAACTGTGCGTATGCGCAATATGAAAAGCTTGGATTGTCAACTCTAAGTCAAAGTATTCAATTCATTCATTTATTCATGTGAATACACTCAAATTTAGTCAAATATTCATTCTTATTTGTTTGTATTCAAAGTATTTGATTTAGCAAGTACTAGTATACTAAGTGAATACATTGTGAATATGAATATATGCTTGTGAATACATTGTGAATACGAGTAGTGAATACATTTTAAGATATGTAATTAGGTATGTGAATACTGTTCAACTCTTTATTCATACATTTCATATCAAGTGAATACTTTGTGTGAATAAAACATTTCACATCAAGTGAATACTTAGTTTGAATACTAAGTGAATACTTAGTTAATACTAGGTGAATACTAAGTGAATACATGTATAACATGTAGATAATTGTATTCACATATTCATTGAGCAACAATATCTTAATAGTTAATGATTCACTTAAGCTATTCACACCATGATAATGTGATAACTCAAAGAACTATTCACTTATTCATTCTAAGTGAATAGATTTTGTATATGTATTACTCTGAACTATGCTACTGACACAAATATACTCACTTCATCAGCTAACTGATTCATTTAGAAACATTCAAAAAGCTATTCATATTCACTATTATTCACTATTCACTAACCGGTATTCATAGCATTTAACGCAAGTTCAAAGTTTTTCTTCAACTCAATTCCATTCACATTCTTTTCCAAGTGAATGAGGCTGTACACTATGAATATGAGTGTTTATCAGCTATTCAGAGAAATATTTGAGTGAATGTATTCATACTCAAATTGAAATTCCTTTTTATTCACACTCGAATATAGTTAGTTTGTATTCTAAGTATTCAAAGTATTCATAAAGAGTATTATCTATATTTATTCATTGCACTCATAATTACTTTTAAGACTGTCAATTTGATATTCATGTGAATAATGAATACTTTCGCTTATTCAAATACTCATCTGTTCAGCCCCATGACTCAAGTTCTGCTTCCCGCTGCTTTGCTTCCGAATCTGAATGTCAAAATGTGTCGTAATTCATTTGATTTATTCGAATCATCTGACTACGATTCGAACAAGCCAACATTTGGCTATCTCTCTCTCAGTCTCTCTCAGTCTCTGTCACTCTCTCTCTCGCCCTCTCTTTCCTTCTCGCCCAATCAGAGGCTGGCCGACAGTCGCGTCTGTCGCTGATTCAATTAGAATCTTGTTATTCGACTCGCAAATGCGCGACAAAATGTCGCTGGCAATTAAATTGCCTAGCCCCAATGGCTCCCTCTCCCTCTCTCTCTCTCTCTCACTCTCTCTGTCTCTGTCTCTGCCTTGCTCCTTCTCGCTCTTGTGACTTATCAATTAATTGAAATGATTTCTCGACTCGACTCGACTCGCAGACTATTTTTTTGCCTCTTTCTTTTACGACTCGCTCGACCCACTTGACAACACTTTTTGGCGCGTGAAAGTGCAAAAAATCAAGCAGCTGGCATTATCGCCCGATATGATAATTCTCATATACCCTACAGTATATAGAGTGCTATATATGTGTGTGATCTAGACTACAATTTAGGTATTATATAACTTCTTTAGGATTGATCAGGATATAGATATAGATATAGAGATATAGAGATATAGAGATATAGAGATATAGAGATATGGAGATATAGAGATATAGAGATATAGAGATATAGAGATATAGAGATATATAGATATAGAGATATAGAGATATAGAGATATAGAGATATAGAGATATAGAGATATATAGATATAGAGATATAGAGATATAGACATAGATATAGATATAGATATAGATATAGATATAGATATAGATATAGATATAAATCTCGCTCTCTCTATATATCTCTCCTTTCCACACTCTCCTTAGTTCCACATCAGCTCTATATATACCCCCGATCTCTTAGATCTTCCTTTCACTTCCTGACTGCATCGTAATACCCTTTACAGCTATATTTTTCGCCTAGATGAATTGCTTTGATTTGCTGCTGGCAATTTGCAGTTGGCAATTGAAGACGACAGCGCATAGACGAGCATCAGTTGCTGGGCCTCTAGAACGCCTGCCCCACACCCAGCCCGCCCCTCCTACCACCCTACCGCCCTCCGCCTTCCTCTCACTCTCTTTCGACAACTGTAATTGATGTCAGGCCCGTTTGTTTCGTGCGTTAATGTGTTATAAGGGGTCGGGCCAAGGCATCGGCTCGACAAATGTTTAATGACACGGCCCGAAAGGCAGCAACAGTCCAACCCTCAACCCCCGACCCCTGCTGCCTCATAGCCCAAAGTCCACCTAAAAAACCCTACTCACTGGCTGGAGCTGGGGCTGGGGCTGGGGCTGAGGGGTCAACCCTGTGAGCAACCGCCTGTCAAAGTTCACTTGTTTAATTTTCATAAATAAAAATGGCTCCTGCTCCTGCTCCTGCCCCTGCTCCTGCCCTGCTCCTTCAGCTGCTGCTCCTGCTTCGACCTGGCTGCGAGACTTTGGGTAAATATTCAGCTGACGTTTCTTTCGGGGGCAATCAAAGTGCACTGGCACGCCCCCTACCAGCCCTCCCAGCCCTTCCGCCCCCCCCCCCCACAAAGGCAAAGCTTCAATTAAATGGGCGTAACGCATTTGCTTTTCCTTGATATTAAGGTTATTCCTTGCTTCTTCTTCACCTTCTCCTACTTCCACTTCTTTCCTTTTTTTTTTACCACACGTTTGCGCTATTTTTTTTCCACACACCAAAGTCATTAGGGGGCGGGGGGCGGTGGGCAGGGCTCTAAAATTTTATTACACTCGCCATGGATCCCTGACTCTACCCGGCTACCCCCCAAAAAGCGTTTTTCATAATTGTGTTGAAATTGTCGTTCGGAAAGAAGTTCCAGCTGGCCTAGGCTGGGCTAGGCGAGGGTATTATCGATGTGCTAAGTTGACAAATGCGTGGCAAGTGCCTTGAGTCCTTTGAGTCCTTCCTTTGATATGGTTCCTCCTGGCCGCTCCTCCCACACTTACGCAAATTGCACTTAATTTGCCTGCCCTGCCTGTTGGCCTATCTGCTGGCATTTTTTGCTCGACAATTTTGGCCCATGAAAAATGCATAATAATTGCAGTCCTTTATCGAACCGAACACCCCGACCCATCCCGCCAGCGATTTGTGCATTATTCAGCGGACGAACTCGTAATCGCTGCCATCTAATGATGTAACTAATTGGCCAGACCATTAAATATCAATAGCAGAGCTAACGATCCATCAATAAACCAAAGATTACGCACTTATCAAACATCTATCGCTATGAATATCGAATAAGGCTGACAATAGGCCTGACTTCAGTTGGGGTCTAGAGGACATCCGAACGGAGACTATGAAGGTCTAGAGACATCCTTTGTATTCACATGGAACTTAACTTGGTATATATATGTATATATTATATATGGGTTTACATAGGAAATTTGATGTCATGTCCAGAAAATGGATTCTCGACTGACAGATGCTCTAAGATTAGATGAGAGAAACAGTGAGATAGAGAGACAGAGAGAGAGAAAGAGAGAGCAAGAGGGAGCAAGAGAGAGAGAGAAAGAGAGAAAGAGAAAGAGAGAGAGAGAGAGAGAGAGAGAGAGAGAGAGACGAAGAAAGAGACAGAGAGAGAGAGAGAGAGAGAAATAAAGAGGGACATATAGAAAGAGATGGAGAGAGAGAGAGAGAGAGAGAGAGATAAAGATAGACGGAGACATAGAGAGCGACAGAGAGAGAGAGAGAGAGAGAGAGACGAGAGAGAGAGAGAGAGAAAGAAAAGAGAGAGAGAGACGAGAGAAAGAGAGAGAGAGAGAGAGAGAAAGAGACGAGAGAGAGAGAGAAAGCAAGAGAGAGAGATAGAGAGAGAGAGAGAGACGAGATATAGATAGAGACAACGAGATTAACAGAGAGAGCGAGACGAAGAGAGCGACAGATAGAATGAGAGACTGAAAAACTAATTGAGAAAGGTAGATAGAAAGAGAGAGAGTGAATGAAAGAAAGAGGCAGAGAATGAAAGAGTGGCAGAGAAATAGACAAAGACAGCGAAAGAGAGAGAGAGAGAGAGAGATATCGATCTCTATACTATCGAGTTATCGATAACTTACATTACCTTTGTCTATCTATGGAATAAGAGCTTATGGGATGCGATTAACCAAGAGAATAGATTAAGTTCTATCTAACAAGCATAATTCCTATGCGCTCTCTAAGCTATGTTAAAGGAAGGAGAGAGAAGAGGGAAGACAAATGAGCTAACGATTAATTCGTATTAAGCTTCAGCTGATCACAAATATACAAACAAATCTATATAAACATGTGTAGCTATATATGTATATTAGCTGAAAAGCTAATCTACCCGCCACAACCCTGTGAACAGGGTATTCCCAAGCAGACACACACACACACACACGCACACACAATGCACAAATTACAATAAAAATGCAATAAACTGAAAGGGTCACAAGCAGAAGCCGAAGCAGAAGCAGAAGCAGAAGAAGCAGCGGAGTAAAGAAGAAACAAGGGGCAGGGGAAGAGGAAGAGGAGGAGGAGGAGGCGACAGAGCATTCGCTTGACAAACGATTTGCATAATAAACGCTTATCAAATAATGTTTAACGGCTAATGGGCAGGCGCGTTGCGTTTGGCTTTGGCTTTGGCTTTGGGTTTGCTGTTAATTTAAATTGCATTTGCGCCCACTTAAAATTAAATGAAAATTAATTTGACGAAATAGTGAGAGAGCGTGAGAGGGAGGGAGGGAGAGGGAGAGCAGCAGAAGAAGCTAATTAAGTGAACGCTTCCGTCGCCTACGCAGCGGAAGTCAAAGCTTGGCTTAATGGGCGACTCTCCGAAATTGGGCATCAAGCGAAACCGAAACCGAGACCCGAAAAAAAAAACAAAACAAAAACTGTCTGAAATTGGTAACAAAATGCCGCTAAGTGGCTAACTAAATCGAGAATTCCGCTGTTTACACGCTCCGCTTGCCTAATGAGCCTCTCTTTACGGGGCCCCCCTCTCCACTCTCCACCCCTGTTACTCTCCACTCCTAGTCTCCACTGATAAGGCGAATGCGTGCTGTTGCTCTAATACTGGGCAACAGGTGGCGCTGCGGCGTTTTGTGGGAGGCGCCAGCGAACGCAACTGTACTTGGCAAAAAGACGTCGCCTAGTCGAAACTTTCGCTTTTAGCGCAGACGAAGATGAAGGCAAACAAAGATGAAGAAGGAGAAGGAGAAGGAGCTGGCGAAGGTAGAAAGGAACAGGAACAAGAATTGAATATTAAACGCATATTGCATACATTTTTTGAAGTATGCATGAAATGCATAAAGCAAAGATGGCAAAAAGGAGAAAAATATGATGACAAGAGGCACAGAAATGATGATGATCATAATGATAAAGCGCTCTATATGTGTGTGCTCATAATGATCTTGTTGACGGGCCCGCTTTATAATGAAGAACATGACTTCGATTCGCCAGAACCAGAACCAGGCGAACGGAGGATCCCCAAAAAAAAACACACACAAAAAAAAGAACCACAACACAAGAGAAGACAAAAAGGAAAAGGAAGAATGGAGCCAGCAAAAAATACAAAAAAATATAATAAAAAGCTGCGACGGCGTCTTTTTGGCGCCAGAAAAATAACGACAATGCCTGACGAAATGCGACGTGGAGAGTAGGAGAGCAAGGGAGAGCGGGCAGAGCATGACAGAAAGGTCGCTCAGGCGGTGGGTGTGTGTGGAGAGAGCGAGAGTTAAAGGCAGGCGGCAGGCAGGCGCAGGCTACAGGCAATGCCTGAGTGTAGAAAGTGAATTGGAGACTGCGAGCAGGTCAATGGTTATAGAAATCGAACTGGAGACTTAGAAATGTAAGAGAGCGCAGGCGACACATGCGTGTGTGTGTGCGTGTGTTAGAGCGGTAGCTAAATGCAAACAAAATTGCAGCACAGCGTGAAAGTGCAAAAGGGACGGGTGAAAGCCAAGCAGCCGGCAGAGGCAGAGGCAGAGGCAGCAGAAACAGATAGCGACAACGACGCGCCGCATTCGGCTAAAAAGAAATGTCAAAAACAATGAGAACGGTCCAATGAATTTGACAAACATTTCCTAGATGTGCGCTGGCAGATCAAAGAAGGCGACAGCGACGGCGACGACGACGGCGACAGCAGCGACGACGACGACGACGACAATCTACAGACGCAGATCTGTGTGTGAGTGTGCGCGCGCTCTCGCTCTCTCGCTCGCACTTTTTGGCCAGGCTGGCAAATTAGTCAAATTAGCCGAGTCGATCCTCGCCGCGCAAGCTTTTTTTTTTTTTTGTCTCTCTTTTGTCTCGTGGCATATTCACGCGTTGTGCGCAAACCCGGCTTGGCTTTTAGCATTAGTTTACACTTGATTAGAACGCTAATTGGCTCAGTGTAGGTAGAGGAAGGATGCGCGTTGCTGCTTCGGGCAATGCCAACGTCGTCGTCGGCTGTCGCTCGTAGGTCGTCGCTCGTCGGCCGAGCAGCGCGGCGCACTCATTGAGCTATTCACTGAGCTGCGCAATTTTCGCGGAAATGAGCGCAAAAGAGACAAAAAAACAAAAACAAGACAGATGTGTGTCAGGGTCTAAGCGTGTGTAGAGTAGGAGAGAGAGGAGAGTTGCTAATTGGCTGCTGTATTGAGAGCTCAATCTATGAGCTACGCAGCTTCGGTCTGTCTATTTATATACACACAGTGCATGTGTGTATGTGTGTGTGTGTGTGTAACGATCGAGCTTTGTTCTGCTGCTGCTTAAGAAAGCGTTTTTGTTGTTTGCTTCTTCTTGTGATTCCTGTGCTTTGGTGTTGATTATTAATTTTGATTTCAATTCTCCACTTGAGGCGCGCTCTCTCGCTCACACTGCTGCTGCTGCTGCTGGCTGCGCTGTCAGCGTCAACGAAAACGCTTTATGAATTTTAAGTGAGGAGCTGCTGCTTTGGTTTTATTCCTCTTTTTATTGTCGCTTATACATATTTATGTAAAGGTGCTGCTCTCCCTCTCCCTCCCGCTCCCTCTCCCCCTCTCTCTCACTCCCTTTATAGCTATTTATTTAATATTTTTGTGAAGTCGAATATATATATTATATATACAAATTGTATGAAACATTTATTTGGTGCGTTTTTAACTGCGCTGCGTGTTCTGAGTGCCTGATGCGACGACAGCAGCTGAGATTACGTTTTTGGTAACACAGAGAGCGAGAGAGAGAGAGAGAGAGAGAGACACTCGTACAAATTTATGTAGACCCATTTGAAATTTATGAATAAAAATTCATTTTTTCTGAGAAATAAAAATCAAATTTATGTAGCACCTACCTAGGCTACGACGTTGCATTGAAATTAACACGCAGCAGCAGCAGCAGCAGCAGCAAAAGCATAAAAAGAAAAGAATCACAAAAAACAACAGTAAAATAAAAGCAATTACGCACGCACGCAAAGCCAGAACCAAAGCAGCAGAGCTTAAGCGAGAGAGCGAGTGAGCGAGCGAGCGGAGAGTATGAGTGTAGAGTGTGCGGAGCCTAAGTCCATGTCTCCTTAGCACCACCCACAGTCGTTGAGCTCAATGGCTCGTGGATTCGGCTGACGCGACGTCGCTGTCGCTGTCGCTGCTGCTGCTGCCACTGCCACTGCCACTGCTGTTGCTGCGTTATAGGTGTCAATGACGTGCGCTATCAGTTTTCATTCATGCCTCTGTTAACTTTGGCTTTGGCTGCTAAACTACTTGCCCACAACAACAACAACAACAACAACTGCATATTTGCTGCTCTGCTTGTTGTTGTTTTTTAAGCTTTACGCTATTTTGCATGCGTCTGCTGCCGGCTGTTTGCAATTTCGCACTCTCTTTCACTCTCCCGCTCTGCCGCTCTCTGCGTGCGCGCGTCTGTATATGTGTGTGTGTGTGTGTTTGTGCAGTCAATTAACGCCAAACAAAAGCTGTATGTGTGTGTGTGTGTGTGGGTGGTGCGCTCAAAAAATGAACAAAATGCAGCACTGAAAGTTTTGCATTTTTACTGTATTTTATGCGCTGCACACACACATACGTGTGTGTGTGTGTGTGTGTGTGTTTCTTGTTTGTGTTTCTGTGAGCGCTGCTGTTGTTGTTTGTCTGCAGCGTGTTAATTGAGTGTGAAGTTGAGCTTTTGTTGTTGTTGATATTAATTGTTAAGCAACAAAGGCGCGAAATATGTTTTAGCTGCCAAAAGCTCTGCGACAGCAGCGAACAACAACAACAATCACAGCTGCGGCTTGCGTGCCGACGTCGCGTCGCAGCTGCTGCGCGGCTGCCACAGCAAGTGTTGATTTCATTAATGCAATTGCAACCAACAATAACAGCTACAGCAACAACAACAACAACAACAAGTGCAGCTAGCAGAGCGACAAGTTTCTTGTGCGCGCTCTCCTCTCCCTCTGCCGTTGCTCTCCAACTCTCCAATTCTCCGCTTGCTTTTGGTGTGATCGTGTGTTGACTGCATTTAATTGTCGTCGCTGTTGCTGTTGCTGCCGCCGTCGACGTCGACGTCGCCGCCACGTTCGTTGTCACTTTGAGTTAACAACTCGATTACACGCAGCGACTGCGCTGCCGCCGGCCATGTGCAATTTTTGAATTATTAATGAATCTCAGCTACGGCCGCAATAAAAAAAAAAGAAAAGAAAAAATAAAGAAACTGCAGCAGCAGCAGCAGCAGCAGAGACTGCGCTAATAAAAAACAATTAATATAAAGTGTATGTTTAGTGTTGACAGTGTTGTTGTTGTTGTTGTTGCTGTTGTTGTTGTTTTGGCTGTTGTTGCACTCTCTGATTATTTGTACTATTAACGCGTCGAGAACTCGTTATTCGCCGTCTTCGTCGCTGTGCATGTGCGCACCTCGTCGCATGTAATTACTTTTAGTTGGCCATAATTTGTCAATTGCTATTTTGTTGCACTGGCAATCGAGCAGAGAGCAGCGACAACAACAAGAGTGACGCTAACAGCAGCGGAAGTGCAAGTGCGCAATCAACAGGGTCAGGGCGAGGAATAGACAGAGAGAGAGAGAGAGAGATAGGCAAGCAGAGCAGCTTGCGACTAGAGCTGTGGAGAGATGGAGCGACTCTCTACTCGCTACTCGCTGCTCGTTACTTTTGCTAAGCAATCCACTGCTCTTGCTATCTATCTATCTCTCTCTCTCTCTCGCTCGCTGCAAGGCTTCTCTTAAGTTAGTTAGCTTGCATGTGGCACTCGCTCTAGTCTATCTACTCGCTCCTTTCTAGTTACTCGATACTTACTCTTGTCTAACTACTTGTTACTCGCTCTATCTACTCGTTACTCTCTCCATTCTAGCTACTCGTTACTCTCTGTCATTAGACACTCCTCGTTGCTTACATTCACAGCATTCTCTGCATATTAAAGACCTCTTATACTCTTAAATCTTGATTATGTATGATAATCTCTATTCGTTACTTGTCTGCTACTCGTTACTCGTTTGTTTTGCTTTCTAACAGTTTTCAATTGCTTCTATGTGCTCTAGCTCTGACCATTAGAGAACTCGAAGGCTTTTATATGTTGATTACGCACAGCAAACGCTACTCGTTACTTGTATGGTACTCGTTACTTGTATGGTACTCGTTACTTTTGTCGTTTATCTGATATGTTTTTGATACTGATCAGATACCAGAGTGAGCCAAACACTCTTCACGTTACTCGTTACTCTTCACTCGTTACTTGTCACTTGCCACTTATCACTCGTAACTCTACTTACGCATTCGCACAGGAAATAGGTTAAGCAAACTACACCCACACACCCACACTACCACATATCCAGAGAGATCTTTAGTACACCTAATAAATAGTCTCTCGTTCCATTCTACTCGCTCAACCTGTCCGACTGCAGCGGCGCCAGCAAATCCAGCAGCAGCCGCAGCCGCAGCAGCAGCAACAACAAAGTAAAATTGCCAAACGAGCCGCAACTCAGGCTCAAGTCTCGGGGTCGGGGTCGGGGTCCAGTGTCCAGTTGTTGTTGTTTTTGTTTTTTGGGTCTTCGCACTCGTTTGTTTGCTCGTCCGTCCGTCCGTCCGACTGTCCGTCCGTCTGTCTGTCTGTCTGTGGGCTCATTCGTCTGTGCTGCGGCATGTCCTGTCTTGAGAGCCGCTTTGTTCGCCTGCCATCAGGGACAACAGAATCGACGCTTTGTTTGCTTTTCTTCTTATTTATAAGCCAGCTCAGCTGGCCCTCTTCCCTCTCTCGCTCTCCCTCTCTCCCTCTCCCTCTCTCTCTCTCTCTCTCTCTGTCTCTCTCTGTGATCGAGGCAACCCTCATCCAGTCAACATGCAACCCTGTTACCCTGTTTGTTTTGTTTGTTTGTTTGTTGTTTTCTTATTCACATTTCGTTGCTGTTGTTGTTGATCGTTCAATAATGGGCCTGGAGCGCCAGGTAAGCCACATTCGCATTGGCATTCGCATTCACATTCGCCGTTGTCTTGTCTGCCCTGGGTCTTTGCCTTGGCTTGTTTGCTTTGTCCATTGAAGCATCCATCAGCGCATGGATACCGTCCGCCCTCGCTCCCGGCTCTCCCAGCTCTCCTCAAGATTCGCTTCTTTTTTTTTTTTTTTTTGGTATCTGCATTTTATTATCATGTGGCCGCTGGGCTTCGAGCGTGTTTGCCTGTCAACGATTATCACGCAGCTGAATCAGCTGTTTGGGCCAGCGAGCTTTTACCCAAAGCTCAGCTGCATCACAACAAGAAGACGATAAAGTGAAGGTAGAAGATGGTAGCGCGATCAAACACCTGCCACTTCGAACTGATTTCTTGTTGGTTTTTCTAGAAGCTAGCATCATCAAGTAGGCAAAGCTTTCTGAGTGAAGTGAGCTTTTTTATTTATATATTGTAATATTGGAATACTATTTAAATATTAATCTTTAAGTATTTCGACTAATGCTTTTGATAATTATTAAGACATATAGTAGGATAAGCACAGAGCTTAAAGCTCAGGGAACACAATTATTGGGCAAAGCTTTTATAAGCTGTCTAACTTTAGTTAAATTATGTTCGAGTAAAGTTTGGAGATTTCAATAATCGATTAATCAATCATGTGCGGAGTGAAGCTTTGAAAGTAGAGCTTTAAGCTTCCTATCTTAAAGGCTGTTGTGCTATAAGCTAAGGCTAAGCAAACATATTGTTGATCTGTTATGTTTTAAAGCTATTGAATAGTGCTTTAAGCTATTGTTAAAGCTCTGTCGCCTGTAAGTGAAGAAAGCTTTCAGTTCACACTTTGTCTTTTAAGCTCACTCTTTCTCTAACTATCACGCTATGTCTGTTTGCCTCTCATATTGATCAGTTATATTTTAATGATAACAAAAGCTTTTCAGCTGCTTAAAGCTCGCTAGCTTCAATTCCCTCTGTATAATTCCAAAAGAAATTTTTGTTTAATTTAATTATTATTTTTAAATTAATTTACAATTTATGTTTGATAATAATAAAAATAATGATAATAATAATATTAATAATAATAATAATAATAAATAATAATAAATAATAATAATAATAATAATAAATGATAATAATAATGATAATGATAATGATAATGATAATGATAATGATAAAGATAAAGATGATGATAATGATAATGATAATGA
Organism: Drosophila nigricruria; assembly: GCA_037075265.1. Lineage (NCBI taxonomy): Eukaryota > Metazoa > Arthropoda > Insecta > Diptera > Drosophilidae > Drosophila > Drosophila nigricruria. The sequence goes on along the minus strand of JBAMCI010000107.1, from coordinate 10,796,578 downwards.
TAATGATAATGATAATGATAATGATGATAATGATAATGATAATGATAATGATAATGATAATGATAATGATAATAATAATAATAATAATAATAATAATAATAATAATAATGATAATGATAATGATAATAACAATGATAATAAAAATAATAATAATAATAACAATAATAAATAATATTAAATAATATTAATAAAAATAATAAATAAAAATAAATAAATAAATAATTAATAATAATAAATAATAAAAATATATTTGACATGATCTCATTATGCACTTGAGCTAAGGAATGAGAAATGAATTTCTGTTTGCTCCTCTGTCGATCAGTTCGATTAATACGTTGTTTGGCCCCAGCCACGCCCCTTTTGTGCAACTGCCCCTTCTGCTGAGTGTGCGTGTGTGTGTGTGTGTGAGCCCTTTGCTTGGCTGTTGTGTTCGTGTTCGTGTTGTTGGCCGTTGCTTGGCTGCTGATGAAAAGTAAACACACCACAAATTGGACAGTGGAACACATGTTTGGCGCGTTAAATGCTCGAGCGTGTTATTTATAACGTTTTTCTTCCTCTGCCTTGCCCCTCTCTACCCTCTCTCCCCTCTCTCTGCTTCAGTCTGCTTCAGTTTTTTTCGCTGTGTCTTGCGCTAACCAGGCCAACAGCGGACAAACGGCAACAGCTCTTGGCTGCGCCTTCGTCTGCGGCATTGGCAGCGGCTCCGTTGGCTCCAGACACCTTACCATTCCCAGTGTTTTCTTGGCTGCTGCTGCTGCTGCTGCTGTTGTTGTTCTTGTTAAGACGCGTGTACCTCTGTTGCCAGTTGTTGTTGTTGTTGTTGTTGCTGTTGTTTGGTCAACACCTTTTGTAGACTTTGGCTCTGGGCAAGAAAGTTCCAAAGGCACAAAACAACAACAAAAAAACGGCAGCAGTTGTAAGTGGCCCTTGCTGCTGCTGCTGCTGCTGTTGCTGTTTGGCAACCGCAAGAAATATGCGTGTAGAAACAACGTCTGTTCTGGCTCGTCCTTTTGAGCCCTCTTTATGACAGTCGCAGCTAGCTAGCGTCATCAGTCAGAGATCACCAAGTCCTTGAACACAACTGACGCCAGCGAGCAACAACAGCAACAACGACAACGGCACGCAATGCTTCCTTCCATGCGGCTAAGCTGGATACAAAATGTATCTGAAAGATACTTTTCAGTTGCAGCAACTAGCTGAAGGTAGGAAGCTACTTTAGTTGACTACATTTGATGCCTAAGTAGTATATGCCATGCTGATTGGCAATAAGTATCTGAGAGATACATTAAAGTTAGTATATCTCATGGTGATGTAGTAAGAAAGTATCTGAGAGATACTCTAGAATATGCTGATGGGGAAAACGTATTCAAGAGATACTTAAAGTTATTATAAGCTAAAAGTATCTGAGAAATAGTCTATATCTCTGTCTATATCTATATCTATATCTATATCTATATCTATATCTATATCTATATCTATATCTATATCTATATCTATATCTATATCTATATCTATATCTATATCTATATCTATATCTATATCTATATCTATATCTATATCTATATCTATATCTATATCTATATCTATATCTATATCTATATCTATATCTATATCTATATCTATATCTATATCTATATCTTTATCTGTAAGCTTGTTCTTAAGATAATATTAAGATAAGATAAAAGATAAAATCAAGGAATTCACTTGCTCATCAACATTTTGGCTTATGAATGCTGCGATTTCAGCTACTTCAAGTCCAGTTGAGCTTTGTCTAGTCTTGGCCATTCAGACAGATCTTCTATATATATATCTATACATATATATACTTATATATACTTGTGTGTTTTGCCGCTTATCGCTGATCTATGCAACTCGCTCACATCCTGGCGGAAACCTTATCCAACTTCGGCTCGCTCTCTTCTCGCGCTGCCCACTCGCAACAGGTGCCCGAAGAGAGATGCTGTTAAAGGTTTTGCTGTTTCTGTTTTTTTTTGTTTTTTTTGGCCAAGCTGCTGTTGTTGTCGCGTCTGTTCGCTTATCAGCCAGGTAGGCAAGCAGCCAGCCAGCCAGCCAGCCAGCCAGGTAGGTTGGCTGGCTGAAGTTTCTGCACAGTTTCTGCGAATCGTGTTGATTTGATTTATTTAAACAAGAACGCAAAAGCCAAGAGTTGGCCAGCCTTATCGCAGCGCCGCGATCATAAATAAGAATTATGCTTATAAACATGCATTCGCTGGCGAACCACATGCAGCACCACATGCACCACCCATGAATGAAGCCAGGCGTGGATGTGGAACCTACCTGAAGTCAAAGACGAAGTCGAAGTCGAAGTCGCAGTCGAAGCAACAAGTTCTGCTCGCTCTGTGGGCAGTTGCAGCCACACACACACACACACACACACACACACACACGCACACTCTGTGTGTGGGACATTAGAAATGGCCACATTCTGTTTCCTCAAACAAACCCCTCTCGGCCCGCCCCTGGCCCCCTTCCGATTGGCATCCAGTTTGTGGGGCCTGTTAACAACATTTAAACGCAGCTCGTTTAGAATCTGATTGTTTTGTGCAGCGCCCGTTGCTCGGGCTCCTCTGACTCGTTATGATGCCTCTCCATCTCTCTCTCGCTCTCTCTCTTTGACTCCCTCTCTCCCTCTCTCCCTCTCTCTTGCTCACTTGGAGCTTGTTGACTTTGAGGATTTATGAGTGTCTGACGTGTGTGATGACTGTTATTAGCCCCAGCTGCCCCTGCTGCGTCCTCTCTCTCTCTCCCTCTCTCTCCTCTCATCTCTTCCTCTCTCTCTCTTCCTCTCTTCTCTCGCTGATTGCCTTGAACGGATGTGCGGCTGGGCAAGTGCCTGTAGCCATGTGGCCTAAGCCTGCGACTACACGCACTCCACGCTGCGATCCTCGTCTCTTTGATTGGCCTCATTCAGATCAGTCTCATCATTCATTCATTCAATTCCATCACTTTCCTCGCTCTTATCGTTTGCTTTACTCTGATTACATATATATATTCATTCACATTATTCATATTGTCATTCAATATATTTGCATTCATTCTTATCATTTACATCAATCATATTTGATGATCATCAATATCATAGCATTTCATTACTCTAATGTTGCTCATTGCATTGACATTCTTAAACTCATTCTCATCATTCGTATTATTATACATTATTCTTACAATTCTTATTTCATCATCTTCTATTTCACTCTTATCATTCATATTAGTTTCCTCATTCTCATCCTCCATCTCCATCTCCATCATTCGTTGCATCTACATCATTCTGATCAGCTCTGGTCAGTTCTGATTCTCTCATTAGCCATATCATTCTCATCATTCCTATTTCATTACTGACATCATTCTCATCATTCTGATCATTTCTGTTCCTCTCATTAGTATCATTCTTATTATTTTCACTCTTATGATTCTCATTACTTTTAGCATTATCCATATCATTCTCATTCTTATCACTTTGAGTTTTATCCGTATCATTCTTATCCTTCTCATTACTCAAATTATTCTCATCACGCCTTTGAGAGAAATTTGATGATTTCGAGAACGATGCAAATGCTAAGAATAATTTAAAGCATATGGATAAAAGTTAGAGTTATTTTCCATATCCTTCCCATCATCCTTAGCGTTTCCATCATTCTCGTAATTCTCATCATTCTCATTATTACAATATTCCTCTGATCATGCTCATTATTCATTATTCACATTATTTTCGGAACTTGTATTCCTCTGTCCATTATCCATATCATTCTCAGCATTATCTACATGCTTCATATTCTCTGTCCATTATCCATATCATTCTCAGCATTGTTATTAGCCAGTTCATTCGTATCACTCTCATTATTATCTATATCCATTTCTTTCTCTGTCCATTATCCACATCATTATCATCATTCTTCTTCTTCATTGTCATTATTTTCCTATCATTACCATAACTCGCACCATTATCCTTTTCATCATTCACTTTACTGTCATCATTATCCACATAATTTTCATTATTCTTATCATTCGCATCATTCTCTTAATTCTTATCCTTTTGTGCCTTAGAATTCTCTGCACTTCTATCATTCGCATCATTTTCATCATAATCCATGTCCTTCCCAATCTTCATATGATTCACTTATCTCTCATCATTCTTATCAGTCTATATCATTATCCGCATCCTTCTCATCATTCATTCATTCATCATTCATCATTCATCACTCTAATCCATATTCTCAATATCATTCACACGCTCGACTTATTTACATGCTAAGGGCGCTAATGCCTGCCCCTCCTCCTCCTCCTCCTCCTCCTCCTCCCCCGCCTCCTCCTCAACATATAGTAGGCGTGGCAATTACAAGTCCAGCGAGCACATTTCGAACTGTTTGCTATATTTATATATATATTTAAATTTAATTTGGCTTGCCGCCCCCAACCACAGGCGCCACTCCAAAAAACCAAACTTCTCCAGCCATCCGACATCCCCCCTCCCCCTCTCCTGCCTCCGCCAACCACGCCCATTTGGTTTCTTAAGCGTTTCTTTATCTTGGCTTTACTTTAAGCTCACTTAAGCGCTAAATGCGCATAAATTACTTACACTTTGCCAAGCAAACATTGACAGCGCGCCGACACGCAGTAGCCACGCCCCCACCAACGCCCCCGCCCGCGCTGCCACCCACGACAATTCGTGAAGAGCGACGAGCGCAAATCAACGAGCCGAAAAACATTTGACGCACAATTTAATTAAAAACAAGTAAGAGTGCTCTAGTCGAGACGGCTCGACTACGAGATACCCTGAACCCTGCGAAGATCCAATCTTCCCAACATTATATGCTTATTTTACATATACAAATATTGCGAGCAACGCACACACACACACACACACATGCATACGCACGCACGCATAAGCACGCGCTCTGCTGACTGCGCAGTTGACGCAGCGACTGCGCTTTGGCTGCAATATGCCTATTGTATGGGAAATTAAATGTTTAAAAACTTTTTTTGTGGATGGACTTTCTTAATCAAACTTGCGCAGCGTAATCATGTCATTCATATGTATGTATTTGCCAAAGCACAAGTCTCTAGTATTTGAAATACGAATTTTGCAAATTGGGGGCGAAGGAGGCGTGGCATCCAAAATCCGAAAATGACAAATTGTCCGCATTCATTACACAAATCTACACAGTAAATTTGGAGTCTCTAGCTCTTACGGTATGCTTAGCGGAAGAAAAGTTATCGATTTTTATCGATAATAAGGAAACGGGATGAGTTATCGAAAATCTAAAAAAAACTCGTACTGCGTAGGCTATAGACGAGTATTCTCTGAAAATTTCATATATCTAGCTTTTGTGGTTTACGAGATCGCTGCGTTCATACGGACGGACGGACGGACGGACGGACGGACGGACGGACGGACGGACGGACAGACGGACAGGGCTATTTCGACTCAGCTCATCGAGCTGATCAAGAATATATATACTTTATGGGGTCTGCGATGTCTCCTTCTGCCTGTTACATACATTTCACAAAAACATTATACCCTGATTTCCCATTTTCAATGGGTTCAGGGTATAACAAGACAAGCAAACGAGAAGCTTTGGATAACTACCACCCAGCCCACCCCACCTAGGCTAAGGGCAGCAACCCCCAGCCCGCTGTCTCTCCCTCCCTCCCTCTCTCTCACTCTCTCTCCCTCTCTTTGCTCAAGCATATTTAAAACTTGGTCATAAATATTTAAATAGCATCTTCTATCTGGTTTGTCTCCTTGCCTTCTCGCTTCATCTTCTCCTCCTCTGTCTCCTCCTGCTCCTCCTCTGCCTCCTCCTCTGGCTCCTTCATTTGGCCATCTATCTATTTGTAGCTATGCAGCTCTCTGGCCAAGTTTGCCAAGCGCCGCCTCGCGCTGCTTTTTTTTCTCAGCTGCTCTGAAGTGTTTCCACTTGCGTATCTATGAGATACTTTTTGTATCTTTTGTGCTGCTTTCCATCCACTTGTCAATTGAGCTCAGAGATACTTGGAAATGCCAATGCTTGAGTGTGGCAACAGCATTTACCTTTATATATATATATCTGTATATATGCATCTGTATCTGAGTATCTGTATCTATATATAGATATTAATTATATATTTAAAGTTAGTTCAAGTTATTGTTTCACTCAAATTAGCTGCATTTAACTACTTATAAAAAAAGTATTATTATTTTTTTTATTTTTTTCATTTTCCAACTTCAATTAGAGCGAAAAACAACAACAACAAAAGCACTTAAAAAAGTTGCAATTGAAATAAAAAATTGCTGCAAAATTGTTTTAATTTTTTTCATTTTTTATTTTGTTGTTGTTGCCTTTGTTGTTGTTGTTGTTTCTGTTGTGGCTTTTGATTATTGTGCGAAAAATCACACAACGCACGCAGCCAGCGGCATGCATATTAAACAGCATGTGTGCGAGCGGGAGAGAGAGAAAGAGACAGAGAGAGAGAGCAACAAAAATTAATAAATAAATTGCCTTAAATAAGCGACAAGTAGCATAAAACGGCGGCAAAAGCGCACGCAAAACAAAAAAAAAACGAAAACAAAAATTTATATAAACGAGTTGAAGATGAACAGTAAAAAAAAAAAAAAACAATAAAGCAACAAAACTGGCAAATCAAAATCAAAATTAAGCAGCAACAACAACAACAGCAATAACTGTTTGCTGCTTTGCATGCAAAAGAGGCAGCGCTGTCGCTGTCGCCGTTGCCGTTGCCGTCGCCTTCGCTGTCGACGGCGTGACAAGTGTAGTGAAATGAGCAAACACATGTGCTTCGCACACACACACACACACATACTCTCACACACAACGGCACACAGATAGAGCGCAGGGCATAGGACAAGCAAAACGGCAACAACAAAACAACTGACCAACAGCGCAAAAATAAAAATTAAGCAAAGCACAAAGCAAACAAAGCAAAATGCCAACACACACACACACATACAGGCAGCGAGACAAAAGCACCAAATAAAACTGTTGTGCGGGGGCGTGTGCTATCTCGCTTGCGCACAGGCGCTTAGCCGCATGCAGCACAAATGAACTGCGTGCGGGCAGCATGAGAGCGCGAGCGAGAGCTAGCAATGTGTGCAGAACTTTGTCGACTAAGACAGCGCGAGCGAGCGAGCGAGCGAGCAGGCGAGCGTGCAAGAGAGGGGTGGGCATGAGCATGGGCATGGGCATGGGCTGTGCTGTGGTGGGCTCGTTGTTGGCAAAGTCCGAGGCCGAGGGTGTGCAAACTGTCGGCGTCGCTGCTGTCGTCGTCGTGTGTTTTGTTTGTCTGTGTCAATTGACCGAAAATGATGGCGACGGCGGCCAAAATGTTGAGCAAAAATGGCGCAAATGTGTGCGTGTCTGTGTGTGCATGTGTGCGTGTGTGTGCTTGACAGCAGCCGCAATTATGAGCAATTATGACAAAAAAAAAAAAAAAAAAAACATAAAATAAATAAAAACCCGAAAACAATCAAACAAACAAAAGCGACGGCCATTTGAGGTGCTCGGATTCGAGTTGTATTTTGTTGGCTGGGCGCTTGCAGGGGGCGTTGTGGCGCCCATGTAAATAATAACTGTAATAAGCAGGAAAACAAAAATAAAAAAAAAAACATCAAATTAGAGTTTTATGCAAACAAAATGTAACAAATAAAACAATAGAGAATTGGAGTTAGGCAAGGGGAGGAGGGGTAGGGGTAGGGGTAGGTGTAGGGCTAGCTTGAAGGACAGCTGTGTAGCTATGATTTAAGTGAATAAATTTTGTGATTTGATGACAATTGAGAGAAAGAGAGAGAGATAGATAGTTGATAAATGAAAATGAAATCAACTAAGAATTTTGATACTTAAACAATCATAATTGTCTCACAGTCAACTGGGAATACCCTGCACTCGCTGTCCATAGACATCTCTCTCTCTTATCAGCGTAGCAATAATTCACTGAACTCGAGCTATAGATCTTTTTAATGTCATTTGCGTCTTGTGTCGCCGAAGTGACAGAAGAGAAATGCCACATAAATCAACACCCAGAGAGTCGGCGTCTCCCCTACACCCTAAGTCGGGCTGTTGGCGCTTATCGATTGGGGCGAGATCTACAACTGCATTTCAATTCATAACAATTAAATCGAAACAACAAACAAAACAACAACTTGAAACTGTGAGAGATTAGAGTCGGAATAGACCGAAAAAATATTTGAATGGGGCCAACGGGTTCAGCACGTTTTTTGAGCGAGAGAGAGGGAGGGAGGGAGAGGTAGGGAGAGGGGGTTGGAGCTGTAAAGGGGCTCTGTGCTCTGTGCTCTGTCTAGTTATCAAGCACTTGCTCTGAAGACGCGCTGAGTTATGCGCGACTTGCCCCTGGCTCGACCGTTTGCCGTTGCTGTTGACAGCCCCCACACATTATCTACCCCCTCCTTAACCTATCCAAGTCTTATCAGCTGTAGGAGCTACTGATAAGCTCAGCCTGTGGCTCAGATGCTGCATACTCTATAGAAGGGAAAGACTATTGTGATCTACCTGATGGTTTTGTTCAGTTTGGGTAAGAGAGAAAAGAGAGAGAGAGAAAAGAGAGAGAGAGAGAGAGAGAGAGGGAGAGAGGGCGCAGAGAGTGTAGGGAAAGATTTGAAGAGAGAGAGAGAGAGATTACGTAGAGAGAATGAGAGAGATGGAAATAGAGAGAGACAGAGAGATAGACAGAGAAAGAGAGACAGCGAAAGAGAGATAGAGAAAGAGAGACAGAGAAAGAAAGACAGAGAAAGAGAGACAGAGAAAGATAGTAACTAAAAAAGAGGCAGGCAGAAAGAGAAAGACAAATAAATATACGGAAGAGAGAGGGAGTGAAAGACAGATCAAAAGAAAGAGAATAAGACAGAATGTGAAAAGACTAGAGAGGCAGAAGGAAATAAAAGGAAAGAGAAGAATAGAGAAAGAAGGGAAACAGAAAGTGAAAGAGACAGAGACAGAAAGACAAAAAGTAAAGGAAAAGAGAGGAGGTAAGAATGAAAAGATAGAACAAGAGAGAAAGGTAGCAAGAGAGGAGATAAGAATGAAGAGAAAGAGAGAGAGAGAGAGAAAGGCAGAGTTAGTGAGATAGAGAGATAGAGAGGTAGATAGATAGATAGAGATGAATAGAGATAAATAACAGAACAGAGAACAAGAGAGAAAGAAAGAATGACAGATGGAGAGACAGAGAGACCAAGAGAGAGAAAGAGAAAGATATGTAGAAAGAGAGTAAAGCTTATTCTCGCAGACATACCAGATATAAAGCAGATCTACTATGAAGTTAGATACATAGATCTACAGATAGTTAGTCAAATACATATAGATATAGACATATATATATATATATCTCATATCATTCTCAACTCACATTCTTTGCCTCCCTCTCGCGCAGAGCATTTGAAATTCGTTTCATTCACTCGCAATTCAATCGCATTTGGCTTCGGCTCGTTTCACGCATTTTCCATAATTAAGCGCACAAATTGTAATTACATGCGATTTGATTTATACACATATATATATATATACATATATACGACTATATATAATGAGTGTAAGTTATTTATGTTTAATATATTATATTTATATTTATATTTATATACATATTCGAGCTGGCAGCGCTTGCTTGGGCATGGAATTCCCACAGCGCGCCGGACAGCTGAGCACTTAATCCTAGCGCCACACAAGCAACAGTCGCAGCCTGGCAACAGGATTGCCTTTTAGTTGTTGTTGTTGTTGTTGTTGTTGTTGTTGTTGTTGCTGTTGGTGAGGCATCAGCGCTCAGCGGGTCGCTTGGTCCCTTCGGTCCGTTTGCGTCTGGGCCCCGCTTAATGACATGGCCATTCATTCTGGGCCGCAACGAGCGCGGCTGAGACGCTAGTGGGCGTTGCCGCTAACTGACAGCCAGCAAGGGGCAGGACGCGTTTCGCTGCATGCTGCACGAATAGCGCGAGACAGAGAGAGAGAGAGAGAGACAGAGAGAGAGGGAGAGAGAGCGGGAGTTGGAGGAGTGTAGGAGGGTTATCTGTTGTTATGCCTTCATAAATTGTTTTATTATTATATAGACTTGAAATATGGCCTATAAGCAGACGTAAGCGGTCGCTGTCAGTTTATTGGTTTAACTAATTTGGGTTACCTTGTCCCTATCCTTACCGCGCCCCCTCCTTTTGGCCCCTACGTCTGCTCCTACCAGCAACCTGTGCTGTTCTCTGCGCCTTGGGTAATTAGTCTTTATGGCTGCAGCTGCTGCTGCTGTTGCTGTTGCTGTTGCTGTTGCTGCTGCGGGCGCTGACAGTGACTTTGACAACTACTTTGACGAGCAGACTGAACTATTTTTCACTTTCATTTGGCAAATTTGACAAATTTACTTTGCATATTTCTGGAGTAATTGATGGTTTGCACTGACATTTACTTTGACAGCTACTTTAATGTTCATGTTAAAGTTTAATTAAGTTTATTTCATGATATTTAGCAATAATAGTGATTTTTTTTATTCTCTTTTTTTTTAACTTGACATGCAGTTTGACATGCACTTTGACAACTACTTTGACATACATGTTAAAATACCTTTTAGCTTAATTTTTGAAACTATTGCTTACTAAAGTATTTGTTACTGACAAATGTCAACTCTAACGCTAACATTGACTTTGACTACAAGTTTGACAGGCACATGACATTGCTTCAGAGTTGATTTCTTGATTTTGTTGATTGATATGTTTCATTTTGATCAGTTGTTTGTACTGAACTGCATTTAAACTTTGACAAGCACTTTGACGTTCACGTTAAACTGCATTACATGTGAATAAATATTATTTTTAACAATTGAATTTGACATTTTCACTTATCGCTTATGTAATTAGCTCACATACATGCAGCAGCTGTCGCTGACATCCGCTGACATCCGCTTTGACGTTCACGTCAAATGCTAATTCAAGTTAATTCACAAAAATTTGTCAAATAAATTTCACAATTCGCAATTTGCATGCAATTGTAATTCAATAAAATTCAAATTAAATGCCAACAGCTGCTGCCCAATTGGGCTCCTGTTTCGCTGCTCGTTTTGGGAGCATATGTAAAGAGCGTTGTAATCTCCATGTTAAATATATGCACCCCTTGCGCCAGTTATCGATAGTTATCGATGCACATTCGGCAATGTGTTGACAAACCTGCCCAAAGAGATTAAAGGATATCTCTCGTGTCTCTCGCCCCCGTCGCTGTCTTCTCTGTGTAAAACAAAACTAAAACAACGAAAAACAAAAAAAAAACGAAAATATATAAAAAAATCGACAACAATTTTGTTGTCACAAAGGCGAACTGTCAACAGCCGTCGCTGCTGTTGTTGTTGGCAGCTGCAGGTGCTACTTTAATCCCCGCGCTTGTTGACAAACCGCCGACAAGGCGCGCGGGGCGCCGCTTGCGTCTGCATTTTGCCAGAGCCTTTGTCTTGTTTGCTCTGCCCCACACACACACTCAGGCACACACACACACACACAGAGACTGTCGATTTGAGCAGCAGATAAAAAACATTGACAATTGACGCTTCTTTGGCAGGCAGCGTCTTTGAACCCTCAACCTCAACGATAAACGATAAACGACGACGTCGCACAGGTGCATCAATGGACAGCATTTAGCAGCGGCTGATAGCGCAACGCCTTTCAAAATGTGCCACTGTGCCACACAGCTACTGTCTCTGCCTCTGCCTTTCTGTGTGTGTGTGTGTGTGTGTGTGTGTCATGTGGCAACATCTAATTTCCATTAGGCTTGACTGTGAATAGGCGTGAATCAAGCTAAATGAATCATTGAATATTTTCTGAATATGTAACATAGAATGCTTGAGAGCCTAGTCAAGTTGATGTCTCAACTGAGAAGAGTTTAGAAGAGAGGGGGAAAGGACGGGGTAAAGCAAGAGGAAAGAGTAAAGTAAAGAGCTAAGGAGAGCTTAATGCTTAGATACTTCTGAATCTATCTAAACATAAAGCTTTCCTTATTTCATTTCTGTTTCCTTTATCTAGGTTCAATCTATAGCGAGTGGTACTATAAGTCTAAGGTGGCTTGTAGAGTTGGATATACTTGAGGTCTACTCTGTTCTCAAATTGAAATCTCAAGCTTGTAGAGGAATGTTGAGCAGTGTCAAGCAGAAGGTAGAGTCAGCTATAGCTGAAGTCTGAAGTCAATTCACAGCTCTCGCTCTTCCTTTCCCCCTTCTTCGCTCTTTATCACTCTCCTAGCTTAGATGAACTTCACATCTGTCGACCTGTCGGAAACTCTCTGCTAACTAGCTAGACGTCCTTTAGCTGGCAGATTCTACACTTTAGGACAAGTGGAGTCTAGTGCTATACTTCAGGGCTCTCTCTCTCTCTCTCTTCCTCTACCCATTATTCTCCCTCTCTCTCTCTATCTATCTCACTTTAACCTTTGATGACGTAGGAAACTATAGGACAATTTCTGCCAACCAGTTAGAACTCCAGCTGCAGGAGTCTAGATTCTAGTTTAAGTGTAGTATAGCTGAAGTATAGTCTAGTCTAGTGTCTATAAGCCCTAGCTCTTCCTCTTTCTCTTTCTTGCCCTACCTCTACCTCTCTTCTTCGATAAAGCAGGATACTATAGGATACTTCCTTTCAACTAGTTAGACCTTCAGCTGCAAGACTCAATGCCCTGAATCATAGAGCATTTCTAACTTCCACTAAACTAGCTAAAGTCACCTTTCACTTAGTTTCGAAACTGGGCAAAGACTGACTGCCTCACTCGTTTGATATGCCGCACACCTTGCTGTGGCTATTTGATAACATTTACTGTTCTGTCATTACGTAATTCGGGCAGCATTTATATATATATTTATATATATATATATTATCAGCGTTATCTGTGGCTCTGGCTTTGACTTTGGGCTCGGAGCATGTCAATGGAAAATCGAAATGCCAATTACAACTCAATCGCTGTGGCAGGCAGTGGCCCAGGCAGCCGGCAGCAGGCAGCAGGAGCCGAGCCCAAGTGCTTGAAGCCAGGGCTAATTGATTAGCCATTAACCTCAATAGGGATGCGAGCGAGCGAGTGAGTGAGTGAGCCAGGAGTATGCAGCGGGACAGCAACACCTCTCTCACACACACACAGTCGGACACACAGTCGTCGGCTTAATTAGGCTTAATTATGGGCTCTGGGTTGCTGTGAGCAGCGAGCTGGGTCGAGCCCAAGTAGCCTGCCAAACACTTTCAAGCCACATTAACAGCTCGTTGTTGTTTGTTATTGCTCTGCAATAAAAACAGCCAGCAGCAGCAGAGAGAGAGAGCGAGAGAGCGAGAGAGAGATGGGCATATGAGGAAATTGAATTAGCTGAGCGCGTTCGGAAAAAAAAAAAACAACAGCAAGGAAAGAAAGAAATAATGTGTGGCCCCTTGAACAAAACAAACAACTTTCGGTCAAAAGGTGCAAGTTTTACACGTAACGATTTGCACGAAGCTACGCCAGCCCAACCAGAGGCAACAGCAACAACAACAACAACAAGAAGAAGAAGAAGAAGCAGAAGAAGCAAGAGAAGAAGCAGAAGAAGAGGCAGCAGCAGCAGAAGAAGCGGCTACAGCTTCAGCTTCAGCTTTAGCTTTGGCAAACACAAACGAGAGCAAATCGTTTTGTTGTCGAGCACAGCTCGAGCTACACACACACACACACACACACAGAGGCCAGAGGAGGTGCCACACACACACACACACACACACATGGGTGTAGAGTGAGGCTGGGGTAGGGGGGTGCTGGGGGGCGTTGCTGTGCGCGTGTGGTGGGCCGATTTGTTTTTAGGGGCCAAGCGTCTTGGCTCCAGTTGGCGCTTGCGGCTATGGGGCTATGCGTCGCGACTCGAGCTCCAGCTCCAGCTCCATCTCCAGCTCCAGCTCTGGCTCTGGCTCTGGCCATAACAAGCTGCCAACAACTGGCGCCAAGTGCTCAATAATGTTAACGAGCTATTCAGTTAAGACAACAACAGCAACAAAACCCAAAAAAAAAAGAAAAAAAAACGACGAAGACAAAAAGGAGCAGAACAGAAACGATGCCAAAAGGAGCCCAACTAACCAGGCAGACGTGCCACGGCCTCAGTTGCCAGCTCTCCATGTCCCAAGTCTCAGTCCCAGTCCCAAGTCTCTGTCTCAGCCAGTGTCTCAGCCTCGTTTCGAGTCTCGTTTGCTGCTGGCTCGCAAATAAAAAATAATTTGCAGTCGAAAAAGGCAGTCGAACGTGGTGCGAGGGGGGCAGGGGGAGTGCAGAGCAAAGGCGGCTCGGCTCGGCCCGGCTCAAGGCAGACGAAGGCTGAAAGACGTGGGCTGGCATCAGCTTTTTGGCATTGCGAGTGGCCCGAATCCTATGTATACCCTGTAACTGTGAAAGGGTATAAGTTATAGAGGAAGGGAGGGTGCTAGGGAGAGAGGGTAGGCAACTAGAAATGGGTTTGCCTTTGATTTTCCTTCAACACATTTGACTTAATCTACGACTTGAACAATAGTTCTTGAGTTCTCATAGTCTTAGACTATATGAAACTATATAAATATATAGAAATAGTATAACTAATTCTCGAAACCCCCTCAGCTCCTTAGTCTGCTTCTAACTTTGCCCTAGTCTCCCATAACTTCCTTCCTTGCTTTGTTCACTTTTCTGCCTTTACAGCGTATGCTTGTCGTCGTGCATACCCAGCTGGCGCATCTTGAACGCTGCTCTGCCCACTTGCTGCTGGCCCCGCTTCATCTTTTGCAGCTCTCTAAATAGAAACATCGCTGCAGTTCGTTCAGTTAGTGCCTCGGCCTGTCTCTCAGTCTGTCCGTCCGTGTGTCCGTTCGTCCGTCCTGCAGTCCGTTCGTCAGTTAGTCATTTAGGCAGTCAGACATCAGTCAGCTTGTTAGCCTCTGCCCAGAGTCAGGCTCTGTTGTTGGCCCGGGCTTGTTTGGGGGCCTTTTTGTTGGCGTTTTTTTTTCTTTTTTTTTTATCAAAATGCAGGCGCAGCTGATGATGATCTGTGAACATGAACAAGACGTTCGTTAAATTTGATTCATGAGGCGCTGGCGCTCGACCAGAGTCGGAGTTGAAGACGGCGACCAGGGCAGCGATTGAGTGATTGCTACTTAAACTTATAATTTTCATATTTGTGTGTGTGTGTGTGTGTAAGCATGTGTGTGTGTGTGAGGGTGCAGCCCTTTACTTGGGTGGTTAGCCAAGGCATAGAGAGCCTTAGCCTGGTCACTGATCGCCTTGGCTGGGCCATGTAATTTTCGAGTTTGCGCATTGCCACCAACATGGCCAGAACATGGACTAAGGCTAATCAACAAGCCTCAGTCTTAGCCTTAGCTTTAGCTATAGCCGTGGACGTGGCTGTGGCCGTGGCCAATTTGAATTTCGGACTCGACTGCGGTCGAACGCCCGTCTGGAGCTGGAAACAATTTGCGGCTTGGCGCCACTTGATAACCTGGCAACGACATGGCGACTCCGCGACTCCGCGACTCCTCGACTGATCGCCGTTTGGGGTTTTGTTTGCTTTTCGCCAGGCACTGATAATGATGATGATGATGATTGTGATTGTGTGTGCCAGTGTGTGTGTGTGTGTGTGCAACTCTCTGTGTGTGTGTGTGCATCTGTTGAACATTTGTGGAGCCTGCTGGTGGGCCCCCTGAGAACCGCTGCTGCGTTTAGGCTTTATGCCGTGCTGATTAATGTTTTATTTGATTACCCAGCCAAAATGACTTGTGCTCCAGCTCACTCTAACCACAACTCTTTCTCTCTCTCCCTCTCTCACTCTCTTGCAGACAAATGTTTCCGCAAATGAAATTTCGTGTTTCGGGTCTGGATGCCAAGGCTAAATACATATTGCTACTGGATATCGTTGCGGCGGATGATTATCGTTATAAATTTCACAATAGGTAAGTGTGTGTATATATAAACATATATATATATATATACTTATATTTCACTAAATAATACTCCTGTTTTCTTTACAGCCGCTGGATGGTCGCTGGCAAAGCGGATCCCGAAATGCCAAAACGCATGTACATCCATCCAGATTCGCCCACAACGGGTGAGCAATGGATGCAAAAAGTTGTTTCATTTCACAAATTAAAATTGACCAACAATATTAGTGATAAACATGGATTTGTAAGTACTGTACGTCTTCTTTGTTTACCGCATTAGTTATTTAAGCCCTAGATCCTGACAACAAAAACCGTATCAAAAAAAAAAAAAAACAAAAACAAAAATAACTACACAATATATTTTCATTTTGTTCTTATCTGTTATCATTCATAACTGAACAAATGGCATGGGTATTACAAAACTTGACAGGTTTTTAAGAGTTTCGGAGTGGTTTGTTTTCAAATTGTTCTTAAAAACTGCGCGTACTGACATTTCTGAGTGTTTTCTATGTAGTAGGTATGCCAGGAGTGTAATTCGGAGTCATTCAGAGCAATGTGAATTATGAATTTTTACAAGCAACGCGTATTTTGTATAGGTTTGACTCATTATAAGTGTTTAAACAGTAATTCCGAATTTTTAGGAGTGATTCGGAGTAATTAGGAGTAGTTTGAATTATGAATTTTTACTAACAATACATATTTTGTTTGGTCTTGACATAAGATTAGTGCTTAAAAAGTGGTTCGGAGTCTTTCGGAGTGATTCGGATAAATGAGGAGTAATTCAGGCGAATGTGTAGTATGTATTTTTACTAGTCATGTGTATTGTGTATAGGCTTGGCATACTGTAAGTGCTGAAACAATGATTCGGAGTTATTCGGAGTGATTCGGAGTATGTAGTTTAGCTTTAGGAATCATTATTGTTTATCATATCGAAATATGTTAAGTAAACGATTAGGAGTAATTCCGAAAATTTCGGAGTATTTCGGAGCGTTCGAAGTTTCTTCTAATATGACTATTGACATGGTTTGAAAGCTTGCAGTGTTGTTAATAGGTTTTGGTATGTCTCCGAAGTATTGAAACTGTAAATGTTTTCATTTCTCTCGCATTTCCGCTGCTCGCTGGACAGCTTGATGAACACGTGCTGCTGCGGCTGCTACTGCTGACTTCAAAGCAAAGATTATCTAACTATATCACACATACAGACATGCATATAGAGGAAGCAGTGCCGGCACCTAACACTCGTCGCAAACGAGAGTCCCTGGCCAGCCAGCTGGCTTATCAATGCAAAATTTGCGTAGCTGGCGAATGCTTTAAGCGGTGCCCGGTGTCCACTTTGAAGTATGGCAGCCAAGCAGCCAAGCAGCCATGCAGCGCCGCAGGCCAGACCGACGGACGGACAGACCGACGGACCGACAGACAGACAGAGTCTTATCTAAAACTTCTCACACGCACGGATAAGACGCACATAAAGACAGGAACGGCGTCTATGACGACGACGACGACAACTTTCGTTTCGTTTCGTTTCATTGCTGGGGAGCAGTGGGCGCGAGCGCCAAACAAATTGGCGGCTTGGCTTTTGGCGGTGCTTGGCGGTGCTTGGTGGTGCTTGGTGGTGCTCGGTGGCTGCTCGGTGGTCAGTTTGTTTAGCCGCCAAGGCCGCTGCTTTTGAACTTTGCCGCTGCCGATCGCGTAAATTTCATCAACTGCTGCGCAAATTTTGCAGTTTCTTTTTTTATTGATCAGGCGGCGGCGTCGACGGCGTCGGCGGCGTCGCAACGGGTGGGCAAAACAGCGCGCAGCGTCGCAATGATGGCGACGCTGGCGGGCGCCATGCAGTTTTGTCATGTCTGCGCTGGCCAGGCTGCCCTCCCGCCGCCGTCCACCGCCCCCCAAAGCGCTTGCTTTGCCTCTTTGCATGCCAAGTCATAAATCGCGCGCGCCGAACAAGACGGCGCAGACATCAGCGAATGCCATAAGGGCTACAACAACAACAACAACAGCAGCAACAGCAACATCGTCGTTGTTGTCTTTGTGTGCGTGGGCTTTGGCTCCTCCGCTAAGTAGCCTGTGTTGGCCATTAATTTCGCTTAGTTCAAACGCCGCGTGCCGACACAAGGCGCTGCGTGTGTTCCCCGCCCAAGAGACAGAGCACAGAGCACAGAGAGAGAGAGAGAGAGAGAGGGAGAGAGAGAGAGAGAGGGAGGGAGTCCGCTCCAACAGCTGTTGTCGCTCTCAGCAAACGCTCAAATCTATAATTTAACACATTTTGCGGTCAGCGGACGGCACCTGGAACCGAGGTCAGCCCCTCCGCCCGCTACCCGCCGCCTTCCACCTCCATCGCCTCCCACCTTTTGTTTTAATACTATTTGTGCCCGCTGGCTGCGTGTCAAAACAACAGTAAGTCGTTGCCACCCCGCCCACCGCCCCCCGCCCACATCCATATAATTGTATATATGTGAACTGTGCTCGCATGCCTATTTGACCTGCCAACCTGAGTCGACATTGAAATGCACTTAGCTCGCAGCCCAGCAGCAAAAAGGAATATGAAATATGAAAATAAAAAAACGCGCGCGTTTTAAAACGCCCCGAGCTGAGTGTGCATGTGTGTGTGTGTGTGTGAGTGTGTGTTTATACTGTCGGCCATATTGCGGCTGTCGCAACCCTAAAACACACAGAAAAAAGAAATTATTGAAATGAACCGCATTGAGGGTTGGCCCGTTCTCGTTCAGTGTCTGAGGTGTTGCCTAATGCGTTTAATTGTTGTAGCTGGCGCAATGCCTTTGCCAATTAAGCAGCCCCACCCAACTAGAGCACCGCCACCCCTGCCCAGTCCGTGGCCCAAAACTCAACTTCAAGCTGTGCCGTGAGACGTTGTCAAGTAGTGGTCCAGCTACGGCTATAGCGCCAAGGACCTAACGACCCCAAGTGCTGCAGCTCGTCGTCGTCCAACTCTCCGTCTGGTTGTCCGTCCGTTTGTCCCTCCGTCCGTCCGACCGTCCGTCCGACCGTCTGTCTGGCATTAGTTTCATTTATAGTTCAAAGCATAGTTGGCCATCTTCAAATGGCATCTGCAGTGGCTCGTTGTGTGCTCATTCAGCCATGGCCAAGTGGTCGTCGCCCTTGCGCAGCAGCAGACGAAGCGCAAAAAATTTATCACAGCCAAGTTGACAAATAAACTGAAGTGGAGTTCCATTTCCGCTGCTCGACTGGCCCTTAAAACGCAAATCAAATTAATTGAAGCTCACATGTCCTGTCAAGCCTTTTCAATCCTTATCCTGTTATCCAGCTTCAGATCCTGTTCCTGTCGCTGCCGACCGTTTCTCCTGTGGCTTGTCTTGAAACAATTCGCTTAGAAAATCAAAGGCGGCCCGCAAAATCATGTGCGCCCGCCCGTCTGAGCGAGTGTGTGTGAGTGTGTGTGTGTGTGTGCGAGTGTGCGGGTGTGCGTCTGTTTATATTGAGATATGGGATATGGCCAATTTGTCTGTCATAGTCAGGCAGGTAGTCATCGTGTCTTGCCTGCTAGGTGTTGCCCAAAATACAACTTGAAAGGCTGCTTTGAAGTTGACAGCAGACCCCGTGGCAGAGACCATAGCCACGGATGGTCTTGTCCTGTCCCTGGCGCCGGCTCGTGGTTACTTTGCCTCCATTTTCAATATGGAGCCAATTAGATGAATCAAACCAACAACTATTACATATGTACATATATCTTTAGATATCTATATATATATATATATATAGATTCCTCTTTGAGTTGAGAGTTGAGTTGTAGAAGGTAAGAGCTAGGCAAACACATGGAACTCCTATGCCAAGTGGATGTGAGTACTAAGGGATAGACATATCCAAGATATACCAAATTTAATGAATGGAGAGTTTATGAACTTCTGTGCAGTGGGAAATGCTCTCGTGAAACTTCAGTCAGACTTGAGCTAAAGGAGGTTCTGGTTACTGAGGTTACTTACCCTCTCTTAACTTCTCTCTCTCTCTCTCTCTCTCTCTGTCTCTTAGTCGCCAAGGAAATCTTAGACTATCTCAATTACTGTAAACTACACCCATATACCCCAGGGGATAAACCCCTTTAACCTATTGTCTTTCTTGTTATTTCTAAACAATTTCGATTGCCAAATCTTTACTCGACAAACCCTACAATTTGCCAAAATCCTAGCCCACTTTGCGGCCCCTTCGTTGCTCAGTCTAGTGCTTAGCTTAAGTTCCCCCTCTACAGACACTTTGCCAATTCTTAGCCATCCATTAATTGTGGCAAGCTTCTTTGCATTCCATCAACAAGACATAACAGCAAAAGGGTCTGCCAAGAGTAGTTCACATGGGCAATGGCTGCTGCTTATAAGAGGACCTCTTTCTCACTCTCTCTCCCTTGCTCTCTCTTTGGCAAAATTAAACCGAAATTAGTTGCTACCCTTGGCGGTGCTCAACCCCTGAGTGCTGGCCTAACCCCTAAGCTATTTAATGATAGCTCTGGCCCGCTGAATGATTATGATGTTGTTCTTCTGCTTCTGCTTGTTGTTGTTCGAGTAGTCCCTTGGTTCGTCCGTCCGTCCGTCCGTCCGTCCGTCCGTCCGTCCTTCCGTCCCTGTGTGCCTATAAATGTCTGATTTCTTATCTAATGCCTAATGCCATCAATTGCGGCGCTGCGGCTCACTATCTAAGCGTATATCGTGACGCTGAACGGCGCACGCACCCAGACAACAGACAACGAGACCAGGGGACCAACATACATCATGCCATCCGCATTTGAAGACAGCAGACGGGCGTCGAGAGATGCGAGAGTGCAAAGGGTATCTGCAGCTTGGCTACAATAAATAACCCAACAAAAAAAGAAAAAACCAACCGAAACCCATTGGCTATCAGTTTGCGATCAAGTTTTGTGCTGCTGCTGCCGCCGCTGCTGCGGCTGCTGCTGGGCAGATTAGGCAACAGCAGCTTGAATCGTGTCCTGCGCGCATCCTTGGGCAACGCGCTGCGTTTTTAGATTATGTTGTTGCAGCAGCTGTTGCAAGTTGTGGCTGCGGCTGCTGCTGCTGCTGCTGCTGCTCCGGAAATAGTTGCCTTAATTGCTTGCATATTTTTGGCAAACAGTTTTACAAGTGGATGCCACGCCCCGGCCCACACCCACGTCGCCCTTTCGCTTGGCCCATCAATTATCCTTTCTCAGCCAAGCTGCGTGTATTTCCTTTATGCAACACGCAATGCGTGCAGCGAGAGAGAGAGAGAGCGACTCGACTCTGGCAGCATTTTCAGAATTTTGCTGAAATATTTTCCAGAGTTTTTCATTTCACAGCTCGACATTAAACCAACTCAAGTTCATCGTCAGCTGTTTGTGAGCAGCAAACTGCGAAATCTACTTCAATTTTCATATAAGCTGAGTCGGAGCTATGCAGCATTAAGAGTTTAACTTCTATATCATACTATATGAGGTTTGATAGAGCAAATTAAATCGTTGGATTTTCAGCTGCAGGAATGTTTCTAGGCGTGGCCAATGCTGTTGATGAAAGGACTTTTATATATATTTATTGGACTTAACTTTTAATTTTAAAGTTTGTTTAGTGAGCATTTGACTTGAAGTTAGGGAAAACTTCAATTTGAAGCAAGAAATTCACGAATTGCAGCTCGAAATCGCTTAGCAGAGAACTCTCTGGTGTTCAAATGATTTGCATCTCTTCTATTTGCTTAGTTACGTCACTTAAAGCTATATTCATCGGGAAGATCAGGGCTTAAGCTGCTTTGATAGCCTGAGTCCTCTCTCTCTCGCTACCGATCTCGATGGCTCTCTTTGTATCTCGAGTTTTCTACAGCTTGTCTCAATCTCTCTCTCTCTCTCTCAATTTCTCGGTGTTTCTATCAGTCTTCCTTTCTTTCACTCTCTCTGTCTTTCAAAATCCTTCCTTCCTTCCTTCACTCAATCATTTCCACCTCCTCTGATCGTCATTCAGTGGTCGCATGTTTCTCTCTCGCTCGCTTTCTCTCTCTCTCTCTCATCACATTCTCTTCCTCTCGCATTCCTTAAAATCCGTCCTTCCTTTCTTCCTTCCTCTGGCTACTCGCTCCACTCTCCTCGCTCATCAAAATTTGAGCTTTTGCTCACCTTTTGCTGTAAAAATGTTCGCTTTGGCCGCTCGCGGCCTAGCCTCGCATATTTTAGTTAATTTCCAATCTTATCAGACGGCTGCCTTGAGTGGGCAAGTGTTAACCTCAATTGCGTACAGCTAGCTACACGCAGATAAAACGAAACGCCATCAGATTCCAGAGCCAGAGCCCAGCGACTGCGCCCAGACATCTGTCATATAAGTGCGCATTAGGCATTGGGCATTAGGCATTAGCATAATGCCAGCTTGAGCTCTGACTCTTTCGAGTTGACGAGCTGACGTGACCGACGGTACTTAAGAGCTGCCGCCACAGCCGGCCACCACAGTGCCTGTGCCCAGTGGTGCAGTGGTTCGTTTTCGTTCTCGTTCTCATTTTCATTCTCATGTCTCGTTACCAAATGTGTCAACCTCAGAGCCTCGACTTTGGCGCTAAAACTTGAACATTTAGTTTTTGCGCTTGTTCTCTCCCTCTCTCTTTCACTCAATCTCACTCAATCTCTCTCTCGCTCTCTCATGGCGGGTGTGGGTGGGGCGTTGAAACTTATTAACATATTTAATGTTTTTAGCACGTTGCGTTTTGGGGCCCAGCCCTGCTTGGCCCTGGCCCTGGCCCTGGCGCCAGTCCTATATATTAGGCTAGTTAAAATCTAATAAAAACCTGAGCATGCCTCATAAATTTCAATGCCCCATAAAAAGTTGGGGAGAGAGGGTTGCGGGCGGGGGGTTGGCGGTTAGTTAGTAGGGGGTTGGTTTAAGCGCCTAATGGTGAACGCGCTTTTATGTTAAATTAAACCGGGACGTTGACTGTGATCCGTGATAAAAAAAAAACGCCCAGCCCAGGCCAGCTCAGGCCAGACCAGGTCAGACCAGGCCAGGCCAGCCCAGTCCAGTCCAGTCCACTTCCCAGGCATGGCCGCATTTTTGACTTAATTTCGTTGTCGTGTAGAGAGACGTTGACGAGGTGGCAAGTACGTTGTCGCTGAGGTGCGACAAAATATCACAAATAAAAATACCTTTTATGTTTTGGAATTTTTTAATATTCAAATCAAGTTGACGGCCATGCGAAAAATACGAGTGCTCCGTCTTCTGTGCAGAAACGAAAATAACAAAAAAAAATAACTGGAAAAACAATTGCGTGGCGGCAACAACAACAGCAACAGCAACAGCAACAGCAACAGCAACGGCAACGGCAACGGCCAAGTTTTTCATAAAAAACAGCAGAAATATTTCCTTGTTATTTGGCACACGCTGCAATGATGGCTGCCAGTTGGCCAGAGATGTGGGCTGAATGCTTGGCTACTCAGTCTTAAAGCGACGACTTAAAGCTCTAAGCAGACAACAATACATTTTAAATTAGATAGAAAGAGGGAGAGAGAGAGGGAGAGGGAGAAGGAGAAGGAGAGTCAGAGAGCAAGAAACTTCTTGAGATTGTACTTAGAAGAGTCAGAAGTTTATGTCAGTTCAAGCAAATGCTTGCAGGCAGTAGAGCTTTAAGCTTTAAGTTAAAGTATAGGAAAAAGAAGAGTAGATGCATAGATACATATATGCTTTATTCTTTGCAAAGCTTCAATAATTGAGAGCTTTAAGATTTTGGCAAAAGAGTATTGAAAGCTTTAAGCTAGAAGTGTAAGATTTGAGATTATGACAAAGGGCTTTTATAAGCTTTAAGTGTATAAGTGCGGAATTTGAAGGAAGAAGTCAGAAGAAGAAGAAGAGTAGCTAGAAATGAACTTTAATGGACTCTAACAATCCCAACCAATCGTAAAAGAAGCTTTAAGCTTCGAAGTGAAAGCTTTAAGAGTTAAGAAAACAAGTTTCAAGAGACTTCAAGATGCAAGAGAGAAGCTTTAAGATCAACCACAAGCTAAAATCTCTATCAAACTTATGATAAAGTCGTTTAAGCAGAAGAGAACAAAGCAAATAAAGGCAAAGATCGAAAGTGAAATGAGGCTAAATATGGCTATTAGATCTCTGTGTGACATAGCGAAGATCGACAACAGACAAGGCTAATGACTGCCTAAGAGAGAGATGCTCTGCCAAAGACTAAGCGCAGGCAAAACAGGATTAGGAAAAGGACAAGATGACATCAAGCGAGCAGCCGACAGATGTCAAGTGAGTTGAATGAATCGCTGAATGCCAATTCGAGCTATGAAATTGGCAAAGTCAGCGAGACAAAGGCGAGAGCGGCGGCTAATGATGAGCCCAAAAGACGTTGACAGGAGCCGCCGACAAAAGAGAAAAGAAAAGAAAAGGAAAGATGAGACGAAGCAGAAGCTGAACCGAACGGATCCTAATCCGGCGTGCCACAAAACCCGTAGGCGGGCTGAGCTGATCAGAGCGCAGCGATTAGCAAACCGCACAAACAAGATTAGAGACGCCCACTGATGCAGTTGCCTCTAATGCCGCAACAACATAATTTGTGGCAAGGCAGCCATGCCTTTCCCTTGCCCTTTCCCTTGCCCTTTCTCTTGCCCTTTTCTTTTTTTTTCTTTCTCATCTCATTTACTGTTCTGTGCTGGCGTGCATATTGCGCATACGCCGCATTTGACTGGCGGCTCCCGCCGGGAGGGCGCACACGCTGCAGGATATCAAATGCTCTCGCTGTCGGCGTCGCTGTCTCAGTCGCTGTCTCGGTCGCCGTCGCTGTGGCAGCCTCTTTCCCGTGCATGTCCAAACAAATGCTTAGGAATTGAGGCCGACGACAGCTGAAGACAAATTTATTATAGCGCCGCGTTTCCGCTGTGAGACGTTTTGTCTGCACGGCGCACACAATGCTCTCTCTCTCCCCCTCTCTCTCTCTCGCTCTGTCTCTTTCACTCTGCTGCACAATGGAAAAACGGAGCAAATCTAACGATTAAGTCGTCTAACAATGCCTAAAATGTAAACCCCGGCTTTTGTCTCACTCGCAACAATCTTGGCCAGCAAAGTGAGCAGCAGCTGCTGTGCGTGGGCAATAGTAACAAGTTCCAGCCCCACACTTACGCCCACGCCCATGCCCATGCCCCCTCTCCTACCCCCCCCACACAACAAAAAAGGCACATCTTGAGCTCTTTTGTTGCCACTCGCTTCATTGTTGCCAAAAAAAAAAGAAAAAAAGATGAAGAAAACTGAAAGAATGAAAGCAGCAGAGGCCAGCAGAGGGCGAGGGGGTTGCTGCCACTGCCACTGCCACTGCTGCTGCCGTTGCCAGTGGCAGCTGCTGTCAGCGGCTCTTCCATTAGCCGTAAGCAAATAGACAAGCTTGACTTGAATTTCGGCATCGTCGCATTGAAACGGAAGTGCAATATTTGCAGCCAGCGCCATGCAAATAGATTTCTAAACGCGCATCGCAATACCCTGCAGCTGGGCATATTAGCTAGGCGAAGCAGTTGTTAAAGAACTCAATGTATTTGTTGTTTCAGTTGCATTCAACAAAGTATTTCATTGACTTGACTCCATTTACAGGGTATTCGGTAGTCGTTGCTTTCTTTTCTGTTCCAGAGTTTTTGCTCTGTTGTTTGGCAAACAAGATTTTTGGGTTTTGTTTGTTTTATTATTTGTTGTCTTTTGGCTGTTTGAACGGCCAAATATGCCAAGCGCCACGCTGCCTCTCACTCTCCCTCTCTCACTCTCTCTCTCTCCCCCTCTTAGTAACTCATTATCTTTGTCTTAAGTCTTAGGTGACAGTTAAACACCTTGAAATAAGCTACCTTATTTTCATTTTTTGATTGCATTTGCATGCACTTAATAAGTTGACTTACCTGTTGCCCACACCTGCTCAGCTGAGCACCTGTAAACTGCAGTCTCTCTCTCTCTCTCTGGGCTACTCTCCTTCAGCACTGTCTGCGCTGTTGTTTGTATTTGCTTTTGTTTCTATTTGAGTTTGAGATATTTGTCCATTCGTCGTTTGTTTAAATTCACTTCTCTTCTCTTCTCTCTCTCTCACTCTCTCTGTCTATCTCTCTCTCTGGCTGTCTGCTTATCTGCTTAGATAAGCCTGGCGCTTGCAGACGGAAGTGCTCCGCATCTCTTTAGTCTTTTGTCTTTCCCAACATCTGGCGCCGCTAAGCTAATCAGCCTCAAAGTCAGTTGCCAACTGCTGCGAACTGCTCTGCTCTGCTCTGGTCTAGTCTGGTCTCGTCTCATCTCGTCTACCCCCTTAATCGCTTTCTTTGCTATTTACCTGTGCTGCCATCTTGCTGATCTGTAGAGCAGGTGAAAATCTTCAACCAAAGTAAAGTCTCTTCCGTTTTGAAAGTTCATAAATTTGCTATCTTATAAAATCTATGCAGCTTGGTCTTATTATTAGATTGTAGAGCTTTCAGCTTGAACTGAGCTTTTTGATTAACTTGGTTTTTGTAATCGAATATAAATTTAAGAATAGAATTTTAATTTATTCGAAATTGAAGTAAGCTGCTTCAAGCCTTCAGCTTGAAATGAGCTCTTTAAGATGAAAGCTTATTGGCAAGTTTATTCTTGTGCTTAAGCTAAAAGCTTTAGCAACATTAATGCAAAGAGCAGCTTTAAGTTGTTGTTATTTTGATTGTGTGCCAGAGTTAACATAAAGCTTGTGAGGTAAGCTATTCCTCTCTTCCTTTCTGTCGCCTCTCATTGTGTCTCCCGATCTCTTTTTCGCTGACTGTCGATCCATTTCTCAACATCTTATTCTCTTGCTCTTCTTTCTCTCTAGTTTGCTTATATCCCTCCCAATCTCTCTCTATCTCTGTTTACCTTGTTCTCTATACTTCCCTTTCCATCCTGTCTTTCGCTTTCCTTCACTCTCTAGTTGCCTTATTGTCCCAAAGTCTCTCTATCTCTCTGTCTTTCTCTTTCTCTCTCTCTCTCTCTCTCTCTCTCTCTCTCTCTCTCTCTCTCTCTCTCTCTCTCTCTCTCTCTCTCTCTCTCTCTCTCTCTCTCTCTCTCTCTCTCTCTATCTCTATCGCCATTTGTTTCTCTCTCTCTCTCTCTCGCTCTCTCGCTCTCTCTAGCTCCTTTTCTCCATTTCATTCTACTTCTTACTCTCTCACACTCTCTCTCTTTCTCTCCCCCCTTTCACTTACATTTATTCTCTATCTCCCACTCTCTCTCTCTCTCTCTCTCTGTCGCTCTGCGTGCTGCACCCACAATTTCTGACTAATGCGTGCTGACACTTTTATTGACTGACAAATGTCAAATGCGTTTGCTGTTTGATTATTGGCAGGCAGGTGAAAAGGTAACAGTAACAACAACAACAACAATAACAACATCAACATCATCAACTGCAACAACAACAATAACAATGGCAGCAACAAAGTTGCTTTGGGACTTTGTTTTGTGCAAACGTCACGCAAATTGTGTGTTGGCTCATTAAGAAAAGCTTTGCGCGTTGCTTTAGATGATGATAATTGTTGTTGTTGTTGTTGTTGCTGTTGTTGTTGTTGTTGTTGTTGCTGTTGTTGTTGTTGCTGTTGTTGCTGTGTGACATGATTTTTGCGTGTCACATGGCAAATGGGCAACAATGTATCAAACAATGCGTCAATCATTTCGCTCGAGTTCAGTTCGCTTCGTGTTTAGCACAAGTTGTTGTTGTTGTTGTTGTTGTTGCTGTTGTTGTTGCTGTTCTTGTTTGATGTTACTGTTGCTGTTCTATAAAGTTGTTAATAAATATGTTTATGCATAAACAATAGCAACAGCTAGACAACTATATTGCCTGTAATTAAGTTTGTCTACAGCAACTGAAACCTGATTAAAAACGCGCATATGGAGAATATAATAAAAAAAAAAAAACAAATACTATTAGCGTTAATTAATTAAATTAATTTTACGCTGCGAGCAGCAACGTTTATTATTTTCTATTCTTTTTTTTTGTGAAATCTAGTAGCTCTCTGTCTTTTCTCGCTTTTTAATGCCCACTCACAAAGTGAGAAGAGTGGATTGGCTTTCGTTCGGCTGTCTCTTGGAATAAGGGATACTCTGTCTGTCTGCCTGGCCATTCGTCTGTTGATCTATCCGTCCATCCGTACGTCTGACTGTTTGTCTGTCAGACAGTCAGTCTTTCTGGTTGGCTGTCTATCCGCCTGCTCGTCAGTCCGTACGTTTGTTTGTATAGATGTCCGTCCGTCCGTCAGTCCGTCCGTTCGTCCGTCCGTCCGTCCGTTCGTCCGTCCGTCATTCTATCTGTTCGCTTATCTGTCCATCCGTCCGATCACCTAACTGTCAGGCTGTCCATCCGTCTGTCTGTCTGTTGGAGTGTCCGTCCATCCGTCTGGCTGTCCAACCGTCCATCAGACGTCCTTCTACACAAACGCCTGCTGGCTGTCCGTCCTTCCTTTTTCCTCTCCATCTGAGCTCAAATCATTGCTCCTAATTCAGCTAATAACTAGAGAGAGAGAGATATTTGATCAATATAGTATATTAAAGCACATAGGCGCGTATTATGCAGTCGGTTGCGCCCTACTGCCATATTCTCAGTTGTTTTCTTTTTGTTGGTTTTTATGAGGCGCCTCGACTTGAGAGGCAGCCAATGTAAATGCTCTAAAACTACCTGAAGTGCCTTTGTTTTCTATCTAGTTTTCTAGTTGTTCTTATTGTTGGCTTTCTTCTTGTTGTTGTTGTTGGTGTTGTTGTTGCTGTTCAGAGAGTGGAAAAACGTAGCTGAAAACAAAACGAACAATAACTAATTCACATTTTCACATTTTATTCTCGCACTATTCCGACGGCCGCTGTCAGTCAGTCGACTTGGCCGTAGCTCTTGATTTACAGTTACAAATGTTAGAGTCTGCCTATATATATGTGTATATTATAGCTATATATATATATATATATACTATATATATATCTCTTAAATTGCATCTATTAGTTTCTCAACACTTTAGACCGTCGCGAACTTGTATTTTATTGCCCGGCAAACTCGACTGCACGCTAGACTCTTGTTTGTTTTTCTGTTTCTTTTTGTTTGCCTTTTTGCACGCCCACCAATTAATAAAGCATTTAGCAGTATATAGCAAAAAACAGCCCACTCTAACTGGGCATATGCGCTTAACTGTAAATTTGAAATGCACTTGTTCAATTTTGTTTGAAATTGCTATTCGATTTGCCACCTACCATGAATAATTGAGCTGAAACTAAAGTAAGTTCCTAAGCAAATCCACTGAAACTTGGTATATGACTTGTGAAGATAGTTATGAGGAGGTATAGGTATTTCTTGAAGTGTTTAGACCAATGAATTCTTAAGCGAATGAACTGAAAATTGGTATATGACTTTTAGATATAGGTATAAAGTTGGGTTTAAAATATTGTGAAGATACCTAGGATATATCTCGAGTTATATAGAAATAAAAGGCTTAGACTTTAGCTCAAATCGAGTTTAAACTTCATATTTATAGTCTCATTCATTTTTTTGTTAACTCTCATAGATTTTATGAGATATATTATCATATTATATCAGCTTGTCAGCTGTCATAACTCAAATTGAATTATTTTAAAAGCAAATCCATTTGTTAAGCTGCTGAAATTTGGTATCTGACATCTATAGATACTTACATGAGCATTTGCCAAAGAACTGGTCAAATGCTTTGCTATTTCTTGAGTTGTATGACTTTATAGTTCTCATACAACTTATCCATAATTTGATATATGAGCTCAACGCTTAACAACATTTACTTTTGGCAAATTGCATGTAAATCGCTTAACGATTTCTTGACTTGTGGCGCCTACAAAATGTTGTCACCTTCGAGACAGTAACAGAGAGAGAGAGAGAGGGGGAGTGGCAGAGTGCAACACTGTGGACATTGCACATGCAACTCAGGCAGCCAGCGAGAGGCAAAGAAATGAAAACACAAAAATATTAATGAATTATTTGGAAAAACAAACGCAACGGGAGCGAGTGCAGGCCACGGGGCACGGTGCACGGGGCACCGGGGCATCGGGGCACGGGGCAGACAAAATTAGGCATTTAATTGTCTCGGCTCTTGGCCGGAGCTCAGAGTCAGGGCCAATAACTGGCTATGGCTTATAACCTGGCTGGCAGCTGACAGGCGTCACGTTGGAAAAACCAACAAAAAATTTAACTACCAACAACTGGCAACACGGGGCAACACGGGGCAAAGCATGCAACGGCGCTACAGTTGCAAACGCCTGGCGCCAGTTGAACAGTTGCCCCTGCCCCAGCGCCTGGCCACGTCGTTGTTGCCGTTGCAGCCACACAAAACTGGGCGCAACGTGGCCAACCACCAAATAAAATATAATTAGTATGCGTCGGCAACTTCATTTTTCGATGATTTATGAAATGAAAAATAACTGAGAGAGTGAAAGAAGCAGAAGAGGCAAGCAAACGAGGAAGAAGAAGAAGAAACATATTTATGTATATTATAGATTGTTGCCAGGATCAGGCGAGACAGAGAGAGAGAGAGACAGAGAGAGAGAGATGGAGAGGGAGAGCGAAGGCTGTGCACATTTCAACACGCGTCTCATTATAAAAATTGAAATTATACTTTTTATTATAGATTATTAATAATTTGTGACACGTACGCCGTCCATTGATTTCCAATGAAACTGAGCCACGAGAATTCCCATAACCGAAAAAAGAATCAAATAAAATAAAATGAAAACAAATAAAAACCCATAAAGAAAGACGTGTTACATTTGCCTCTACAGCGTGAAGGAGTTAAAAAGTGTTTTTTATAGAGAGAGGGGGGTTAAGAGAGGGGGATAGATGTTGTATATATTTCAGGGTTATGTGAGGGAGACAGAGAGAGAGTGAGAGAGAGATAGAAAGAGTGACAGAGAGAGAGAGAGAGAGAGAGAGAGAGAGAAGGGCTGAAAGAGACAGGGAGAGGGAGTGTGAGAAATGGGGAACGAGAGTCGAGAGACGAGAGAGAGAAAGAGACTAGAGAGAGAGAGAGACGAGAGAGAGAGAGTCGAGAGAGAGAGAGAGAGAGAGAGACGAGAGAGGGAAAGAGACGAGAGAGAGAGAGAGACGAGAGAGGGAAAGAGACGAGAGAGAGAGAGATACGAGAGAGAGAGATACGAGGGAGAAGAGATAGATTGATAGAGAGTGAAAGAGATAGAGAGAGATATATATGGAGAGCGTGAGAGAGAGAGTGAGAGAGGCCGAGAGAAAAGCGCTTTAAATCAAGTTGTATAAAACAAGCGGATCAAAGTTTCCGTAAGAACTACTAGTCTCTTTAGAAATATATATAATAAGCTAATAATAATAATAATAAGGATGATGGATTGATTGATTGATGGATGATCAAATTATAAGATCATACATTACAAGTTATATTGGCAAAGCTGAGCTAAATTATCTTTAGAAGTCCCAACTAAAAACTGCTTTATATCTAGTATATAATAAACTCATATGTAAACAATGATTGACTGATTGATGATCAAAGCAAAGCAGAAAAAGATTTCTTTATATATACATACTTACAAGATATTAAGTAATTTCAAATATATATATTAATCTCAGACAATGTCTTTAAAAATGAAATAAAATCTTTAAGAAAACATACACAAAAGACTTGTTCAATAGGCTCTATAAATTTTCTATTACAAATTGATTGGAATTCATATCAAAATTCTCACCTTGAATGAAGAACTACAAACAAAAAAAGAGAAAAAAAAACAAATATAGATGTTTGTACACATTGATTGCTCAATTTGTGCAACAATTAGGAATTGTGTAGAAAAACACACAATATATAGATATATAGATATATATATGTGTATATATATATGTCTATAGATATATAGAAATATTGAAAGACATTGTCTATTATTGAGGGCTTAATGACTGCAGCGGCTATATTTATTGATGACGATTATAAAGCAATTTGTGCAGCCAGATTGAGCGGGCACTTCAACTGAAGAGGGTGATATTACCTATCTATATAGACAGATATACATATATATGTTTGTATATATATATATGCATTCAGTTATAATAGACACAATATGGGCTATAAGCTTTTTGTAATTAAGCGAGCGCGTTTGAAGCACAGCCAGTTCATAAAGTGGGTTAGCAATTAACCCTTGGCTGGGGCTGTTGCGATTGCCAAGGCTCCAAGCCCCACACCCCACCCCGCTCAATGAGCTCTTGTTACGTTTAACTATTTTGTATATTATTAGTATTGTTGTTGTTGTTGTTGTTATTGCTTTAGCTGCATTAAATGACTGGGCGATTAAAATGCACTCAAGACGACGACAATTTGCTGCAAATTGCGCTGCTGCCGGCCAAAAGGGTTAAGAGAGGAGCGCGCGCGCGGCTGCTGGCAAAGCAGGGGCGCCAGCAGCTAATTGCCTTATCGAATGCGTTGTTTTACTTTTGGGCGCGTTTTGCGCGCGTTTTAAAACGCGCGCGCGTAAGCGTTTGCACGCACGCATCCACACACACACACACACAATCGTACTTTAGTGCTAATTAAACACACACACACACACACTGGCATACACATGTGTGTGTGTACCTTAGGCTAGGGCGCGTCAACGCCTTTTCTGCCCTCATTCACACATTTCCGCCATTGCGGCCCAGCCATGACTGCAATCGGGCGCCTCTCGCTCTCGCCTTTTTGCTCATGCACTCACACTCGCTGGCGCTGTCCCGCTCGCACGCGTGCTTGGTCCTCGCTCTGGCTCTGTCGCTCTGCTTTGGCCAAGCTTCGTCATCTTTATTTATGTTTAACTTTTATTTCATTTTCTGCTGGCAGTTTTTTTTTGTTTTTTTTTGCAGCTTATTTTGTTCGTCTCTTCTTTTTGCTGTTGTTGTTGTTGTTGTTGTTTGGCTGAAGTGTCTTTTGTCAAGCGGCCATCGTCAGCGCCGTTTGCCACACCCTCTGCTGCTGCTGCTGCTGCTGCTGTTATTGCTGTCACTGCCTGTTCTTCTTCTTCTTCGCCTGCTACTTCTACTGCTTCTTCTTCTGCTGCTGCTGCATCATCTGCCCGATCTCTGCCTTGTCGCGTCTGTTTTTGTTGTTTTTGTTGTTTCAGTTTTTTGTTTCGCCTCGCTTTGTCTTAATTTATTCTGCTCATTTGCGCGTTGCACTCTGCATGCAAATTGACAGCAGCAGCAGCCGCAGCAGCAGCAACAGCCGCAGCAGCAGCAGTCGTCCCCCTCCCTCTGCCGCACTACTCCACCTACTCGGGGCTCGTGCGCTCGCCTTGCCATCCCGCTTGCTCTGGAGCGATTTGGTGTGCCTGGGCACTTGACAAACACCCGAAAGCTTTTTACCAACAATTGGCAGTCAATCAATAGACTCGCCTCTCCCTCTCGCTCGCACTCATTAGCGCGGCGCGCATTTGGTAAAATAAAACACTTCCGTTCAATAAGTGGCAGCCGCATTTCCGCTTATCCTGCAATCCGGCCGGGTTACGGGCTACGAGCTACGGACTACGGACTACGGTGCTCGCCACCACCCGGCATTGCCCGGGTTCAAGTGCGCTAATGTCTTTGGAGTGTTTCGCGCTCTTCAGCCGGCTTCACATTCATTCACTCATTCAGTCAGTCAGTCAGTCAGCCAGCCAGTCAGCCCAGTCATTCAGTCATTATGCACGTATTATTATGCACAGATTCTACTGCTGTTGTTCCGAGTCCCATCCAGCTTATTGTCACGGCTTCATTTGGAGTCGCAGCCACTTGGATATTTTTTTTTTTTTTTTTTTTGCTTTTAATTGGATTTCTTAAAGCTGCGCCTTGACTTAATACGATTGCAATTTGCCCGAATACGATTGCCATTACGTTTGTGAGTGAATTTTACTTCTCTGTCTCGCTCCCCCTCTCTCCCCTCTCTCCATCTCTCTCTCGTTTTTCATTTGAATCGCGTTTGTCAGGTGTTTCTTTCCAGTCAAACACTCAGCGCCAGCTTAGCGCAACTCCTGCTGCAGCTAAGCCTCAGATTTGATTATATATAATTGTGCATATTACGAATCGGGGATATATATTTAAGCTTCAATCAGAGCTTTTGATGCTTGTTTTGTTATTTCTAAACATTTTCACTTGCCTAAGATAAGATTCCTATTGTTGTCTATATATATAGTATATGGGATGTGAACTGAAGTTAGACTATGGCATAGATTTATGTAAGATCTAGAAGATTATACTATTTGAGTAGCTAATCTGACGGAGAGTGAGTGATCTATGTACCAATATAGAGTTATATGATATTATTTTGTGTTTTAAGGGATGTTTTGCTTCACTTTTTATATATTTGATTAATGTTTTTGTGTTCCTTAAAGCTTTTTTATTATTTCTATCTATTTCCCGTTCTATAACAATGACTTATTTAGACAAAGTTTCTGAAAGAAGCTTAAAGCTTTATGATAACTACACATATTTCATATTTGTCTACTAAATTATGGTTCTAGATATAGTTATATCTATAGTTGTTCAAAATGAAGCTTAAAGCTTTACTTAAAGCTTTGCAGATGGCATTTTTGATCAATTTCAATCGACAAGCAGCTTTAATAAGTCACAACTGATCTATAAGGAGCTTTGACTAGAAGCTTTTCAGTAAGATGTTATCTTATCTAGTCTTATGTCTTATCTGCTCTTATAAATCTATATTTCTATATATCTTCATATCTTTATATCTAAATACTTATATCCATATATATCTATATATAGTCTCATTTCCAACGATTCCCTACTAATGATCAGCTAAGTCGCTATACACGTGTATTCCATTTTGATAATCGTCAAGCTAATCTTATAAGAATTGTTAGCCATCAAATGGGCTCCCACTCGATAGGCTCATTTGGCCTCAATCAGCGGAGTGCGTGTGTTCCAGTTATGTCTGGCAGCCATTTACAAACAATTTGTCAACTGGCTAAGGAGCTGAAGACGTGGCTGACAGCTAGACAGAGGCAGACAGACTGTGGCTTGTCAGAGTCGGAGTTGGAGTTGAAGTCGAAGTTAGAGTCGGATTTGATGCCTGCAGCTAAGAACTACTCAAAAACATATTAATCATCGCATCTGCTTCGCTTTTCAGCCGCGTTGTCAGAGGCAAAAACAGAGGCAGAGCCAAAGACTCGGGAGCAAACAAAACCAAAAATCGGTTAATTGCCCCACCTCGAGACGTGAGACTCCGAAGCTGAGCCAAGCTCAATCTGCAGAGGCCAATCATTGACGTGACTCAGATTAGACTTCAATTATTGCAGACTGCTGGCATACATACTATATGGCATATATATATATATATAAAGAGAGAGAGAGGGAGAGAGAGAGAGAGAGAGAGGGAGAGAGAGAGATGATATCTGTTTATCAAGCCATATCAATAGCTGCCATTGGGTAGCTTTGCTTAAGCTTTCTTAGTTTTTAGCTTCTGCCGCATGTATCCAAATAGGTTTATAAAACTTGATCTATAATCGCTTTACTATATTGACAAGTGCCTTAATATCTGCTAACATTTACCTTAAAATTGAGTTTTTCGTGAACTTTCTTTGGATTTTCTTTTGACTTGCCTTAGACTTTTAGCATTCGAACAAAAACTTTTAAGACCTTTAGACATTAAATCCGCTATTTCAGTTCTTTTGATGTTTAGAAGTTGTTCAAAAATTTGATATAATTTGAAATTGCATAAAATTTGAATTTATGGTTGGTATAAAGAATCAAATCTTTAAAAATAATCGATGTCATTTTGATAAACTTATAAAAGCTTACAGAGTTTTACTTAAGTAGTAATTGAGTGAGAGTTTGAAAGCCTTTAAAAGCTTTCAACTGTGGCTAGGCAATGAGAAGCTTCTGCTCAATCAAGTTTTGTATCTATTGATTGTCTTTCTTTGGAAAACTCTGACAATCGATAACATTTAGCTGCAATGAAACTGAGCAATCGATAGTTCATTAACTGTTATCGAAAGGTCCTTAAAAGGAATTCAAAACTACTGTTCGCTATCTCTCTCTTTCCCGATCTCATCTGCTCCACCTCTGCCTCCCTTCTCTCTCTCTCTCTCCCTCTCTTTTCTCTGACTTGCTCTCCCACTCTCTCTATCTCTCTTTAACTCTCTTTTCCGCTCTTTCTTTCTCTTTGTCCTTTTCTCTTTTTCTCTCCCGATCTCTCCTGCTTCATCTCTGTCTTCCTTTGTCTCTTTCTCTCTCTGTCTGAAAAAGAGAAAGGGACAAAGGGACAAAGAGAAAGAAAGAGCGGGAAAGAGAGAGCCCGCTCTTTCTTTCTCTTTGTCCCTTTGTCCCTTTCTCTTTTTCTCTCCCGATCTCTCCTGCTCCATCTCTGTATTTCTTTGTCTCTTTCTCTCTCGCTCTCCTTCTCTTTTCTCTCATTTGTTCTCTCTCTCCCCCTCCCTCTCTCTCTCTCTCTCTGTATATTCTCCTTTTTTTTTGCCATCTTCATATCACTAGTTAATCAACAATGCTAATAATACACGCAGTCATACATAGGCCGCCCGCAGGCTAAGACGAAATATTCACAAGTCAAATCCAACACACACACACACACAGCATGTGTGTTGGTGTGCGTGTGTTTTAGTGTGTGTTAACTACTAATTTCAGTTTCCCACGAAGATTTGAAAATTAACATTTTTGCTGTTTGATTTTTGGATTTCGTTGGGGATTTCGTTGTGTTTTGCTGCTTTTTTTTTAGACTTTGACTACGACGACGTTGTCTTAGGTCTTGTTACAGTTCCTGCGGCAATGCGTGGACACAAACTACACCTGCTTGCATGGTTGTGTGTGTGTGAGTGTGTGTGTGTGTGAGTGAGTGTGTAGCAGCAGCTAAAAAACCCAATAATTTTGTAATTAATGATGTGAGAATGAGCTACGGACAGGGCTTGAAGAGCCTCCACTTGACCTTTTTTTTTTTTCTCGTTTTGGTTTTCATTTGGCTGCTGAGCGACCTGTCGACAGTAGGGTGCCCGCAGACCTCCAGGCAGCTGCTGGTCGCTTGTTTGGCATTTTGTCATCATCATCATCAACAACAGCAACAACAGCAACAGCAACAGCAGCAACAACAACAAACAGCATGAGCATCATCAACATCATCTCGCAGCATTGTCATTAGAGTGGATTAGAGGCTCTTATGTGTGTGCTGCCCCCGTTTGCCTCTGCCGTTGCCTCTGCCCCTGACTCTCCCTTGGCCTTTTCGATTCGAATCGTATATCGTGTATGGCTAGGTCTATGTCGCCAGGGGCTACAGATTTCTATTGTTATTGATTAATTGACAATAGTCGTGAGCTACTTGAACAACGCAATATACAACAACAACAAAATGTTCGTTTTTTCTTCATGTTCTTCTTCTTTTTTTTTTGGGGGCCCACACACAAATCGCTTTTAGGTAATCCAACTAACTGGGCTCGAAATGAGAGATGAGCCCGTCTAATCAAATATGTGTCGTGTCTCTCTGTTTGCTTCTTCTTCTACTTCTCTTTTACTTCATCTTGTGTGTGTCATAGCTGGACGTAGATCTGGGCAACAGTAGTCGCAGCTACTGCGGATCATTGATCTCTTTTTCATGCTAAGCAGTTGCTACGCTTCGACTGTAGAAGGGAGTCAAAGGAAGTTACCTGGTCACATGGCAGTTCATATATGAAGTGTAAGCATTGGCAAGAGTTTGACTTGGGATTTGGCTTAGAATCAATTGCTTTGGTCTTATTTCATTCTGCTCTTAGCTAGATCGAAAGTCTCTTTGTAGGCAGAGTAGAAATGATATTTTAAGCATTTGAATATCTATAGCAATGGGAATCTTTTGAATTTTATGTTATATATGCTATATAAGGCATATAAGCTTTATAGATCCCAAATCAGCTTTCCTTAGATATCAATTGGATTCGCATCTTTATGGTCTTCACTTCATGAACTTCATGAGCTCCTTTGATTTCTATTAATGCAATGCAAACTCAATTTGCCTTTAGATTAAGTAGTTTGAATCATTTGGCTATGCTAAACAATAATTTGTTTCAATTTCAATTTCAATTGTTACTGCTATTGAAATATGCATTGAACAAAGAGCTGAAATCGAGAAAGTTTATTTGACTTTCTTCTGTTTGTTCAATGCATATTTCAATTTCAATATTAATATCAAATTCAACTCAGTATCTGTATATATCAATTTCAATTTCAACTTCAATTTCAATTTCAATTTCAATATTTAGTCTACAATTCAATTTCAATTTCTACTCTACATGTATTTCAATTTCAATTGTAATTTCAACTTCATTTTTCAACTCGGCATAAGTTTTACTAGTTCAATTTTAATTTCAATATCTAGTCTTTTATATGTTCTACATATATTTCTATTTCAATCTATAGCCAGTATAAGTCTTAGCTGGAATTCAATTTCAATTTCAATATGAAATATTCAATATTCTTCAACTTCAACTTCAACTATTTCAATTTCAATTCCTAGTCTTTATATGCATATTTCAATCTCAATTTCAATCTCAATTTCAATGTCAATTTCATCTCAACATTTGTTCAACTTCAATTTTACTTTCTAGTCAATATATATTCTGATTTTCTACTCTATATATTTTCATATTTGCACTGCAATTGCAATTTCAAATCATTTCATATCTACCACATTCTCTTCCTCTTTCAATATCAATATATGCTTTACGCATGTTCAATTTCAGTTTCAATTCCCATTTCGATATTCCCATCTCAACTGTTCGTTGCATTAGCGATTCGCTTATCGCCTTGCATCTGCAGCGCAATTCTGAAACTTTCAAACATTGCTCATATTCCGAGAGTCGCAAAACTTTGCTCAACTCTCTCTCTCTCTCTCTCTCTCTCTCTGTCTCTTTGTCTCAACCCTCTGCCGCCCAACGTATTCGGTCGGCCATTGTGGCCGCCCGTCGAGCTGGGCTCAAGCTCTGATAGGTTAGGCTGTGTGGCAAGCACAACTACTGTGGTGGTGCCCGGCGGTGCTAAGTGTTGTATTGCTTGTAATTTTAAGCCATTTTGCTGCCGTTGGGACACGGACAGGGCCGAACGGGGACGGACAAGGGTGGACAGGTAAGCTAGGTGCCTGGTGCAAAGGTCAAACACGTTGGGGCCGCCCACCGGCTGAGCTGCTGCTGCCGTTGCCGTTGCCGTTGCTGTTGCTATTGCTGCTGTTGCTGTCGTGCCAGCCAAGAAGTGCACGGCAACATGTGTACTCCATCACATGGTTGCCACGACACCAACAGCAACAACAGCAACGACAACAACAGCGACAACAGCGACAGCGACAACGACAACGTTGTCTGCCCGCAAAGACACTCTGAATGCTTTTCAACGGGCCGTGGTTCATACCCCTTTGCTGCTTCTTCTTCTTTCTCTCTTTTTTGATTTGTAGCAACCGCCCCCGTTGTTGTTGCTGTTGTTGCTGTTGCGATTTCGATTTCTATCGATGAATTTCATTTGTGTTCTATTTACTGATAGCCATCTAAAATGCGCCGCTACCGACGCCGTTCTTAGCCAATTTGTATGCCAAAAAAAAAAAAAAAAGAAGAAAAAGAAGAAAGAAGCAAAAACATAACCGAGGAGAAGCGCAGAGACGAGCTGTGCCTGAATGGGCTCTGAGCGTCTGAGACTGGGAATTGATTCTGTTTCTGTTTCTCTGTCTCCGTTCGCTTGCCCCTTGCTGTTTCTCATGGCAAACAAATTTTATGCAGGCAGCAGGCAGCAGGCAGGCCTCATTCGCCAAAATCGTCGTCATCAATATGAAACCGGTCGTCGTCGTCGTCGTCGTCGCAGCTTTTTAGCTCCAAAAACAAAAACAAAAACGCAGAAACTTCGTTGCTGTCGCTTCCTTTTTGCGCGCGCACGAGTTTTCAGCAAAAATTTCT
The DNA here is from genome assembly GCA_037075265.1 of Drosophila nigricruria. Classification (NCBI taxonomy): domain Eukaryota; kingdom Metazoa; phylum Arthropoda; class Insecta; order Diptera; family Drosophilidae; genus Drosophila; species Drosophila nigricruria. Next base: position 10,756,852 of record JBAMCI010000107.1, on the reverse strand, counting down.
TATCTACAGCTACGTTGCCTGCTTTAGTCCTCAGCTACCCCCCTCGGTCCGTCCGTCCGTCCTTCCTCCGACTGCCGATTGTCCAGCAACGACTACTGACCAGAGACCAAAAGCTGGCGACTGGCGTTAGCCGTTCGACCTTCACGAAGACGTCGAAGACGACGACGACGACGACGACGACGCATTTGTCTCTTTGCCCACTGGAGGGTCCATAAAACTTAGCAGCGCCTGCCACTGGACAGCAGCCTGGGCCTAGGGTCTAAGGGCGCCCTAAGGACGCTGCAAGGTTGGTTTCTGCTGCGCTCTTTGCTTATTATTTTGGCAGCTCGAATTTGTTTGGCGCTGGCGTTCAGCCGTTGATTTCAAGTTAAGATTTGAATGTCGCTCGGGCAAAGACAATGCCACGACTGCAGCAGCCTCCATGCCTGGCGCTCAGCCTCTTGTCGGTCTCTGTGGCAGCTCGTGCGTCGTTTCTCTGAATGCATAGCCAATGCCAGGCCAAAAACTAAAAAATACGAACAAATTTCCTTCAACCCGCGCTCAGCCTGCGTTCCGGCTCGTTTTTGAGCTCGTTTTCGACGCTGGACGCTGGTCGCTGGTCGCCGTCGTCGCCGTCGTTGTCTGGCTGTCTGGTTGTTTGTTTTTGGGGCCTGGCGCCTGCGGTATGCCTTTGTCGTCGTCTTGGACTTGGGTCTTGGGGTCTTGTCGTCGCCTGCTCGCCTATATGAGAAATGATCGGACATGAGAAACAAAAGATTTGCAAATGTCTTTGGCTTTTTGGTTGCCGATGCCGAAGTTGTTGTTGTTGTTGTTGTTGTTGTTGTTGTTGTTGTTGTTGTCTTCGTCGCCAGGCAGTTGCAGTTGCTGTTGCTGTTGCTGTACCCGCAAGTTAACTACAATCTGGTCTGTCCACAGTAGGCGACAGGTGACGCCGGCAGTGCGACCCATGCGCCCCATCTATTAAGAGCCAAGCCAATTACATACAAAATACAAGAGCTGACAAGCCTGGCAACGAGCGCCAAGACGACAACAGACAACGACACACATTCATCTTCAAGCAGCGCCGCAACAATTGAGGCGCGGATGGAGGAGCGCGAGCAGGAGTAGAGCAATGAGGCGCCGGCTCAGCCACCATCGTCGTCGGTTCGTCGTCGTCAGCAGCAGCGACAGCAGCCACAGCAGCAGCTGTCGAATTGTCCTTTTGGACTGTTTTGTAACAAGCTTTTGTTGCTGCTTTGCATGAGGTGCGTGCCGCCGGCTGGCTAAATCTTGCCACCAAATCGACGCCAATTGTGTGGCAGCAATCGCCTTTCCCATCGCCAGCGACAATTCCAGTTGCGCGTGCGCATTTGACGCATTTGCAATACTATGCAAGACTTGTTAATTAGCCTTTAAAGAGGGAGAGAGAGAGGGAGGGAGGGAGGGAGGTAGGAAGGAAGGGAGGGAGCTTAGAGAGAGACAGAGAAACAAGTTGTTCGCAAGGTCAGTTCTAAGGCAGGATTGGATGATCATACTTGAGGATCCTACTCGATGAACAAGTAGTCGTGCCTTAGACCCAATAGTTTTCATTAGATATATATATAACTCTCTTAGATAGATAGCAATCGAAGTTAGTCTAGTTAAGTGAACTTATTTGGGAGTTGCTCTTGAAGCTAGAAAATTGTTAAGGAAAAACTTATGATTCATTCGATTAGCTGAGGGGTAAAGACATATGTATTAAGTACATATATAAGATATTTAAAAGAAATACAAATAGCTCACATTGGGCGTCAAGTAAGTTGTGAATGAACTCATGTAAGTAGCTGCTTGGCTAAAGGGTATCTGCGCGTTGTTCAGCGTCTGATCAGTCTGCAAGTTGTTTATGACCAAAGGAGATAGAGGAAGAGAGAGACAGAGAGAGCGAGAGCGATGGAGACCACCAAGTGCAGTTTGTGTCGCCTGTGTGGCCACATTTTTTGGTAGGGGTAGCACCCCAGCGGTAGCGCCGAACAGCAACAAGAAAACGCAATGCGGCACTTAAGCTAGCCATTCGCCAGCTACCGCTGCCAACACGCTACGCAGACGCAATAGAGGGAGAGAGAGAGAGAGAGGGAGGGGGGAGAGAGACAGAGAGCACTGGTCAGCTCTACTTGAGTCCAAGTCGAAGTCGAAGTCGTTTGCGTTCTTCTTTATCATTAAACGCATAAATGCGAATCTACAAAAGCCGCTGCTGCAGCCACAGCTCGAGCTTCAGCCTTGTGTGGAAATTTATGGCACGTAAATTTTATTGCCCCGCAAGTTGCAAGCAGCAGCAGCAGCAGCGGCAGCGGCAGCAGCGGCAGCGGCAGGCTCATTGACGTTGTCGTCGTTGTCGTTGACGTTGTCGTTGTTGTCGTTGTTGTCGTTGTCGTTGTCGTTGTTATACTTATAGCCAGGGTCGTATTTCCCACCAAACGCGTCGGTAGCAGCGCCGTCGCCATCGCCATCGCCATCGTCGTCATCGTCGTCGTCATCGTCACATGAATCTGCCATTTTATTGCCAACTTTACTTTGGCGGCAATGTTATTAACGCACATTTTTATGGCTTTGATGGGCAACTGATGCTCGGCCCCAAAAGCTGTTGGGCCATGGCGCAGCGAAGCTGTGGAGCTGTGTAGCTGGCCCCAAAGACACAGCTTGCCTGCCGCTCAGCCACCTTATAAATTAGCGTCTTTTAGATTTTGTTTTGTTTTGTCTTCGAACATATTTTTCGGGTCTCTTGGCTTATTGACTTTCCTTTGGGCCACCTAAATAGATTAGGCATTAGCATAGAGCACGGAAATTGTGGGCTGAAGCGACTGACTGTCTGTCCTCCCTCCCTCTCTCTCCCTCCGATGTCTACTTATGCATATGGCATACATTTTTGGGATTTCCGTTGCATTTAGCCCACTGATTAGCTGCCAATTTGGAACAAACGACAAACGTCGACAATTTCCTCAATCAACGAAAAAGTAATCAAGAAAAAGAAACAGAGAGAAACAGGTAAATCGACCTGTCTCGGGGGCGGGCGAACGAATAGAAAATTTTCGTTGGGACCAACTTACTAAACCTTATTGATAGAAATTTACATAAATTTACACTTAATTATGAGCAGCAAAAGAAAAAAAAAACACAAATAATAATAATAATAATAATAAAAATCAAACAAGACACAAAACAAAGAGAGAGAGAGAGAGAAGACAAAGCAAAGGGCACGTAGCTCATTTGGTGAATGAATTCCAATTCCAAATGCTTGAGCCAACGAATGTTGAGTTGACCAAAATATTAGACCTTAAAGCTGCTAAGCGGCTAGCTCAAAACAGTTTCCCTCAAGAGCAACAATCAGCAAATTTCTTTGGTAGGCTCTTAGAACAAAAAAGAACAGACCTAAAGGAAGTTTCAATCCTAGTAGAGTCTATAGAGTCCTATGACTGTTTATTGAGTTCAAAATTAGGCTCAAGTGTCCAATAGAGTTCGTTAGTAGGCCTAGATTATGATTCAATCAATGAATGCGCTAGCTTGGCGAAGTTTTTCGATGCATCTTAGGGCTAAACTAGATCTAGCTCTGTCTATCACTCCATTCTGTCACTCTGCTTGCTTTTTAGAGACTGTAGAGTCTACAGAGTATATGACTGCTGAGTTAGATATTAGAACTAGATTATGATTCAATCAATGAATGCGCTAGTTTGGCAATGGATCTAAGGGCTGAATGATTCCAATATTCCATAACTAGATCTAGCTCTGTCTATCTCTCCCTTCTGTCAGTCTGCTTGCCTGTCCGTCTGTCTGTCCTTTTGTCCAGCTAATTTTCGACTTCTTTTTTAGTTATTTTGAATCAATCTCAACAGTTGATCGTGCTGTCTGTCTGGCTGGCTGGTTGGACTGACCCATTGATAATCAGCCACGCCCACCCAGCACGTATGCATGCAGCGCCTACCTATGCCCTGCGCCCACCTGCCTCAGGTGGCCCATCCGTGGACGCACGTTCACGTTCGGGTTCGAGTTTTTCATGCATTTGATTTTGTTGTTGTTGTTGTTGTTGTTGTTGTTTTTGGTGCTGCTAATTAATTTTTATGTCCCATTCTTCGCTACGCTTTGCGTTTTCCTTTCGTTAATTAAGCAAAGAACTTAAATAGATGCTGCCCCTGTTGCTGCTTATCCGGCCTAGTCGAAGTGCTATAAAAAAAGAAGAAGAAGAAGAAGAAGCAGCAGCAGCAGCAGCAGCACAGCGTGTGGTGGTCACGTCTTGGAGCCACCGGTTGGGGCTGTGCCCACACACAGACCCCGTTTTCATTCATTAAAATGTCCAAGCGAAAGGAAAGCAAAGGCAAGGGGAAAGGGGAAAGGAAAAGAGACAAAACGAACGAAACGAAAAGACAACAAATTATAATCAAAATTTAAATTTAAATATTAAACAAGTGTCGATTTGTTGGTTCGCCCCGCCACTCTGAATGCCCCGACAAAAATTAAGTTATAAAACAAAGTTAATGGTGTGACGGGCCCGGCCAGACTCCAGCACTCAGCTACTTACGTCCCGATAAGATAGCGGCCAACATCAAACACCTCGCATTTGGATGCTGTAACACGCACTCGCACTCGCTTTTATGACACACATACACACTGTGCACTGCAGACTGCACTAGTCACGCTGATCGTGATCCATGATCCATGATCTGTGATCTGTGATCTGTGATCTGTGATCTGTGATCGTTGCCAAGTTGATCTGCGATAAGCGGAGCTTCAGGCTAAACAATTTCATTCACAAATTTAGCAAAGTTCGGCTAAAAAGCTTTCAGCAGCTTATTGAAGATGAACTTAAGCAAGTAAAGCTTTTAAGGAATTAAAGAAAACTGTTAAGCTTGGAATGAGGCTTGAAGCCTTTCGAAACATTTAATGCTCTTCTTACATTAGATGCACATGAGCTTAAAGCTTAAAGCTTGAACAAATATTTGCTTAAAGTTACATTTACGTATTCTAAGGCTTAGCTAGAAGTCTAAAAGCTTTACTTTGCAAGATTATTTTCACAATATTGTCTAAAGCTCTACTTAAGTGGCTTTCAGCGAGCTTTTAGCTTACATAAGACTTAGTCAAAAAAGCTTTTAAACCTTATGTCTACAGCTTGTCTTACACTTTCAGCAGCTTAAACTTAGTCGTATTAAACTTAAAGATTACAATTGATAATCGAAAGCTTAAAGCTTTAAAAACAACAAACTTTATACAACAGCTTAAAGCTCTATGAAGTTCACTAAGTTCACAGTCTAAACTGATTAAAGCTCTATTGTGTTGCTCTTTAAATGATTCTCTCAAAAAGCTTTTGAATCTCCTGTGTCTGTAACATGATATTTAAGCCAAGCGTTAACAGTTTTATTGATTTAAGCCCACTTTAATAGCTCTAATCATGCATTAAGCCTGCTTTCACGCTTCTATAATACTCTTAACTATCATTTTGAGCTTCGATTTGTCAAGCTTTGCGTCTTAGGCGACTCACTCTGAAACTTGAACTTCCCGATGGCGGGTCAACAACATACATATATCCCAGCTTGGTTCTCAGGCCAAGTCTGAGCGCTGTTCTAGGCTTGGATCGGTACAAATGATGCACATTAGTCGCTCGGCCGATGATCATTAATTGTCCAGCTATCCGGCTGAGATCTGTTTTGGGTAACTGCCGAATCAGAGGCAGAGCCTGTGAGGCCCACTTTTTTCAGTTTTTTTTTTTTTGGCTACTGTTTGATGATGATGATGATACAGAGGCTGAGACTGAGGCAGATGCAGACACTGATGCAGTAGCTGCTGCTGCTGCTGCTGCTGGGGCTTTCACCTGGCTCCACTTTTATTTTCATTAACATAAAATGTTTTGTGTTGATTTTTATGTGCTGTAAATTAACAGAAATTTATGCGCAGAGACAAGAAATGCCTTTCACATTTCTCAACGGAACGCTGAGCCAAAAGGCTCATTCATAAAAATCGAGTAGCCGCCAGTAGCTGCGTTCACAGATCAACAGATAGATAGTCCACTCTGTGTGTGTGTGTGTGTGTGTGTGTGTGAGTGTGTGTGGGGCTGTAGTTCGGGCGGGCGCACATTGCGTATGCTTAATTTATCGACACTTAACGCCAATGAGGCGACGCGGCCGCACTTCAATTAAGGCCTGCCTACCCCCTGCCCCTACCCCTGCTCCTACCCCTACCCCTGCCTCTGCCTCTGTCCGTCCAAGACAGATCTAAGTGTGTCTGCATTATGCTTAACACTTGTCCACGTCGCCGACGAACAGAGTCAGAGTCAGAGAGAGAAACACAGCACAGTAGCCAGAGACCTCAGAGTCGGATTCGCACAACCCGCATCATATGCATGCGTGCAAATAAATTTGTCTTTTAGTAATTGCCGAGTGTTGACTATAAACAGGCGCAGTCCCCGACAGCGGCTATCGGGTATGGCCAGAGAGCCAGCGGACAAAGCCAGAGAGTGAGATTGGCTCGCGGAATGAAGCCCAGTCGCTGGTATCATCATTAACGCTTTAACTTGAATTTCATTAAGCAGGCAACCAGTCAGGGAGCTTGCCAAAACGCAACAGGAATTGGCAATGCGCATGGCAGCGGGCATAGGTACGAAATATAGCGGCTGCAACAGCAGCTCCCAATGTCACATTTTCAAAGGAAAGAGACGAAAACGAAAAGGAAAAGAAAAGAATCCAAAACTGCGAAGAGCAGCAGCCAGAGGGACAGCTGAATGTGCTACGGGGAAGTAATTTTCAAAAAGAGCTTTCAGAAAGTTATGAAAATGTTGAGAAAATTAACTTTGAGATATGATTGTAGAAGCAGGACTATATTTAGAGGTACTTCAGGGAAAATTTTGATGTTGTTTCAGTAATATGAGATAAGTTTACCCAAAGTAGTTAAGGGATCTAGACATAGAAGCTGAGTGGAATAAACAAAATTTATTTCAAATGTATAGAAAAATAGATAGAATAGATAGATAATAGATTGCAAGACAGTTAGATTAAACATATATATAGATAGATAATATGACTTATAATACAAAATAAGTAAGAGAAATAGATTGAGAAGATATATAAATAGATATATAGAAAGATAAGACAGACAGACTGTAGAAATACATAGGTAGATAAGGTATGTAGATGGATAAAGATAGATCTATAGGTAGTTAGATAAGACAGATAGATAAAGAGGTAGGATAAACAGATATACAAATAGAAATTATAGGCAAGATAAATAGATAGAGCAGGCAGAAGTGTAGGACAGATAAGTAGATAGATAAGACAGATGGATAGGTCATATAAATATATAGATACGATAGATAAGACATGTAGATAACACAAAAATGTATCATATCTGTGTTATATATTGATAGATGACAAAGATATGTACATAGATGTAGATAAGTCAGATAGGTTTATAGTTCAGATCAATATATAGATAAATATATAAGAGTTAGAGTGTTTGATAATTCCTATTATAGAAAGATAAGATAACTAGATAGATAAATAGATAAGATAGGTATTAAATATAGATAAAATATAGATAAAAACTCCAATAAGACAGTTAAGGGTATAGCAATGTCATGGAAAACGTACAGAGATATATAGATAAAAGAAAACTTATTGAAAGAAAAAAACTTACAAAAAAATATATCAAAATATTTTCTCATGTCAAAGACTATGAAAATTGTTTTCCCTAAGATAAGCTGAAAGAAAAGCCCAAATTGAAATTCTCAATCTATATTATAATCGAGCATCTATTCAACTGTTTATGTCGTCTACCTGCTCGATTGATATTTATAAATGTATTTTGAATGATTATGTGGATCTAATCGAACTGTTAAACTAGATTAGGCTAAAGAGCAGCAACACATTCAGACACACATTTTATTTCACTAAATATACAGCGAGAGCAACAACAGCAACAACAACATCAAGAGCAACAACAACAACTTGAGGTGGACAATCGCTTAATGGCTCGCCTGCGAAACATGAAAAAATACTCAAGTGTTATCGATTAATGTCCAAGTCTAGCAGCTACCGAACGAGCTGCTGAGGCCCAAGCCTCAGTCCCAGCCCCAGCCCCAGCCTCAGCCCAAGCCCAAGTCCAAAGCCAAACTCGAACAGCAACAAAAACTCGCTTGGCGGTTGCGGCTGCTCATCCAAAACTCAGTGGCTAAATGGACGACAACAACAACAACAACAACAACGTTGTTGGTTCTTTATTATGATTATTCGCCTTTTTAATAAAGAAGAACAAAAGGTGCCGACAAATATGGCAAAACGACAACAGCAACAGCAGCGGCAGCGGCAGCAACAGCAGCAACTGCGGGTTCTGCGGGCCAGTTGATTGCGACTTTGCCACATGGGGCATGCGGCATGCGGCATTTGGCTGGTGCTAATGTCATCGAGCGTTGAACACCTTTATCAGTGTTGCATTGAAATGCACACACGCATGCGCGCAGTCAAGTTGCATGCCACATGCAACACACCAGCCAGCTGCCAATGGGCGGCAGAGAGAGAGAGAAAGAGAGAGAGAAAAGCAAGAGCGAGCGAGCGATAACTGCTTATCGACGCAAATAGTTTGGTCGGCGTGGTGGGTCGCCATTCAATTTATTAGCTGCAATAAAACGCAAATCAACCGCGCGCTGGCGGCAAAAGGCGGCAAAAGTGTTGAAATCATTTGAAATATTTGTCATACGGCAAATAGAGGCGGGCAGCGTGGGGGCGGAAGGCGAAAGAGGGAGGGGAGGGGAGGGCGACTAGTTGCTGTTGGCCATTAGCCGCTCCTCGTTTATCTATGACAGGATGGCCATAACTAACTGGGCTCATTTGTAAGCAGCAATCGGCTCGAGCTTGAGCTCGAGCTCGACTCGATCTGGCGCATTATTTATGATGCGGCCCGTTCTCTGTGCTAGCGATAAATGTGTATCGATATTTATGCAATTATGAGTGGCTGCGCCTGAGTGGCTCAAGCCCATTGCTAAATGCTACAAATTATCGAAATGTCAGCAAACAGTGCGCTATCGATAACTTAGAGCGCATCAATGAACATATTGACATATTGGTCATTTGATTTATCGATAGTCAATTACAATTAATTATCGATAAATATAATAAACAGTTTTCGATATCGATTATATTAGTAAGTAAAACGATCGCATTGCAATTAATTAACTATGTGTTTTAATTGCAGTTGAGATGATTGTAATTAGTGTTATCGATAACATATCGATTGCCACATTTTACACAATTAGCTGCACTTATCAATGGCAATTATTGACTACTTGAACGCAAAAGTTGTTTATCAGTTGAATTCGATTGTCCTTGTTATCGATTAACGATTATCGATATGATATAATCAACTATACAACATTTTTATTGTTATTGACTATGACTATTCAGCAATAAAGCAACTCCCTAAACATTTTTTTGTTGCTGTGAGCATATGGCTTCTGCTTATTATCGATAACTTATCGATAGTGGTAAATTGCTTTATATATGCTTAAATTGACATCTGATTCAAATAAATATTCACATACAAAATATATTCCAATCAGTTTGATTTGATTGCACTCGTCACTAGTCATCGGTTATCGGTTATCGACTGAGCATTTGCTCACTCGGCTCATTGGTCGCTCGCTTCAGCGAACCGCAACGCAAATGCAAAAACCAAAGACCAAAAACTACAAAATCAAATAAAAGCAAATACAAATTCAAAAGCTCAATCGACTGTGACTTCCAGCAGCAAAGGCAGAGTGAGAGTGGCAGGGGGCGGGGGCACAGGTGGAGAGGCAGGTGAGGGCAGACATGAAATGGTGTATGCTCACAGAGACAACGATTTGCATACGGCAAAATCTGCGCAGTCGCAGCAGTTGGGTCCAGGCATCATTAGCTGCAACTTTGTTGAAAGTGCCTCCAAATGTTGCTTGCCCCTTGCTGTGTGCCCCATTGTTTCGCTCTCTCTCAGTGTGTGTGTGTTTCTGGTCGCAAACGCCGCCCATTTTGTTAAGCAAATTTGCAATTGGCTGCCGTCGTTGACCGTCGCACAGACGCCACCAAAAATGGACGAAGCCCAGACGCTGGACAACAGGCGAGACAACTGGAGCCAAGTCGGGGGCAGCTGTCTGTGGGTCTCTCTGTCTGTGGGTCTCTCTGTCTGTGTGTGTGTGTGTGTGTGGGGGGCAACAACTCTCTTGCCATGCTGTATCTCAATCTGTTGCCGGGCTGCTGTTTCGCTTCGTGTTGTCATTAAAATGTAAATCCATTTAATTAACATTTTCCGTTCAACGACGACCACCAAAAGATAGCAGCAACAGCAGCAGCAGCAACAGCAACAGCAGCAACAGCAGCTCAACAGAATTGTTATAAATTGTAAATAAATTTTGACATTATTTAAATGAAATGTCCATAAACTTGTTGGCTAGACGGCTGCTGCGGCAGCGTGAGAGTTGTGACATGGACCAAAAACAAATCAGAGACAGGAGTGAAGGAGAAAGAGAAAGAGTCAGGGAAACTAAGAGACAGAGAGAGAGAGAGAGGGAAGTTTTAAAACAACAGCTACTAAGAGTTGGAATTCAGTTAAATACTCGACTAATGAATACCCTGTACAATGTCTGACTGACTTCAACATACATTAGCTATGCTTGAGCATCAATTCAACTAAATTTTGAGCTTAAGAAACTGAAAGAGTATCTTAAGTTCAATGTCCTTTATCTCAAGTAAGAGCTCAAATCGATTCGCTTAACACTTTGAGACATTCCAACTCTACTCATAGATATACCCAATTGTGCTCCTAGCTTACAGGGCATTGGAAAAAATTAACGCCTGGGTGGCGTTTCTGTTGAATCGGGCCAATATTCTTTGATATGGCTCGTATTTTGTAGCTTTTGTCTTTGTTCTCTTTGGCTGCGACCATAAAAATATGCATAATTTAGAGATGAATATTAAAGAGTCGCTGCATGGTGGGTCGCTTGCCCATCTACACCTGTTCCCCCCCTCCCCCCTACTTCTCTTAACTTGGCTTAATTAAGACATGTTTCGAGCCGCGTTTCGTGTTGATCTTTATGGTATAGATCGCTCAATATGCATATCGATTTAGCTTTCGGAAAGCAGCTTAAGACAATCCAGCGACAGCTTCATAAAATCCCAAATGCTTAGTCAACATATGCCCAGTTCCCATTTACTCCAACAGGCGACAACGTCATTCTCATCATCATCATCATTATCATCATGATGATGATCGTCGTTGTCGGCGCCTTCAATTATGTCCATAATTGGTCAACAGGTAGCCGAAAATGGTTTTGGAAGCAGCCCCGCGCACAGCGTCGGCCCAACGATCCGCCTGACTGTTGCCCGTGTTGCCTAATTGAGCAGCCAGCAAACAACTGAGCAACTGAGCAACAACCGGGCAACACTGTGACAACTGTGGATTGTGTGTGGAGTGTGTGAGAGCAAGCCAAAGATTAGCTACGTTGAGCGGCGCCTTAGAACTTGGCTTAAGCGAGTGCTGCTGCAGACTGCAGACAGTTCAATTGTCAAATTTATTGCTTTAGCAAATACTTGCAATCGATAACAATCGATTTCACTAACAATTGAAGATCGATAAGTGGCTTAAGTTGCATGACACTTACTAATCCATAACAATCGATAAGTTGAACCATGTTTTGATTTATCGATAATTTATGCAGCATAAGCAAGTCACTTAGTAAGCTTTTCAAAAATCTATAATTTCGATAAATATCGATATCATTATAACAATGTTATGCAGTGATTAGCTATATAAAACTAGCCTAACTACAGCGCAATTCAATTATCTAGCTCAGTAAATTAGTAGTTATCGATAAATCGTTATCGGCTTTTCTCGCTTCTCCATAACGTTGAAGCACAATTACAGGCCGAACAAGTGTAACCACGATGCCGAGCCATAATCAGAAATCAAGTTAGCTGCAACAATGTCCCGGCGAGCAATTAGCACAGAGCTCGAACACGCTTACCAGTTAATCGATATATCGATAAACAGACTATATTAGTGCCTCGAGCGATTTACATGCCTGCACGACATTTTAGATTTTCGCAGCTACTCAAATAGCAGAACATTGCAACTAGTTGCTATAATTTGAGGCAGTTGTTGCTGCTGTTGCTGTTGTTGCTGTTGCTGTTGTTGCTGTGGCTGGCATTCAGTCACGATCAAGTGGAGATATCGCTGTGGTAGTTGATGCAACTGTCGATAACCGTTAGCGATCGTCCGTTTTATTGCTGCTGCTGCGGCTGCTGCTGCTGGTTGCATGTGAACAAAACATGCCAAATCAAAGTGTGAGTGATCATTCAATTAAGCAGCACGCCAACCGACAACAACAACACCAGCTGACGGACGACAGCAACATGAACAGCAACAGCAACAGCAACAACAAAGCCAACGACAGCAATCACACAGCAACAGCTACAGCTACAGCAACTGCGGTGCCATCATCAGTTAAATTATGTGATAATATGCCAACAATGAGTGTGCAACAGCAACAGCGACAGCAATCGCAACAACAGCAACTACAACACAGCAACAGCAGCAATCAACACGCAAAAGCCCAAAACAAACGTGTCACAGGCAGCACAGCACAGCACAGGGCAGGCGGGCGGGAGGTGGGCAATTGAGCAGCGTGAAAGATGCGGCCCCAACGGCAACAGCACGTAGAGGCCCCGCAGCAGCAACGGCAGCAACAGCAGCACCAGCAAACAGCAACAACACCAAAATTGCTGCTGCCTTTTTTGGTTGTTGCTGCCGGCGCGGCTCAATCAGTTTGTCACCCGGGCGATATATAGAGTGATTAAGTGGCCCATGGATTGGATTGGATTGGTGTTGACCAACTGGTGCAGCAGCAGCAGCAGCCAGCAACATAGAGACGTGCCGCAATGCAATAGCAACAGTTGCTGAATTTTGCATTAGTTGCCGGCCCGCAATGCTATATGACAAAAAAAAAAAGGTAGACAATATTTGACGCATAATTGCATTAGAGCTGCTTGCCAATCAATTCAATCAGCGAATGAAATCACAAACAGCAACAGCAGCAACTAGAGCTGTCTGTCTTTTGTCTGGCCTGGCAAAGCAACAACAGCAACTGCAACTGTTGCTGATTTGTTGCTTGTTGTGTGACGACAACGACAACGACGACGACGACGACTGCGTGGCGTCCGTGTAATCGCACTTCATGTCTAATTAGACTTGTTTATGCCCATTTGAAAAAAAACTGAAATGCAGCAGCAACAACAACAGCAGCAACAGCAACAACAGCAATATGTTGTTGTTGCTGCGGTGCATGCACATATTATATTATTTTTTATGGCTATCTTCACGGTTATTTTCATTTAAATCGCAATTCAAACTCGACTTGTCGTCGAATGACATTTTAAATGACAATTTTGCGCCTATTGCAACTGAGTGAGAGAGAGTGAGGCAGAGGAGGAGAGACTGAGAGTGAGTGAGACAGAAGCAAATTGAATGTAATAATGCAAATTGTTTTTATCAATAAATTCTAGACGCACAACGAGTAATTCAGTTGATGTTGAATTTATGCGTTAATAAATTTAAAGCAAATTAGCTAAACGACTTCGTCGACGATTTATGGACTAAGCAACGATTGCGACTCATTCAGCAGAGCTCAGCTCAGCTCAGCTCTGTTCAGCTCAGCTCAGCTCGGCTTGGCTCGGCAATTTGATTGATGAGGCTTGCCAATAAACTGTGTTTGCCTTTTAAAGTCAGCCCAAATCGGTGCGAGTCAGCAGCAATTGCGTTTCCAATTGCCCGTGTGCAGTCCGACAGTCCGACAGCCAGCCAACTGCAGCGAGTGTGGCGAGCTCCAAAATGGCGACGCCGGCAATTAATCAGTTTTTCAGCCTTCGGCCTTTTTGGCCAAGCAATAAAACACACACACACACACACAGACAGAGACGGAGACAGAGACGGAGACGGAGACAAGCACTTGCTCAGTGCATGAATTAATGGCAGCACATTTAGTGTTTAGTCGTTATACTATTCACATTAATTAACGTGACACGTCAACGAGTAGACCACTCAAATTGACGAGTCGTGCCTAGTTGTTGCTGCGTCGTGTGAAAATATTTTAATTTACGATTAAAAGTTGTTCTTAATGTGATTGTTTATCTTTAATATTCTTGCTTTACTCGTTGCTAAGTCTTTGTTAGTTCACTCGTTGTGCCTCTAGTCGTTGTTAATCTACTCGTTGTATCCTTACTCGTTATAGCTTTATTCAGGCTATGATCATTCGATGCAGTTTTGCTCTACTCTACTCGTTGTAACTTTACTTGTTGTATCTATACCCTCTGTACATCTACTCGTTGTAGACTTACTCGTTATATCTTTACTCGTTGTAGCTCTACTCGTTGTTGCTCTACATATTGTAGCTCTACTCGTTATAGCTTTACTCAGGCTATGTTCATTCGATGCAGCTCTGCTCTACTCGTTGTAACTTTACTGATTGTATCTACACTCTCTGTATATCTACTCGCTGTATTGTATCTTCACTCGTCATATCTTCACTTGTTGTTGCTCTACTCGTTGTAGCTTTACTCAGGTTATGTTCATTTGATGCACCTCTTCTTTACTGTACTCGTTGTAACTTTAACGATTGTATCTATACCCTCTGTATATCAACTCGCTGTATCTTTACTTGTTATATCTACTTGTTGTATCTTTACTCGTTATAACTTCACTCGTTGTTGCTCTACTCAATTTACCTCTACTCGTTGTACCTCTACTCTTTGTAGCTTTATTCAAGTTATGTTCATTCGATGCAGCTCTGATCTACTCTAGTCGTTGTATCTTTACTTGTTATATCTTTACTCTCTGTATCTTCACTCGTCATATCTTCACTCGTTGCAGCTCTACTCATTATACTTCCATACATTCTTTGTCTATCCATCATTGTGGTACTCGTTATCACTCCACTAACATTATATACTCCTTATAGCTGCTCCACAGCTCTTCTTCTTTCAGTTGAACTTTTCACTCTATGTTGTCTTACGTCTTGTAATTAACTTGTAGAAGTGCATATTGCATATTGCCAGTCTCTGCACAGCGTACTCGCTGCTCTTTGCTTGACGCCACGTACTTGTCTTGCTTCACTCGCAGCATACCTTCTACACCTTCCAGCAACTATTGCTGCTTATGCTATTTTACTTTGTTCTTCTTTGCTCTCCACACACACACAGATACTTTGACTCGATCTGTTTCGTTTAGTCTGGTCTGTGCGCTTTGTCGCATTATTTAGTTGTATTCAGCACTTCTGAAGCGTTAACACGGGCGAACACACAAGCGTTCTGCTATACATACAATTATAATGCTGACAACATGAGCAACAACCACAAGCATCTTATTAGTCACACCTTTGTGTGCATGACACCGCAATCGCCATTGGTGGTCTTGGCTAGAGAGAGACAGAGAGATAGAGAGAGAGAGAGAAAGAGAGAGAGGGAGTGAGAAAGAGAGGGCGTGCAAATCAGGCGCAGATACAAGATACACACATTATAGCCAACCAGTTGTTCTTGTTGTTGTTGTTGTTGCTGCTGTCGCCATCAGCAACGGCAGCAACAGCAGCAACAGCAGCAACAGCAGCAACAGCAGCAACAGTGTAGGCAGCTAGAGCTATAGCCTAAAGTCTAAGTCTGAGTCAAAGTCTCAGCTTGTTTTCTTTTTAAATTACATGAACAAAATGGCGTTGCCAGACTCTGCAGCTTGTGAGGTCCACACGCAGCAGCAAGAACCGAAAACAAGCTAAAAGACCACAGACTGTGGCTGGCCGGATCGGACCAGGTCTATAGAGCCTTGCCGCCTGCCTAGACTAGAGCTGGGACTACGACCACGGTCGGTCGGTCGGTCGGTCGTTCGCTCGTTCGTTCATTTCTGTTGTCGTTTTAATCGAAGTCGATTCGACGAGTTATGGTAATTAAAAAGGTGTTCCTTTTGCAACAGTCGCGCATGTCGTTGCCTGGGGGGTCTCGAGGCTTCGTCTCTGCTCGCTGCAGACAAATTCATATTTTATGACAAAACTTCTGGCCCCCCTCTCTCTCTCTATCTCTCTCTCTCTCTCTCTCTCTGGTTCTAGTCTCTGGCGGCACTCGTGCACTTTGGTGGGTGGTCGCCTACAGGAATGTCGCCGACTTGCCACAGTCCACAGCCATTTGCAATATCTTTTCTACAGCTCAACTCAAAGACATGTGTGTGTGTGTGTGTGAGTGTGTGTGTGTGTGTGTGTATTGTGTGTGTGCCTCTGTTTGAGCCTGTCAAGTTTTGTCAAGTTACTGCCGCCAAAACGGAATACTTTGTGCCGTGCTTTTCTTTTTCTTTTTTTTGTTTCTTTTTCTTTTCTTTTTTTTGTCCCATTGCATTTTGCATGCTAAGCTAACTAATCTTATGCTCTCCTTCTCTCTTTCTCTCTCGTTCGCCTTATAGACAATACTGAACTCAATGCATAAATATCAGCCGCGCTTTCATTTGGTGCGAGCCAACGATATCTTGAAGCTACCATATTCCACGTTTCGCACGTACGTGTTCAAGGAGACGGAGTTCATAGCCGTGACTGCATATCAAAATGAGAAGGTAAACTATACTTTGCTATATATATATAGATATGATAATCCATGAATATGACATATAACTAAACATTCGTATTGACATTTGCAGATAACTCAGCTGAAAATTGACAACAATCCCTTTGCGAAGGGCTTTCGTGATACTGGTGCTGGCAAACGGGAAAAGAAGTGAGTATCACTAGTGTTAAGCAGATAACAAAGTTGAAGGAATATAGTTTCATAGATATAGATAAACAATAGATAGAGTGAGACTTGACTTTGAAGTAGCTAAGATGCTGTAATGCAAGGTTTCAAGTGTTTTCTTTCTAGCGGATGTTAGACCTGAGATGATTTCCACCTTACCCAAGTTCTTCCTTGAGACCTTAGGACCATTGCAACTGCTATCAGAGCTTTCCTTTCTCCTCTCAACAGCCTAGCTAAGTCTATCCGTTCAAAAAACTTCCTTAGATAGGTTAAACAGCCCAGCTCGATCAATAAGTTCAAACTGCCAAAAGCTTCCATGGATACATTCCTTACATACACAAAATACTCAAGCTCTAAAGATGTCTCTTATAATTTCTATCACCAAATATTAAGTAGCTGCACTTTTGTCCAGCCTCGCTAGGTCAAATAGTTACTCCTTAGGCTCAAGCCTGGCTGAACCTTTCGGTGAATGCAATTTAAGCTCTAGAAATCGCATTAGAGTGATTTCCTTTTAAAGTATATTCGCATGGCAGCTACTCCCTCATTAGCTGCTCTCGTCTAGTTAATGCTGCAATTCTGTTTTGTAATCCTGGGCAAAGGACCTTTTTGATGCAATTAGTTCATAAGTTAACTCCGGCCGGACAACACACACACACACACAAACAGTCGAGTGCAGTCCGTGGCTCAGTTAGTTGCCTGGACAGGCACTAGAAATCTAATTCAACACAATCGAGCGAAGCCCTTTCAGCTGCACATCGCCTCAAAAAGCAAACTAATCAGCACTTTGAGCTGCACTTCGCATTCAGCAATCGGAGCGGAGGGGGGGCTAGGAATTTGGTTTGTTTTCCTATTTGTTAGCAGCAGGCCATGGCCTGTCCTCTGTATCTGTATCTGTCTCTCAATCTGTATCTGTATCTGTATCTGTATCTGTATCTCTGCTGTAGCTTGATTAGCAGACATTAATTTTTGTCAAATCTGTGCGGAACTAATTAGCCTGCTGCTTGTCAAATTGCAAGTCATACAAAGCGCCAATGAGACGAGGGGGCGTATTGCGGGGTTGATGGCTAACATCGACTCTCAGCTGGAGGCCAAGTGGCCACAAAGTCAACAAAATGAGAATGATGATGCTGATGATGATGAGGATGATGACTGGCACCTTCGTCTGGCCACTCTGGCCGCCCCACTCTCAACATCCTCTCGACAGCCGCCCAGCTGCTGGCCCAGCTCTCCAGCTGAGCGCCTGTAATCCATATTGATGGATTGATTTCAATTTCCTGTTGGTCGATTTGGTCGGCCGTCAGCGTGGGCGCTGATCAAAATGCTTTTGACTTTTTTTTGTTGTTGTTGTTGTTTTTTCATCCACAATTGTTTTTGCGAAGGATAACCAAAAAGTCAACATCGGCGGGGGAGTGGACTTGGACTGGTTCCGGTTTCCGGCCACAGCCACGGGCTGCAGTCGCTTCGCTGCCAATCTGCCCTGACTTAGCATAATGATGAATGACATTTAATAGCTGGCTCAACGTTTTACTAAACGTTACAAATCAATTTTCACTCCACCTCCCTCTCCCTGTGTGTGTGACTGACAATGACAAGACGATGATGAGCTGTGGCGTATTTGGACAGGCTAAGGAACGACTTCATCAGTCTTCTGTTTGCTGCATTGACACAAACAATTTACTTGCGGCCCTTCCTGTTGAGTTGTTGTAAAACTGATTACAGCGCCTTGATTGGCATTAGCTGCCAAGCCACAAGCCCCAGCGCCCCAACGACCCAACGTCCCACCTCACCTAGCCTAGCCTAGCCTAGCCTAGCCTGGCCTAACCCAGCTGTCTGTTCAGTTCCTCCAGTCCCACAGTCGTAGCTGTCTTTTATACCCAGCAAACATTTAAATTGCCAACAGGGAAATGCACGTGGAATTGTTTTTAGCTGCCTGTCTTAAATAAGTTATTTGGTGCCCTTTTACCATATGCTCGAAATCGATAATTATCGATTGCTCAATTGTCCTGAGTCAATTGTAGTTTTTTTTAGCTATTTAAAAATGTATTGCATGCATCTGAGGCAAGGTAAGTTCCTTATATTCCTAAAAGTTTCATTTACTTTCCAAAAATCGATAAATACCGATTGCTCAGTTGTCTTGATTCTTTGTAGTCAAACAACTAAATAGCTAAATAGCTATTTGAAGATGTATTGAATGTATTTGATACACGCCTGAGGCTTGTACCTAGCAAGGGCTTACTATAGATTTGATAACTTTTATAATATCGATAAATATCGATATGCAATCTAGCGGCTTCTACGTGAATTATAGATAAAAGCGTCTTGCTATGGTGATGTTAACGGGTTTTTGGTATGTTCTCGTTTGAATTTGACTTACTTAAGCCAGCTCACTTTCACTTGTATCAATGACAAACCAAATCGATTAATATCGAGTTTGAAGCAGAGCCAAGCAGAAAGTGCTTATCGATTCTTCTGTCTTTTCTATATTGTGAATAGCTATAACTATAACTATAACTCTTCGACAACTCATGTCGATAATACAAAGGCGAAATATATCGATAAATAGCTAACGGAAACAGCAAATGAAAGCTCTTACTCTGCCTAACTTTTCTCCTTCATTTGTATGTTTTCTTTGATATCTACCATTTATCGATCTATCGATGTTGAGCTGAATCGATAACTTCGATTAATGTATACTACTTTTGATTCAGTCTCAACTCTCTCCTTAGTTCCTTTGCAGGGTATCTTCTTGTCAGCTTCTAGCCTAGATGACCCTATTTGCTTATGCCTGTCTGGCTGTCAGCAAAAATCATGAACTGCATGTTTTTTATTTGTACGTCAACCACAGTGACGCCCGCCCGCCCTGCCACCTGCCACGCCTCCCCCTGCAACAATTTTTTGACTGGTCATTGCTGGGACAGTCATGTGTCAGTTTTTTTGGCCTGGGCTACGGATTTGGTTTCGGTTTTTGGTTTCGGGCTGGTCTGTCAAAACTTGACGTCGATTATTAATAAAACGCTAGCGCTCAAAAGTATACTACACTTTGTGTGTGTGTGTGTGTGGATGGGTGGGTGTGGGTGGGTGTGTGAGAGAGTGGGAGTGGGTGGTTGGCCGCCGCTAAAGCGCTTAGCTAACTTTTTGCATAGACTTTTAATTAGTCTGAAATGCCTGGGCAATTAGTGCGACTTAGTCCAAAACTCTAGCCTTTTTTCTGTCAAATTGCCAGCAACAACAACAACAACAACAACAACAGCAGCAACAACAACAAACAACAGCACTTTTTAAGTAGCTCAATGCGGCGGCAACTTTTTGTGGTTAACTCTTTTTAGCAGCCAGCCGCTGGGCTGCGCTTCATTAGGAACAACAACAACAACAACAACAACATAAACAATGCCATGACGACATTTTCGTCCTGCGACTTGGGTGTCACAGCTCACAGCAAGCGCTGCTAATTGGTGGCAACTATGTCGCACCAGAGCCGCAACCCTCTCGCAGCTTAACTGCGCAACTTCCGCCGGAATGATATTCATCTGTGGCAAAGCCCAGCCGCACCCAGCCCCTGTCTGCTTCGTGCTCTTGGCAAACTCTTTGCAATTGCTTTTGCATTGCCCGCGGGCGCAGCGGAAATCTAAAGTGAAAACCGTTTTAACAGCAGCAGCAGCAGCAGCAGCAGCAGCAGCTTAGAAGCTGGCAGCAATTGAAATTCCTTTTCATATTTATTTGCCACACTCTCACGGCGCTCCACCCCGCCCCCTGCTGTTGCAGACAAATAGCTGCAGGCGTTAGTTGACAATTGGCGCACTTTTTTTTTTCTTTCGCCTGCTGCCTGCTCTCTCTCCCTCTCTCCCTTCCTCTCTCTCCCTCTCTCTCGCTGGCTTGCCTTTAATTTGCCAATGTTGTGGCCGGGTGTGGCTGGGCGTGGGCGTGTGTGGAACTGGTTTTAGCCGCACAATTTAGATATAATTCAAAAATTACAGAGCAGCGCAATTTGCCACGCCCCGCCCCCGCCGAGCTGGGCACAAAAGCCAAGATAAACGTCTTAGTTGTTGCCCTTTGTGTGAGTGTTGGAAATTTATGGTTGAGTTGCATGTGAGAGACAGGAGCGGTTCAGCCCAAGGCAAGTTGGCCCAAAAGCTGATTTCGCAAGCTCTCTTGAAGGCGTTGCCTCTGAGTCTGTGAGATCTGTCTGTGAGGACTATCTTAAGTGCTAATCTTAGTTATCCTTGCTCTGCCTTATTGAGAGAGAGAGAGAGAGAGAGAGTCAGTCTCAAAAATCAATTTCAAAATACCTTTTGAGAGTTATCAACATCTATCAAATATTCCAGAATCCATTGCAAAAGACATTTAGAAAACCTTCTCTGGCGCCTCTGCTCTACATAGACTCAACTTTCAAGCTTATAGATTTCTAGTTTACCCATACTCTTCTATTGTTAGTTTTAGCTTTGAACACACAAACTTGATTTATAGCGCCCCCATTTTGGGCGCCGTTTTATGTGGTGCGGCTCGCTAGTTGCTCGAGTTAGCTGTTAAGTGGGTGGGTTCATAGCGCTGCCTAGATTAACACAAATTGATTTGCTATTAAATTAGGTATATACACAACACACACACACACACAGACAATACACACAACACACACACACAGGTGATGCGAAATACGTGGAAAAACAGTTAAGTGTAAAAGAAGACGCCTGTGGCCAAATTGCTAACTCCTGTCTATGGGTGGTTCCGGCCTCAGTGGTTGCTGTGATAATGATACACACATGCCACCATCCCCCCCTCTCTCTCTCTCTCTCACTCTCTCTCTCTCTCTGTGTGTGTGTGTGTGTGTGCTAGTAAATTGCCCAATTTGCGAACACGGGGCCTGGCGCTGGCAGCGTTGCTTTGATGTGTGAACAACAAAAAAATAAACGTAGAAATTGCACGGACGTAGTTTTTGGCAAAGGGCGGAGGAGGAGGGGCTGGGGTCGCCGCTTACGGGGCAGTACGTCGAGTCGAGGCCAGTGTAGACACTAAATTACACTAACGTGTTTTGAATTATTTTTCAATTTCATTGTCGGCCCAGACACAAACTGCCGGCTGTTTCCGCCTGCCATTGTTACATTTCAATTAAGGTTCCGGCTATACGGCAATCCCCACTCCCAATCGCCCCTCATTCATATGCCGGCAGCGTCGTTTTATCATTTAACAGATATTCCTGCTAGCGAAAATATTATGCCAAAGCCTCGTCTATCCAAAAAGCCTAATGCAACGCGGACAGCAAAAACAAAAAAAACGAAAACAATGTCAAAAGCGCGAAACGCTTACGGCGTGTTCCAAAATTTAAGAATCGAGTTTTCAATTTGCAATTTATATTATTCAGTTTTCATGTAATCCAATGATCTAAGCAGCTCAGTGCTGTCTCGGAGAGCAATTTCCATCACATCTAGCGTCTTAGAACTAGCTAGGATAGATCTAGATAGGATAGATCTAGATAGGATAGATCTAGATAGGATAGATCTAGATAGGATAGATCTAGATAGGATAGATCTAGATAGGATAGATCTAGATAGGATAGATCTAGATAGGATAGATCTAGATAGGATAGATCTAGATAGGATAGATCTAGATAGGATAGATCTAGATAGGATAGATCTAGATAGGATAGATCTAGATAGGATAGATCTAGATAGGATAGATCTAGATAGGATAGATCTAGATAGGATAGATCTAGATAGGATAGATCTAGATAGGATAGATCTAGATAGGATAGATCTAGATAGGATAGATCTAGATAGGATAGATCTAGATAGGATAGATCTAGATAGGATAGATCTAGATAGGATAGATCTAGATAGGATAGATCTAGATAGGATAGAGAGAGATAGAGTTTGCTCTTTAATTTTTGCAGTTATAGAATGCTATTTCCTACATCACTAGCCACAATCCTTGATCTACATAACCTTACTCGTTTGCACTAGCTTTGCCTTAGACAATTGGATGTTCTAATTTGTTTCGTTTTCTCGTACAACTGTTGTTACAGGCAGGCACTGATGTCCAATCGAGGGTCCGACTCGGACAAATTGAATCCCACGCACGTGAGCAGCTCCCGAGCGCCGCTCCATTTGGGCCATGCCGGACGGCCGCCACATCTGCATCCGGCGCATGCGGCAGCGCTGCTGGACAATCAGCAGGACGACGATGATAAGCTGCTGGATGTGGTGGGGCCGCCGCAGAGTCCGCTGTTGCCTTTGAGCCACTCGCTGCAGCAGATGCATGCGCACCAGCATTCGGGTAAGCATCTTGACAATATCAGTTAGAAGCTCTTAACTGTTATGCTTTGAGTCCGGCAATATGTCTAACTGAACAAATTTCTTGCTTTTCTCTGCTCGTTTCATGTTGGATCAGCAGCTTTGGCCGCCTGGTTTAATCATTTGGCTGGCGCTGGCGCCGGCGAGCATGCAGCTGCGGCCAATGCAGAGGACGCACTGCGCCGTCGATTGCAGGCGGACGATGTGGAGCGCGATGGCAGCGATTCTAGCTGCTCGGAGAGCGTCGGCGGCAGCACCGGCGGTGCCTTTCGCCCCACCTCAACGGGCAGTCCCAAAGAGGGCGTGGGCGGCGGTGCAGCTGCTGCGGCGGCAGCGGCAGCGGCCGGTCTCAATGCGGCCGGCAGCTATCCGTCGCCGAATATCTCAGTGGGCCCGCCCATACACCCGTCGCCGCATCTGTTGCCTTACCTCTATCCGCACGGCCTCTATCCGCCGCCGCACTTGGGACTGCTGCACAATCCGGCTGCGGCTGCTGCCATGAATCCGGCCGGACTCAATCCGGGCCTGCTGTTCAATGCGCAGCTCGCGCTGGCCGCCCAGCATCCGGCTCTGTTCGGACACGCCTATGCGGCAGCTGGACATACGCCCGTCTCGCCGCTGCAGGGCCTGAAGAGTCATCGCTTCTCGCCGTACAGCCTGCCGGGCAGCCTGGGCTCGGCCTTCGATGCGGTTACCCCCGGCTCGAATGCGAATCGCAGTGGCGGCAATGGCAGCGCCGATGCAGCTGCTCCACCCAATCTTCTGCCCTCTGCTGGAGGCGGTGGTGGCGGCCTGGGCCTGGACAATGGACCGCGCAGTTTGAGCTCCAGTCCGAGACCGCGCGCCTCGTCGCACTCGCCGCCCACGCGGCCCATATCAATGTCGCCGACGACGCCGCCGTCGCTGCTGAAGCGACAATCGCAGCACTCGCCGTCGGAGCTGAAGAGCATGGAGAAGATGGTCAACGGGCTGGAGGTGCAGCACAATGGCAGCGCCGCAGCAGCGGCAGCGGCGGCGGCAGCGGCAGCAGCAGCAGCAGCGGCTGCCTCGCTGCTATCGGAGGAGACGTCACAGCTGCAGCATCATACGCAGGCTCATCACACACATCCGCACACACATCCGCACGGACATCCGCACGGGCTGACGCATGCGGCGCACCATGCGTCGGCTGGGACGGATCAGTGACAATTACAGGACGGCCGCTCCGACTGCGAGGAGGGCGGCCCGCACGAGCTGGACGATGACGAGGACGACGAACACGATCGCAGCTCGGTGATCGATCTGGATGTCGATGTCTGACCGCAAACGGTGCAGCTGCAGCAGCTTTAGCGTGCAATGCCGATGACCAGCTGCCGGGCAGCCGATGCCGGGCCCTACCCAATGGCTACGGCCTTGGCTAGCATCAGCAGCGGCAGCGGCGGCGTCGGCGGCAGTTAACCAACACTGCTAAACAGTGTAAATAGCGCCAGCGTTCTATATAGGCATTGTAGCATATAGCATATAGTCCACACACACACACACCCACACACACACTAACACACATATATACACGCACGTAAAATACCCTATAGAGCCTAGAGACGTTGCGGGTCGCTTTGCGCATAGTTATAATACACCGATATATATCGGCTATATATATATATATATCTATTTTTTTTTTTTTTTTTTAATAATTAATGTAAGCAACGCCTGTTTGTGATGCGCAGGACCCGCCAGCTTTTAAAACCTAGTTTAAAGAGGGACACAAGCAGTGAGAGAGAGCGAGAGAGCGAGAGAGAGAGAGAGAGAGGCGTGACAGATAGCGACAGTTATACAAATATTTTTTTTTTTTTTTCGTTTCCTTAAATGTGGCCCAGTGCTCTTGCAATTAGTTGCAGCTAAAAAATAAAAAAAAATATATAAATAAATAAAAAAAAAAAAAAAACAATAATAAAAAACCCTAAAGAATTCCCACAAAACACTTTTTAGCACTTAGGCATAATATATATAAATATATATATATATATATGTATATATATATTTATGTATATATGTAACACACACACACACACACTAATATATATATTTATATATATATATATATTTACTATATAGCAAAGATAAAGATAAAGAGATACACACAGAGCAAGTGAGCGAGCGAGAGAGAGAGAGAGAGAGTTAAAAAGCGCAGACAAATTTATATATATATATATATAAAACATATACATATATATTGACATATTGATATATTGATATTGATTGAAGCAACATCAAAGATGGCGCCCATATATATACACACACTCACACACACACACACACACAAATCTAAATACAATGTAACCTTTAACAACAACCACAACAAAAAAACAAGCAAAAAAGCAAAAAAAAAAAACAAAAAAAAAGCAAGCGAAATGCGTAAAAATTTTTTTTCTTAGTCTTAGGATGAACAATTTTTTTTTAGTACTCGTAAATTGATTGAAATAAGCTAAATGAAAAAATAAAATAAATATATATACAGAAAATATAAAAAAAATACACATAAAAATAAAAATATAATGAAAATAAAATGAAAAAAAATTAATAAAAAAAAAAAATATACAAAAATTGCGTAAAATGCGAAGAAAAAACTATAATTAAATTAATTTATGTAGTTCTTAAGTGTACCGTGTACCGTAACATCCATGAAACGAAAATGCATAATTTATATATTCATTTGGAACAAGTTCTCGAGAGGTAATGCACCACGCCCTCCCGGCCCCACGCCCCCCAACCTCAGCCAAGCCCAGTGGGTTTTAGGCTTCGACACGAAAATGTTTCCGCAGCTTCTTCAACTTGAACTTCTTCTTCTTATTCTTATAGACACTTAGTAGCAGAGACTCACACACACACACACACCGACACACACACACACACACAACCAGTTATAATGCAGCATATAGAACCACTTTCATCCTATAATACAAGTTCTTATATAGAATTTTTTTTCATTTTTTTTTTTTTTTTTTTGCTAATTTTTAAGTTCTAAAACCAAAGAACAAGACACTTTTTTTTTTTTTTTGTATAATAATAATTCTTTAGAACAGACTCGGAATAGCTACTTAGTATTATATATTATTGTGTGTGTTTTATTTTAATACTATCACATATATATATATATATATATATATATATATCGTATGTATATATATATATATCGTATATATAAATCAATTTTTTTTTTATTATATTAAGCAATTTATGAAATGGCATTCAACGCATGTTCCTCGCATAAGTTTAGAGCGACAAGACGCAGCTAACACAGCCCCCAAGCCCCACACACTCACTCACACACACACACACACACACTCACACACACTCATTCACCTGCCCTCACACACACACACAAAATATTCGAAACAAAAATGAACAAATGAGAAAAAAAAATGAGAAAAAAAATAAAACAAAAAATTTGTAGCGCAGTTTGTTTGTCCTTATATACCGATATTTATATATATATACATATATATATATATAATTGATATATTTTTTTTTTTTGGGTTTGTTTAGCTGTTTTTTGAATGAATTATACGCAAAAGCAATATTAATTATAGTTAATTAAATTTAAATGCAAACAAAAACACGGCAAACGATAAAAACAAAAGAATGAAGAACAAGCATTACAAACATACAGACATTATATATATATATATATATATATATGCATATATATATATATAAATATAAATTTAACGATGAAGCAACAACACCTCATGTCACTGCAATTATATTAAAATTAATTAAACAACAACAAAACAAAGGAAATTAAATAAAAATTATTACTAAAAGACAAAACAAAAAAAAAACAAAAACAAAAACCAACAAACAAAATAATAAAAAATAAATATAAAAAAAAAATAAAACAAAAATACAAAAAAAAAAAACAACAACAACAACATACATGCAACAAGATGAACGTGTTTTATTGTTATTACTATTACTATTAGTATTACCATTACCATTATTATTATTATTATTATTGCTATTATTATTATTTTTCCAATTAGAACTTTGATGCGCGCTGCGAGCCGCACAAAGGATTATTTGCAGGACAACAAAAGCGAATGGCACAATATTTACACAAATGAGCAATGAATTGTTTTCAATATATACATATATATAAAAACAAACATATATATATATATATATATATATAAATTTATATTTATATTTATTGCGTATACGCAAATAAAGCGTTTGCTGTCATTCAATGTCTTAATTAAGCGCTGCCAGCGCAGCAAACAACAAATTTCTATTTACATTTGAATTCGAATTTGACGCTGCAGTTGCCGTTGCCGTTGCCGTTGCCGTTGCAGTTGCACAGTCAAATATATACAACGGTAAATGCAATTGGGCACTGATTCTGATGCGAAACTGCCTGCAGTTGCAGTTGTAGTTAGTTAGATACATTTCCAGCTAGATGCAGATACATTAGCTGTCACAGCTACTACTAGTGTGAAAGCAGAGATATTTGCTGACAGTTATGTGGATGCTCATATGACAGCAATTGTAGATAGATTTACCGATAGATAGATAGATGTTAGATACAGATATGGCTACAGCTGTAGATACATTTGTTGGTAGATACTAAGATCGAAACATTGCTGCAGTTGGAGATACATTCACTTATACAGATACGAATGGAAATATTGAAGATGTAGATGCGAATGCCTTGGCTGGCTAAGTATATATAGATACAAATATGTCTACAGCTGTAGATACATTTACTGATAGATGATTGAGATCAGACACATTTGCTGGTAGATGCTAAGAGCGAAGCGTTGCTGTGGCTGTAGATACCTTCACTAATACAGATACAAATGGAAATATCATTGCAGATGCGGATGCAGATATAGATACAAATATGACTACAGTAGTAGATACATTACATATATTGTACCTAAAGATACATAGGTACAGATACATTGGCTGTCACAGCTACTTCTAGTGTGAAAGCTGAGATATTTGCTGACAGTTATGTGGATACAGATATGACAGCAATTGTAGCTAGATTTACTGATAGATAGATAGATGTTAGATACAGATATGGCTACAGCTGTAGATACATTTGTTGGAAGATCGAAGCATTGCTGCAATTGTAGATACATTCACTTATACAGATACAAATGGAAATATCATTGCAGATGCGGATGCAGATATAGATACAAATATGACTAGAGTAGTAGATACATTACATATATTGTACCTAAAGATACATAGGTACAGATACATTGGCTGTCACAGCTACTACTAGTGTGAAGGCAGAGATATTTGCTGACAGTTATGTGGATGCTCATATGACAGCAATTGTAGATAGATTTACTGATAGATAGATAGTTGTTAGATACAGATATGGCTACAGCTGCAGATACAATAGCTGGTAGATATCAAGATCGAAGTGTTGCTGCAGTTGTAGATACATTCACTAATACATTCAGATACAAATGGAAATATCATTACAGATGCGGATGCCTTGGCTGACTAGTTATATTGTTGTAGATAGATTTACTAATAGATGCAGATACATTTGCAGATAAAGATATAGATTCAAGTATGACTACAGTTGCAGATATATTCACTTATACATATACAAATGGAAACATCATTGTAGATGCGGATGCAGATATAGATACAAATATGACTACAGTAGTAGATACATTACATATATTGTGCCTAAAGATGCATAGATGCTTTAGATCCAGATACATTTGCTGGAGTTGTAGATACATTCACTAATACATTCAGATACATATAGAAATATCATTGCAGATACAGACTGGCCTTGACTGGCTAGTTATATAGTTGTAGATACATTAACTGATAGATGCAGATACATTTGCAGATGAAGATGCAGATATAGATACAAATATGACTACAGTTGGAGATACGTTAACTGATACATGCTTAAGATGATGATACATTTGCTGGAGTTGTAGATACTTTCACTAATACATTCAGATACATATGGAAATATCATTGCAGATACGGATGCATTGGCTGGCTAGTTATATAGTTGTAGATACATTGACTGACAGATGCAGATACATTTGCTGATAGATATATACAGATACAGATACAGATACAAATTTAACCACAGTTGTAGATACATTTACTGATAAATGCTTGAGAAGCAGATACATTTGCTAATAGATACTTGGCTTCAAAAATAAAAGCAAATGCAGTTTAGAATGCAGTCAGAATTACATACTTTCACTCTGAGATACACGATTCGTATGATTGATAGTTTCAGATACATTTACTATAGCGCTGAAATTGATAAAGATACGAATGTACATAGCTGCTATAGCATCACATGCATTTGCAAATAGAGTCAGCAATGCAAATACATTTGATATTGTGCCTAAAGATACAAATGTATCTAAATCTGACAGAAATGCAGAGATTGAAATGTATCTGCATTAGCACAATTTGCCTATAGGCAAATGGACAGATGAATATAGCCAAAGCTACAGATACACTAACTGCTAGAGATACATACTAAGTACATATATCTATAGATACATTAATAATTGAGATACAAATGCAAATTTAGATACATTTTGCAATAGGTACACGAGAAGGACTAAGGATACTAATGCAAATACATTGCAGATATGCAGATACAATGCAGTTGCAGACGCATTGTCAGTTCTAGATACTCAAATGCAAATATTGATGCTGCAGAGCTGCAGATACATTCAAAGCAGACTATTGATTGCAGGTAAGCATGCTGCAGTAATGTTAAGACGTTTGGCAAGGGCAAAGGCTGGGCTTTCGATATATATCCGAAATAATTAAGAGCCATAATCAATTGGTACTTGAGTCAATGGAACCTGCCCGGATGTGAGAGGTGAAACATTTAATTTAATAATGGCTCAGTTAGTTATCTACGATTGGGCGCAGGTGTCCAGTGCGGGTGCAAGTTGATGTGGATTAAGCTGCCAGGCGAGCTAACCCTTAGCCCGGCGGCTAAGCCAAGCGTTAAGGCCTCGACTAACCGTCGAAGGCTCGCTAATAGAATTTGGCACGAATGCCAGCTAAACTAACTGTTGCGACTGCTGCGCGGATTAGCCCAATCCGATGTGGGCAGAAAGGAAGCGCGGAACGGCGCGACGCGTTGCTGGCTAGACTAGATTACCATCATCGATAGAGCTAATTTCGGGTAATTGAAAGCGCTGAGCCCGCATACAGCAGGCTAGACCCAGACCCAGACCCAGACCCAGACCCAGAACCAGACCCAGAACCAGGCCCAGAAAGCTGTACAAATAGCTGGTTCCACATGACTGGCTAGGCATGAGGTTGTAAATTGTAACGCTTCAATAGGAGTTGCCGGAGTTTGAAGTGCAGCAATAAAAGGCGACCAAGAAGCGAGCCCTCTCCTCCCCTCAACCCCCAACGCGAACCCTAACCCGTGAATCGTAGTATGTAACCCGTTGCCCGTTACCCGTTGCCCGTTGCCCGTAACCCTTTTAGTTTTATTTATATCGTTCGCTCGCTTTCTTGAGCCCACGCACAGGCCATGGAAAAACTGTCAATAAGTTTGAGTGTTTTGGCCCAAAAAGTCAAATGCTCAGCATAAATTACGTATTATTAATTGCTGCCGCTGTCGCTGCCGCCGTCACCAATGTCACCAACGCCACCGCCAACTGCCACAACTGCCGATGCTCGCTGAAGGGTTATGGCGATGTTGACAACACTTGCCCCGACCCCAGACCCGACAATGCCGCTCCACACCCAGGCCTGCCGAGCTGGCAATTTGCAGCATGATTAATGTGATTGTTTACCCAGCGGCCGGGGGTAACTTGCACGGCATATTTGAGCAGCTACTAACTAGCGAGTAGAATGTAACGAGTTGGAGACTTAAGTGACCTAGTCAAACAGGCTCATAAGTTCCAAAGCTCGCTTAGTGCTTAGTGCAATGAATTGACGAGCAAAAAGAAACGAGTAGATTTTGACTACTTAACATACAAGTCTTAACATGCGAGTCTTGACATACGAATCTTAACAGACGAGTCTTAACATACAAGTCTTAACATACAAGTTTTAACATACGAGTCTTAACATACGAGTCTTAACATACGAGTGTTAACATACAAGTCTTGACATACGAATCTTAACAGACGAGTCTTAACATACAAGTCTTAACATACAAGTTTTAACATACAAGTCTTAACATACGAGTGTTAACATACGAGTCTTAACATACGAGTCTTAACATACGAGTCTTAACATACAAGTTTTAGCATACGAGTCTTAACATACGAGTGTTAACATACAAGTCTTGACATACGAATCTTAACAGACGAGTCTTAACATACAAGTCTTAACATACAAGTTTTAACATACAAGTCTTAACATACGAGTGTTAACATACGAGTCTTAACATACGAGTCTTAACATACGAGTCTTAACATACAAGTTTTAGCATACGAGTCTTAACATACGAGTGTTAACATACAAGTCTTGACATACGAATCTTAACAGACGAGTCTTAACATACAAGTCTTAACATACAAGTTTTAACATACAAGTCTTAACATACGAGTGTTAACATACGAGTCTTAACATACGAGTCTTAACATACGAGTCTTAACACACGTGTCTTAACATACGAGTCTTAACATACAAGTCTTAACATACGAATCTTAACATACGAGTCTTAACAGACGAGTCTTAACACACGTGTCTTAACATACGAGTCTTAACATAAGAGTCTTAACATACGAGTTTTAACATACGAGTCTTAACATACAAGTCTTAGCATACGAGTCTTAACATACGAGTCTTAACATACAAGTTTTAGCATACGAGTCTTAGCATACGAGTCTTAGTATACGAGTCTTAACAGACGAGTCTTAACATACAAGTTTTAGCATACGAGTCTTAACACACTAGTCTTAACATACGAGTCTTAACATACAAGTCTTAACATACGAGTCTTAACATAGGAGTCTTAACATACAAGTCTTAACATACGAATCTTAACATACGAATCTTAACATACGAGTCTTTACATACGAGACTTAACATACGAGTTTTAACATACGTTTCTTAACATACGAGTCTTAACATACGAGTCTTAACCCACGATTCTTAACATACGAGTCTTAGCATACGAGTCTTAACAGACGAGTCTTAACATACAAGTCTTAACATACGAGTCTTAACATAGGAGTCTTAACATACAAGTCTTAACATACAAGTCTTAACATACAAGTCTTAACATGCGAGTTTTAACATACGATTCTTAACATACAAGTTATTTGAGAGTACGAGTAGATGAAGCATTGAAGCAAACAACATCATCTCATTCATTATAGTTAGCTAATCTCTTAGCTACATATCTTACATAATTGTCTCCCACTCGTCACATGTGGCGCTACGCGCAACGAGTATGAACAGCTCCATTAGGAAACCACAAATTGAATGTGCGTACGCATAACCTTTCAACGGAGTCAACAACAAATCGCCCATTATTGTCGCAGCTCTCGTCATCAATTGAAATTTTCTGCATGTCATTCGGCTGTGACAAGTCGCTGCCGCTGTCAATGTGCATTATCATAAGTTGCGTTTTATTGCCAAAACATTTATGAGACAAGCCGACAAGCCGACAGGGCGACAGGGCGACAGAGCGACAGCGCCACAAAGTGCGTGCTGAAAGTTGGGCCTGGGCCTGGGCCGGGGGCTGAGTAGGCAGCCCAACAATAATGATCACAATAATAGTTTTACGGGTTAGAGAAGTCACAGTCACAGCGCCAGCGACAACGACCAACAATTTAACAGCAAGAGCAAGAACAACGGCAACGAAATTGTTTTCATACTTTCGATTTTTAACCCTTTTCACAATGGTGCGTAGCGCATTGCGTGCGACAGCCCCGGCACAAAGGACTAGACAAGACTTAGGGGTTGTATGGCGAGAGGGGGGGGAGGGTAGGGTGGTGGATTGTTTGTTGGAGTTGAACCTCGTTTGACTCAAGTTTGTTATGCATATTTTACTAGCGCATTCTGTGGATACGCACAGCCAGTTGACTCTTTGCGTGCAACCACCTATCCTCCCCCCCCCCCTCACTGCCCTACCACCCAACCCCCACCTGCCCCCGCTTGAGCATGAAAGGGTTGCAGCCGCAAAAATTTGTTGCTAGTGCAACTGTTGTTGCTGGCATTGTTGACATTTAACTTAAGCGGCCGCACGGCAGCAATTAAAATGCTCAACTTGTCAACGATGACGATGAGGACGATGAGGACGATGAGAACGATGAGGACGACGCGGACGTGGTTGCCCTTAACACCCAACCAACCCAGCCCAATCAACCCCACACTCTCTCACCTGACTTTGATTTGATTTGTGAACAACAAAGAGCCAAAATGTTGACAGGCACTATAAAATTATCAAGGCTTAAATGTATTTTGATGTGCCAGCCAGATTTCATATGCATATGTATTTGTGTGCGTGTGCGTTATGTAATGGCAGAGCTGCATGTTGTAGTCGGGCGTGCTCGACTAGCGGCTACCCTGCCGAGTTCTTTTCGATTATTGGGGGAATGATATACATATGTGGTATCTATCAATATCTCTCTCTTTCTATCTCTTTCTAACTCTCTTTCTCACTCTCTTACTGTCACAGACATATGCACGGACGGACGGACAGATAGTTGAGCGCAGCTAGCTTCGCTCGTATCTTGATTCAGTTCACGAATAGATATACCTCATAAGTTCGTCTACATCTACTGCTGCCTATTACAGGCATTTTAGCAAAAAGCAATATACACTGTTTATCAATATTCAATAAACTGTTCCGATAATTAAGTTAGCCTGGCTAAGTGTTCACTGCGTTAGTCCTGCTTTTATTATGATTTGAAACTGTTTTAGCTTAAAGCTTAACTTTTGTTGGAAAATATTAATAGGTTTTGATGTTTGATAAAGCAAAAAGTTCAGGATGAAGGAAGAACTTTTCTAAAGAACTATGCAGGAGAACTAATCATAAGAACTAATAGGAAGAACTACTCAGAAGGACTACTTATGAGAGCTACTCAGGAGAACTACTTAAGAGAGCTACTCAGAGTAACTACTCAGAAGAACTACTCGGAAGAACTACTCGGAAGAGCTACTTAGAAGAACTATACAGAGAGAACTACTCAGAAGGATTATAAAGAACTATTCAGAAGAACTACTCGGAAGAACTACTCAGAAGAACTATACAGAAGAACTACTCAGAAGAACTACTCGGAAGAACTACTCAGAAGAACTATACAGAGAGAACTACTCAGAAGGATTATAAAGAACTATTCAGAAGAACTACTTGGAAGAACTACTCAGAAGAACTATACAGAAGAACTACTCAGAAGAACTACTCCGAAGAACTACTCAGAAGAACTATACAGAAGAACTACTCTGAAGAACTACTCGGAAGAACTACTCAGAAGAACAACTTGGAAGACCCAATCAGAAGAACTACTCCGAAGAACTACTCGGAAGGACTATTCAAGAGAATTACCCAGAAGAACTATTCAAGAGAACAACACGAGTGAACTAGAACTAGCTCAAAGATGACTATAAAGCTTTAGTCGTGCTTACCAAATCTATTTTATATATCAGAATGAATTCCAAATAGATACATCTAATGAAAACTCATTAATTTTGAAACTGATGCGAATGAACAATAGAGAGTTTACTTCAAAATTGCATTGATCTGATAATTATTTTGGCTTTTGACTTATCATATTCAAACTTCTACTTAACAGTTCGAATTGCTTGCCCTGAAATCATTTCACAATTCATTCGCCAGTGACTCAACTGTCAATCGAAAATAGTTTACGAACTTCTGAGCTTTGATCTTATGAACCTTTTGCAGCAGGCTGCAGCTGACAGCTCATTCAGAACGTGTTGCGATTGAATTGAAGTGAAAAGCAAATGCATCCAATTAAAGTTTCAGACTTTTCTTAAGCAAGAACTTTTGATTGGACATAAAACTGTTGGAGAAGCAATGCAAATGCAATTTCCTTCGCTCTCATAGACAACTCTTGGAGTCTCTCTTGGCTGTGCAGTTGAAGTTGCATCTGGTTTGGCTTCAAAGTTGAGCGAAAGAGCGAATGAAAACAAAACATTTTATGGGCTTCGCTTGCATTTGGCTACGATTTGATGTCAATGCTAATGAGTTGGAACAGCGCGCAGGAGACAGGTGCCAGCCATGCTGACAGTGTTAAGAGTTTCGGCTTCTTCCTCTTTTTTTTTTATGATAACAACAACAACAACTACAACAACAACAGCAGCAGCCGCAATGCCATAAAAATCCGCAAATGAAAAGAGTCAGAAATCGAGCGGCCAAAAATGCGACTCAAAAAGCTGCGTCTGTCAGCACCTAGCGGCCTAATCAACCTAAACAACAACAACATGAACTAAACATATACACCAACACACACACACACACACACAGTCATTCACATGCACACAAACCAACACACACACACACACACATACAAGCGCTCTGAGCTGTCGTTACGTGCGCGCTTTTGATCATTTTATAAGCGCAATTTCCCTTTTTACGATTATCTTCTCATGCGCAACCGAAAAAGGCAGAACCCCCGCCCCAACACACACACACACACACACACACACATACACACACACACACTCAGGCTATGTTTACCCCCCGCCAAGTGCGACCATCAATATGTGGAAATTTGTTTTCAATTTTTTGGTTACAAATGGTCATAAAAGCACACACACACACACATACACACCTGCGTGGCTGCGTGCGTGCGTGTGTGTGTGTGTGTGTGTATGAAAGGGTTAAGGCAGCCAGAGGCAGTGGCAGTGGCAGGAGCAGGAGCAGGAGCTAGCCATCAAAATGCAAATGCGCGACCATAAATAACGTAAAACGGACAGGCAGCCAAACATACACAAGCAGAGAGAGAAAGAGAGACAGAGAGCGAGAATGAGAGAGAGAGAGAGAGAATAAGAGAGATTGAGAGAGTGAGAAAGAGAGAGAGAGAGAAAAGCGGGCTAATAAAAACCACCCAACGATTTAAAACTGCCAAAAAAAAAGCCAGAAAAAAAGCGAAGGTAACAAATGTATTGAGAACGACAACAGCGGGCGGTTAGGTGCGGCGTTGCACAGTGGGCGTGGCATGTGGGCATCATGTGGCGTCTCTGTGTGTGGGTGTGTGTGTGTGTGTGTGTGCCACGCTTGAATGAATGCGATGACGCCAGAGCTGACGGCGTTAAAGGGTTACCCCCGCCACTAACCAAAGTCTCCACACAAACACACACACATACACATATACACCTATACACCCATACACCTACCTATACACCCATACACCTATACACCCATACACCCATACACCCATACACCTATACACCTATACACCTATACACCTATACACCTATACACCATATACACCTATACACCTATACACCTATACACCTATACACCTATACACCTATACACCTATACACCCATATACCCATACACCCATACACCCACATACACCCCTCTCTCTCACGGCGCTTTTCATTCTCGAGCTACGTCTATGGTCATGTCGGCGTTCGCGTTTAAACGACGCGACAAATTAAAATTCCCTACATCCGGCAATATATACCACGATCTCCCACCCAGCCCCACCTCCACACAAGCACAGTCCCTCGCCCCCTGCTCCAGCTGCGTAGGCGTTGCTTTACAAGTTTAACCAAAAGTCATGCTCGATTAAATTGCATTTGTTGCGGCTGCTGCTGCTGCTGTTGCTGCTGTTGAATTTGCCCGGAAGTTCAGTTAC